>OY728577.1:8197435-8734935 GCA_963422195.1 Carabus problematicus
GCTTCCTAAAGACGAATTTCTGAAAAATCCTAGGTTGGGCCATCTGAAATGAGAAGGGGCTCGTATATACGTCAATTACATTTGGCATAATCAATTTAAAATTTATCCTATTTTTAATACATAGGGAATAAGCGAAATGAATAAGCATTATTACATTTATTGTTCTTTACGTTTGTAAATACACTGCAATCTTTACTTAAGAGCTTAATTCGTTCCGTGACGGAGCTCGTAATCGTATGTCTAATCAATGTCTATCATTGAAATGCCATTAATTCGTTCCACGGCCCCCAAAAAAACTGCATTTTAAAATATATATTGACTAACTTAAAATGCACGATTAAGTAAATTATTAATGTTATTCTCTGGGTTTATTATAATTTATTCATAATTTTAATTTACAATGCAATCAATTTTTTATACAAGTTTAATTCATAAAAACATTTTGCCTTGGTTGGAAAACAGTGGCAATTTCAAATTAGAACTTGGAAGATTTTAAAATTATAATTCGTGAAGAAAAAAATTTATAAAATGTAATTAAATAAAATACATACATCAATAATAACGCCGGTAACACAGCACTAGCAATTGGCTAACCGTAAAAACAAGCATGGCAATAATAGGTGTATTCTTTTTACCTAAGCTGGCGTAAGTGCTCAGTTATTTCACAGCGGCTTAGTTATTTACGTGTTCTTTTTACAAGTCGTAGCTCAGTTTATCTAAGTTTATCAACCTCCCCCTTTACCGATGACGCACTACCCGCAACACTGGCAGAGCTATGCGGCATTTGTACGCGCGAAAGTTTGATATAAAGAGTAACAGTTACTTTGTTGTTTTTTGTTTAAAAATGGATAATTTTGAATATGTAAACAATGCTACTATTATATTTATGAACGAAAACATGGCAAACAAAATAGCTCTGTAAAAATACTTTAGATAAATAAATACATACAATAACAAGTTGACAATTTAATGATACGACGGTATTAATTAATGTGCAATATAACCTCAATGTAAAATTACTGCTCTGTCAATTTGTATTTCTTGCAATTTGACAGCTGAAACATATGCCACTGGGAATGCCAGTGAATTAGCCGAGAAAAATAAAAAATCGTGTTCTTTTTACATTCAGTCAATGCGGCTTAGCTTGGCTTAGCTTAGTTCTTAACTCAGTCAGCCGAACTGTAAAAAGAATACACCTAATCACAACGACTAACACAGCACGTGTTACCCGTTGAATGCTCGTATCTCAAAAAATTCGTTAGTGGAGACACTCGCAAGTAGAGGTTCCACTCTATATTAAAAGTTTCGAATAGTAAATAAACATAGGCGCAGATATACTTCTTTTCATAATACAGTGGAATCCGCTTATAGTGAACTTGAAGGGACCAGAAATTGATTCACCATACCATAAGCGTGTGTACAATATAACGAAAGTATTTAGTTTATTAGGTATTTAGTTGGGACTCAGGGATACGTTCATTATAAGCGAGTTTCCACTATATGCGAGTTCACTATAAGTGAATTCCACTGTACTTTCATACTTAGTATTGACTACAAATGTGTGTACTTACATGACCATTGCAGAATTTTTCATAATACGGCCACATGGTCCGAACTGTTGGATGGGAGATGGTGCATTCAGCGATCTAGTGCGCCTGCAACAAGTCAAATGTAAATGAAGAACAATATTCAACAGTACAGGGCCGTATGCTACAGGTATTCACTTTAGATGACAACAAAAGAATGAGACACAAAATTATCAATCTCACGTGAATTATGCTTGAATACGGCCCTGCAATAGTAAATAATACATGCAAGCATACATTTTTATTTAAACGACACTACAGACGCCTACGAATTAGGCAACTAGTACTTCACACCAGTTGAAACAGTTATCTACAGTAGCCTGTACAACTACAAACATACTAAAAACTAAATTTTCTACTCAATCAACTTAATCTACTTACAATATAAAAAACAAGTATTCCGTAACAAGTTAAAAAGAAACTACTAGTACTACGAAATTAAATATTCTAGTATTACGAAAACTTGATAATAATACCAAATGTAAATCATATTACAACATACGTTGAAATTATAGGAGTGTATAGGCATTGTTTTAAACTAAGCGTAGTGTCTTTTGAAACTCCTGTATAATATACGCATTATGATAAGGAAAAAAAATGGTCGAAAAATTACTATGGTACTGCCATCAGTACGACATAACCTGAATTCGTGTGACAAACCGGTCACAAAAAAGTAATTGTATTTCTTTCAAATAGTTTTTACAATTTGACACCTATGACCTTGCGAATCAATTTCACTTCACGTGATGTTTCTCAATTAGAAATGAGAAATCAGCTGATAATTTCATTATCAGTGGCAATTAAATATGTATGTATATACAATGACGCCAGTGATTGGCAGTTAAAATATTTGGAACATGATCTAGTTATTTTTAGCTCATCGACCTCCTGTCGAAGAGCTATAGTGTTCGGTACGATGTCTGTAGCATCTTCCGATTTCAAAAATTTTTGCACAGAAATCCCGGACAGACCCCCTGGACCACGAAATGACTATTACAACATATGTCCGTATGTATGTCGCTCGTCCGCTCGCTCGCTCGCTCGCTCGCTCGCTCGCTCGCTCGTACGAGATTTTTTTGTTCCACCTAGATCTCTTAAACTACCCAACGGATTTTCACGAAATTTTTTTTGCAGATACGTGTTATGGTCTAGTTGTGCAAGAAACATTTTATTTTTGAAAATTTTCCCTCGTACTCGAGAAAAAAAAAATTTTCCAATTTTTTTTCAGTTTTTATTTTTTTTCGGCGTTATTTTTTATTCAATTGTATTCAAAATTTTCATGCATATGCAGGAAATGGAACAATATTTTTCCATATTTTTTATTTTGAAAAATTATGTAAGACCATTGGAGAAAAAAATATTTTTTAAATAAAAATTGAACAAAAGAAGATCAATGCATTTATAGTCGGCTTAGTTTGCTTTGCTTTTGTCAACACGAGAAAATGTATGCACACTTGTTTTAAATTTGTTGTTTTGTTTGCGACCTAGGCACCTAGGATTTTAAAAGTGAATCTAGATAAATAATAATTTGTGATATATTCAGACTTGCACATACGTCGATGAGCTGCAGGCATGGGTGACTAACCCATTCTTTGAATACTAGTTATTTATCACTTTTACGTAATTACTACAATAGTACTTTGTAATAATGTCAATGTACAGGCAGTAATACATATAAAATAATGAATTTCCACGAAAGGAAAATATGTCGAAATTGAAAATTCACGGAAAAAAGTATTTAGTTATTATTCGTAGAATATAATATTTTTTATCTTTTATCAAGCAATGCAGGATGTTGATAAATAAAATCTACATGTTTGTTTCACAGAAGATAAAAATGTGTCATGTTTTGCATAAGCGAATATTAATAAATCCGAATATAAATTATGTTTTACTGACATGTATGAAGCAAACAAAAATCGTGTAAACATAGGTTATAATAATGCATGCACGATGATAAGAAGCAGAGGTTACAGCAATAATCAAACATATCTACAACATACATGCACACAATCACAATGAGTAACAATGTCGGTTGTAAAAAAACAATCACCTGAAATCTTGTTCATCCATCAAACTAACACATCTATTGTAATTTGATGCTCCTGATTCCATCTCTGTTCTTTTGCCTCTATAGAAATGTAAATAATTATGCAGAATAAATATTATAAATACAATTAGATTGTATATTAGATATACATCGAGATACTAATATACTAGTTTTAAATATGGCATTTTTTAATAGCCCCCTTTTTCACGCACCGTCTTTGGGTTTTTAAGGTAATATAGGTCAGTAGTGGAATTCTCACAGTTAAAATTAGGGCCAAAGTTGAATAATAAGAACTACTGATGTTACAAATAAAGATAATAAAAAGCTGAAAAGAATTTATGGTCTTCCAGCTGGCTTTTCCAATCCACTTATCACGGTTTAGTAAATCCAAATAATAGATATGAATCTATTTCAGTGTTACCTATAAATTTAGTTTATACCAATATTTGTAAACAAGTTTATATTATATTGACAGTTATTCACCACATTAATTTTAAATAAAATATATTGCAGACCCGTTAGAATGTCAGTCTAGTCAATTTATAAAGATGAATTTAAAATTGTTATGAATAACTTTCTACAATTTTATGAAACTTACGGCCAAGTGCCTGATCTTCTACGACGTCTGCAGGCCGTATTACTATCGGTACATTGTTCTGAAGTACAGTTTTTCGTTGTTGACGTTTCACAGAAACTACTGAAATTTTTGTTATGATGTCTGAGGCATGACAACCGATACTCGAGTCTGTCAGCCATACGACATAACCGCAATGTAGAAAGATCCACATCAGATCCGACCCATAGCGATTCCATCACCACAAAAACGCGAATAATGAACTTATACTTTCACATAAACACACAATTTCACTAGCTAGTTGACATATGAACACATAGGTTATACATAGGTGTAAACTAATAACAAATGAACATTGAACTGAACTGAATGTTTATTTTCTTACATGTACATCAAGAGTGTCTAAGCCACAAACATATTCGTTACACAAATGAATTTGTATAAAGTTTAACGCGGAAATAACACCACACCTTAAATACACAGATACAACTGCCAGAAATGAAATGAAACTAATGACAATTAGCAAAAAAATTCTGTGCACAGTGCAGTACGCATGCGTCAACGCTCGCTCACTCTGTTCAGAAAATAATTATTTGATAATTACTATTACCCAGCAATAACAATAGGTAATTCATTTCAAATTATACCTTATTTTTCTTATTAACAAATTCACGGTCGATATATTGTTTTGTATGCCTTGAAATAATAATAAGGTATATTGACTAGAAACTGGTTTATTTTATTTAATAGATAAATACAATTGACATGTCTATGAAAACAAATAATTCGTATAAAGTACGCCAGTATATTACAGGTCGAAGTGAAAGTAAATAATTCAACATTCTTCCCAGTAATTAGGTAGCAGAGACCCATTTTCAATTGTTTTATACATCTATGACCAATGTTTACATTTCGCAAATAATACAATATTTCATCTATATAATCACATTCATTGTTAGATAAATATTCCATCTCTGTTTAATTTAAACTGTGAATCATTCGTTTGCAGTCTTACACTGAATGCACATTTTATTACTGAATGCGAATCACATATATAAGTGTCGGAAGTAGATTTTAAATTAGCGGCTGTTCTTTTTTGATTGTCGGTTAGTTTACATTTGTAAAGATATACGTATGTCCATGTTCATGTACAACATATATCTAGTTACAAATATAAGTATTATATGCCAGCATAGATTAGAAATACAGTATGAACAATGATAAAGCAACTAGTTAACAAAGATGGAATCATCACTCACCACATAGATATGAGTGTCTGTATATCGACAGACTCTAACCCTTCCAAGTTGCATTTTCTTTCTAATTGTTCCTCTAACGAGATACCACTGTCTGTAGACGAGCTCATAGTTTATCAAGTAATATTAATATGACACCGTCTGTCTGTACACGTCTAACTGACACTATCACTGGTATAACAATGTAGGTATTGTTTGTTAATGCACTGAATTATTTATTAATTCCGTGTTGTCGATGACCACACATCTAATACGCTGCGAATATACCAATACAAGTGATCAATACCAACTGAGACATTACTCAGAACAAGACTTGCAAAATATACTTCAATTCCGATAAGACACTGATAAAACGCAAATAAAATAAAACAAAACCACTGTATCTAGTAAAAATAGTGTTACTAATAGTTTTATCATTATTCTCTGTAGTAAAGTTGTAAAATTATACTTAAAATGTCAAATGAAATGTCCAAGTTGATTTGAAATGAGTTCAGTCACCCAAGCTTACATTTCTTTAACAATACAATTTATACATTGTTATTTATAAGATCAACTGAATAATATGGGGCAAAAATACTTAAAATTAATTCTAAATAAATTGTATTTATACTACAATGACTGTTATCACATACCTAGCCCTTTGAATAAAAAGGGATAGAAGTCAAATTAATATTAGTACATTATGCACAACATACACTATTTTCACTAACCTATTATAAGTGTAATTTGGAAGTGTAATTACATAGAGTACTACTGTACCAACATAAAGTGTCAGAACTGTAATAAAAATATTTTCTAATCGAAATTTCTTGTCTCGCACTTCTCTGCGCATATAATCAAGTTCTATTTTTATCATGTATACGATTATATAAATAAACCTTGTTTTAGAATTAAATTAAATAATATCTTCTCTGCGCACATTTTAACTGAAACGCTAATAATAATATTTATTTGATTTGTTTAACTTGTACGTTCTTCTGGATGTATGTATGTATGATTACCTGAAATTTTGTATCTTCTCCTGTACTCGACCGACAACAGTTTTCTTCAATGGTCGCGGGCTATTTCCTGGTGAACTGGAATCGCGATCCTCTGCTACCATAGCTCGCGCCAACTGCAGATCTTTCTCATTCATCGTTGGCCTTGAGAACGTTAATTACTAGATAAAAATACACCTGAAAATTAATTTATTCAATTTTGCGGAACTGGTTCCATTTTCATAAGTAATAGAAACATTCGTTCGAATGTTAAGTTATTGCCGGTTTACTAACAAACATATTTCGTTAATATTTTGACAATATATTCTCATATAATAGATCGTAAAGTTAAATATAAATAAGTTTAATATATTACTGAATATATGTTATTTTATAATAGATAATGTTACATACCGAAATATTATTCTAAGATGCGCACTTGCGCGAACTAGTGAATCACGTCGGAGAAAAGACAGAATGTGAAAATAAAGAATTGTGAGTTATTATACTAAAAATACACTTTCAAACTGTAAAGCCGAACTAAACAATGACATGTTAAACAAGTTTTGATTGGACCGATAGAACAACAAAACGCAATACACGCACTGAACGAAGTTCCTCACAACACTGATCGCCAATTTACACTAGCAGAAAGAGCGGAATTGTTATATGTGTATCGGAATTGCACTTTCAGGGCCGTTTTGTTTTATTTACATTGTATCATATTCAATACAAGACTTTTATTCTACAATATACGATCCCTATTATGTGCCATACTTTAACCTTTTAAACTTTACTGGGCATCAGTAATGTATTGTTCGACTACTACATGAAATCTCGCATCAATCAATCATACAGTTACGTACCGGCTGTGCTAAGTGCGGATCTGTACACCCTGGTACATTGACAATCAACGGATGTTGCGGCACTTATATATCAACATCTAAAATTGAGTGAGGAAGTGTACTGTCCGATAGATAATATCCTTTTTATGATTATTTTTTCATCAATAACACACACTCGGAGTATGCTAGCATTTTGGACTGTAAGTATTTGTACTTTGCACGTCAGGTAATGTTGAAATGACGTAGCGCGAAACTTAACCTAGAAACTTCTTACCTGTCACTCATAGAGAGGGATATTCCAGTGATTTGTTATCCTATATTGTCGCTGGCTGGTGACTTTATAAATAGTCTATAATGCTAATTAGGGAATAGAATATTAAAAATGTTCGTAGCGCGTTTCTCTTTTGCCAGGGTCGGTTTGGGGTCAAATTATGCCCTCGAGCAATTCCACAGCCGGTTTATACTGACGCAATATCGCGTTGTCAGTGAAAACTTATATTTCGTAACTTGTCATTTTTAAATTATAATGTACAGGTGTGATGTCATGCAAGATATTATATTTCTTTATAGAATACAAACTTAACTTATATAGATTCTTCTGATGCAACATTCATTATATGTATATATATATATATATATATATATATATATATATATATATATATATATATATATATATATAAATAAAAACAGTATTTTAAATTTGTATTACATTAGCAACCTTGATAACTACATGAATACATACTCTGTTATTTGCTAAGAACATATTTTATCAATAATATACTATCACAGTACTTGTAAAAACTTATATGCACATGCATTGCATTATACATATTTGCCAAACTACATATATCGTTATGTAATACATAAGGACTAACTTAGTTCTCTTCTATTAAGAAATTCTAAAATTAACAAATAGCCTGCATATGATACCAAAAAAGGTCGAATTCTATTCCCTAAAAAAACAAAACAAATATTTAACTGTATGGAAATGTGTAGTGAGTTACACAGTCTTGTGAACAATGGATGACCTATGTACATAACACATGCTAATTTCTGTGTACATTAACATCATACCACCCGCCATAATCATGTACCATACATAGTTATTCCATCTAGTTCACATTAGATTGTCTCCAAATCGAATCAAGCCCAAGGACAAAATCAATAAATAAATATATACAATCGAACGAAACCCCAGTCACTTGTTCCAGCCAGTATTCATTAATGTTTTACTTTAAATAATACAATATTCTAATAAGAATACGTAATTTCTATCTAGAATCATAATATATACGAACATTTGGAATAAACATATATTTGTTTCAAATGAAATACATAATACCAGTGCTATTTACATAGATCGTCTGATTTTTAAAAGTGACGGATATTAATCAAAAACAGTTAACATAACTACAGGAATTCATACAAAGGACAGTCAATTCTAAAAGACGTACTTCGTTAAAATTGTTTTTATTTAGTTTCGTTTTTACAATAAAAAAGTAATTATGAATTTTTTCCTGGGACATCAAATACATTTTTCAATAGCTAATAATGCAATTTTTCATATTGATTAATTTTTTATTGTAAAAACTACTAGTGTCTGCATTTTTTTTTTTTAGGAAATTCAGCTGTTCAATTGTATTTATATAAGAATAATCGTCTATTAAATCTAGAGCCAATGGTATCGTAATCAACACGCTTATTTAACTCAGTTCGAATCCAGCAAGACAGTTACATAAGTGCTGATATTGGTTTAATATTAATTGTATAAAAATAATATTGTACTCCGTTGTTATAACTTAAAAAAATAACCTGTTTTATATTATAGAACAGTATTGAAAAACGGCAAAAGAAAATATTCGATGTCCCACTTGGTAGAAAATACATATTTATACGGTTATAAACATAAATATTGATGCAATTACGAAATTAGTTATAATTTGTGTTAAATGTAGACTATGCAGCGTTTGATAAAAAATGCGCTTGACTTGACTATTATATTAGTGAATACATGCATTTCACAATATGCTGTTGTGCAAAACGAACATATACATGTCAGCGACTAATAATAATATTCACTACGTATGTAATGTGCTACTACACGAAATCATCTTAAATATACGTGTGCTTATACAAATTACAATTGTTCATTGATATTTTTAACGTTTTTCTTGATACTATTAATTGCATTTAGAATCTTACAAATTAAAATACGACTGCTTTGACAGTTATTCTAAAAAAAGCACAGCTATTTCTAATTAATCGTTAGCATAACTTATTTACTTGCGAATAAAACAGAACGATTTATTTTTAACAATACCACGTACAGATATGTTCAGGGCATGAAACAACTCGAATCTCTCCAAAATCTTTCCACCAATATTCAGTGGGTGTTTAAATTTTGAATATTATAATACGAGTATCCGCTTTTTGAATGGTTGTACCGTCAGAACAAAATAATTCAATGAAAATGTTCATGACAGTACGCAAGAAATAGGTTCATCTAGAATCGAATATGATTGATTTCAGTGGTCATGCCGGAACATATCACTGACCAGAGCTTGCAATAGCTAGAGAGTGAAGAATTACCTGGTTACTATTTAAGTACACGGTGCCAGAGTATCGTAATGTGCCGGAACTGTTTTCAATGCTTCATCCGTGCTACGATTGATTGCACAGTTGGTAGGTCGCGGCCGATTTGTGTCCACACACTCGATGGGCATTTGTACGGTCTCCATCACGTAACTGTAACCCTTCAGCGTGAGTTTTATTATTGTGTGCAGGGGCACTCTGCCGTAGGGTATCTGATCGGGTGGGGTTTCGAGGAAATAGCCGAGAATACAACGCAGTACAGCCTGATGGGAGACGATAAGGATGTTTGACTCGTTCTCTAGCTGCAGCACAACAGACTCAACACGTCGCATTATGTCTCGGTAACTTTCACCTGCAGGATACCGATAATTGAGCTTATCATAATCACGACGAGCCAGTTCCTTAGGATGGTACTCTTGGAGTTCTTCATAAGATAAACCTTCACATTCGCCCTGTAATAATCATTAGCTATTAATTATCAATAAAAGCTTTCTAATTCAACATTACAAAACAAACAATGTACATAAAGATTTTTACTTTTATGTTAAAAGTTTTCATACACTTGATGTATCGATGTGTAATGTGTGCAAAATAAAATTTACCGAATCTAGCTCGTTCAGTTCACTCAGATGCAACTTGGGAGCGTTAATAGACTGTGCTGTTGCCTGGGTGCGTTGTAATTTCGAAGTCCACACCTGGAGACCCTTCACGTTAAGTGTGTTTACATGTTTGGCTAAAGCCTGGCCGTATCGGCGGCCACGAGACGATAGTGGAGCATCGCCCCCAATACGTCCCAGAACATTGAACTCACTCTCACCATGCTGAAACAATGAACACACAATTAGTATGATTGTCGTTAGTTAGACAGATTATATATACAGGGTGTTAAAAAAAAGGGTAAAATAATTTCATGGTATATACATTTCGATGTGCTGATTCAGAATCAAAAAGAATTTTTTCAAAATTCGCAAAATTATGGACATGCTTGTAGAACAGTACATTTTTAGTGCCACTGGTAGTCCACAAATGAGTACGGGTATTCAATATAAATTTGTTACCATGTAACTGATGTTGAATAACAAATGAATTAATTTTATTCTGACGTTTTGTAATAATGTACTGTCATCAGTGGCACTAAAAATGTAGTCTTCTAAAAGCATGTCCGTAATTTTGCGAATTTTGAAAAAATTCTTTTTGATTCTGAATCAGCACATCGAAATGTATATACACTGAAATTATTTTACCCTTTTTTTAACACCCTGTATATATATATATATATATATATATATATATATATAAAATTCGAGTTATAGAGACTTCGAGTTATAGAAATGGTCATCAAAACTAGCGAATTTGTTTAAAGACATGACAGTGTTTTAATTACACACGTTTTTATTGAATTCAAATCGTATACTACAAGTACATACTAATTTCAGTTCAAATATTCAGTAATTTGCCTCACTTCCATTCCTGCTCAGATGAATAGGCCACCTTAACATGAAGCAGCAAACGTATAAGGTATAAATGTGTATGTATTCGTTTTACAAATAGAGACTTCCTCGAACAGTTAAAAACTAAATATGAAAAAACGCAGTTTGAGGTAAGGGCGTGTTTTTGTTGAGCGAGTGTTGCTATCAAACACTTTCCTCATATATATTTTTACACCAAAAAGTGTACCACCTTTTCGAAAAAATCACATTGTTTTTATGCATGATTGATCTTCCGCTCTCTCAATTTGTTTAGTTTATCTTGAACCGCAACAACTCGTGACAAGCGAAAATTGATTCCTCGAATAAAATAAAACGAAAACAAAAAGAATTAAGCAGACACAAAAAGTGTCAATTATTTCATTCGAATTATGAAGGAATTCGAATTATAGTAGATAAATTGCATTTAATTTGCTTCCTGTTGTCACTCAATTCATTTCGACTTATAGAATAAATTCGTGACAAAATATAAAAATTATAATTGCACAAAAACCGTAACTCGGTTCGTGAAATTGAAGTAAAAATTATTTATCTACGTCACAAAAAAAAATTATTTTTTGTTTAACCCATAATAATTAGTAGGTAAAAGATGACTAATAATTCTGATACTAAAATTAAAAAGTGTCAATCGATTATAAAACTGGCCCGTCGCTGTCTATGAGGTTCAAAAGGGGAGTTCCTCTCATTTTGAAATGATTAGAACCACCACAGTATGCGGATATGTATTTACAACATTGTTATTATGCTAAATTTATTTCGCCGTACGGTATATACGCGTACTAAGCATACGTAAGTGGAAACTTCCCCAAAATGTTCATTTATAAATAGGCGACATACACAGAAGCAGCGCATGACTGCGTGATTTGAACAGTTGGCTCGCATTCAAGAACAACTATTTTTATTTCGACAATGTGCTTCGAAATATCACCATTTATTTCATAGAAATATGAAAATAATTGCCAACTAAAATTCAGATGGTCGCAGAATGAAGTGAATCAAATTTCAGTGTTCCTCTGCATTGCATATAATAATGATTAATATTTTCTCTTAGAGATTTATGCATACCCTGGAGAAATAGAAGACTTGTTGTGTAGGTTTCGGTGTACTGATGTAAGACAGGATTTTACTCTCTCGTACGCCAACTACGCCATGGGCCACTACGCCTCCGTAACCCCCGTCTAGTAACTTGATTGTAGGACAAGGTAATTCGCCCTGGCAACCCAACGTAGGTGACTCGTACTGAGCCCTGTAATGCGCCATCTTCAGTGTGAGATCGGTCAGAGCTTGTTCAGGATGCATATCACAGTAATCCGTTGAGTAGTTCAATATATCTTTAAAATTCCGTTCCAATATCTCCGGATTCTCACAAACACATTCGATGAACATCAACCTGTAGCCGAGTTCCACGTAAAATCTATCGTAAATTTCTTGCCGCTGTTGGCGACTCACATTGGGTCCATCTAAAATCTGGAATAAGTTCAGAAAAGAATTATTCTCACAACCGTCACTGTTTATAATTATCATTGGCAGATGTATGTTTGTACACACATTTTGTTTATTCTAACGCGATAATTACTGAGTTATACTTACAGCAATGGAAATCCCTTCACTGAGAATTTTTTCCGCATCTTCCAGAGCCTCATGGAAACTCTTTTGTCTCAGTTTCCAAGCTGGCAAATTGTCTGCACGGAACATATCATGACTGGCATATTTTTCCATATGTTTTCTTCTGTATGCACTTATGTCCAGAACTAGAAGAATAAACATAGAGTTGTGCTAGCTTCAAACTAGAAATGCCATTTTAACTCAACACAATTATTGACAAAAATCTAAATTAATCACTAATCCAGAACGTAACGGAGAATAATTTCTAATTATAGGTTTCAACTCTGTAGTGAACGAGCAACAACAGAAGAATTAAATGATCCAATTAAGATAATTAAGGCTAACACTAAAAATAATTAGTAGCTTCTGGAAAGTTCTGCTTAAGTGTATAACAGACAAAGATTTTCTTTTATAACTTTTTTATATATTAATCATTTTTTATAACAATATATGCGATTTCATTATTTACATTACGTGTGCGAAAATGTATAAAATAAATAATTACTACAATATTTATAAATGTAATGGAAAATTTATCGGTGTATTTACGTAAAGTATCGTATCTCATATAATTTAGATAATTACAGTTCAACGCGGTATCATTATAAAATAGAATTTGCATAAAATAATAGATACTATACACGAAGTACATTATCAATATTTGATTATGTATTTAGCCAATTTACCCGTATTATCTACGACCAAACGTGTGTACATAACTTGTTTATCATGAATAATAATTGTGGTTTATCGTAACACCTAAACTGGTAAATAATATGTGACGTAAAATAAATACACAAATTTCAAAACAAGAACTTTTTTCTTTATCGAAGCGAATAAAAATTAAGAAACATGAATCCAAAACATTTTAATATATTTATATATATTTATTACTGTTGGATGTTATCTAATTCATCTGATAAATATATCTGTAACCTTTCAAATCATTCGTTTAATCAAACCGAAAACGTAACGGAATATAGTTAAAGAACAATCAATTATCCTTTATAACTAGGTATATTATACATTAAGAGTGTAAACAATACATATTATATATATATATATATATATATATATATATATATATATATATATATGTGTATGTATGTATGTATGTATATATCTAGACACTTACCTTTGGTATCTTCGCCCACAAAATTCAGGTAGCGGGCTAGTCTATGGGCCAACAGGCTTTTACCACGACCTGGCAAGCCAACAAGGGCCACCAGCAAGGGGGCGAACTGACGCAACTTCGGTCGCATGACTCCTGTAACGTCGAAATAAGACTAAAGTTCTCTGTGATATGTATATGTAACGACTTTGACAGCTAAAATTTCGTCATACATATGATAACGTTGGCCATGAGACACATAATTATAGATTTTCGATTAAACAACACGTTTCAAAATCATAGTTTTAATTAATTTTTTGTCTAATCGAACACACCAATAGCACAAGAGAAAAAAAAGCCGGAAATTAAAAATTAAGGTCATAGTGTTTGTAAATAAAGGTTAGCTACAATATAATTTGCAAATGACTTTTGGAAATGTTACTTTCCATAATAAATAATTTGTTGTTTACATGTATACAAAAAAAGTTAAAGTTTATAGTTAAAAGTAAGTGGTGTATGCACAAAAATAACATTGAAATGTATAAATTTAGATCAGAGGTAGTATTATCTAATTATCTTACTCTATTAGCTAATGAAACAAGTGCATTTTATTTTACCTGTACACTTTTTGCAAATGTAAACGCTTATAGTATTATATTTAAAAAGTATCAAGATTGTTTTATATAAAATTATACTGTCTTATCTATAAAATAAAGACTTAAATTAAAAATATTTATACATGTTATCTTATCGAGAATGAACAAGCACAACACTATTTGACATGTATGATACCTTTACTTATATTATTGCATTACTTATAAATAATGTCGATTGATGTATTATTGTTTCAGATCATTAACACCGGTCAAAGCACATGTGGTTGATATTTACATTGTTTTCTTTTGTTCATGACTAGCTGTCATGAATATGTTATAAAGAACGCTATAAATATGCAAACATGCCAGTTATTCCTACCTTGGTCTTTCTCCTCACCAATGGTAATTTGAGTTGATGCGATCATTTTGGAGCTGTTTCAAATTGCAGTCACTATTTGCAGTAACAACACTCTTTAAACGTCGTAGTAAAGTATTTCAAATCGTTCCACGATCAAAACAATTCAAAACAAAAGTATTAAAACGGAATGAAAATAGTATCAACGCCGAACAATTACGGAATGATGAATAATATTATCAACAATATCTAATGCCTGTACTAAATATAGTCCGAAAAGTGATCAGAAGATGTGTGTCGTATGAATTCTTGTACATCTACCCTCATTACAACTCTGGCCCGAACTTCGTTTGCCAGATTGCTTGATTCTGATTGCACTGATTCGATAATTTGACACTGCACAA
Source organism: Carabus problematicus (assembly GCA_963422195.1). Classification (NCBI taxonomy): domain Eukaryota; kingdom Metazoa; phylum Arthropoda; class Insecta; order Coleoptera; family Carabidae; genus Carabus; species Carabus problematicus. The sequence continues at coordinate 8,212,877 of OY728577.1, forward strand.
TAACCACCAATTTATTCTAAACTGACTCTAACAGGGATTGTTAACCTATAATCTCGCTTTGTAGACAGGTAAACAATGAGATTTTAGTGAAAGTTACACCATTCGCATACAGTATAACATGCACAGACCTCTCAGCGCTTGCGATACTGAATGTTCGCTGCTTTACGTTGCCTCCTTGTTTTATGTAGATCGATGTTCCGTTCAACCAGTGGCGTAACCTACGGGAATTGTCTTTAGAGTACAGTATTACATTGTAACAACGAATTAGTATCAATTCAACGGTAATTATAGACTTATTTATAATCTTTTTATATCCTGTATGCATATGTATATGTGTGATGCATAAAACTAATTCGTAATTTAAATTGTTGCAGATGTAAACAAATAAGGTAATAAATATAATGCAATCGGGGTATGTATTGTATACCATATCTCACGATAAATTCTTCTAATCAGTCTTACAACAATAACAAATAAATATTACATCATACATATAAGTATTATCAAGCCACGGTACTTTCTTACCGTAAAATATGAATTAAAACACATTATAAATTAATTAAATTACGATATATTTCCTTGCAATTGCATAAATACATACATACATATGTACATGCATACATATATGTATTTATATATTGAAAAAATGATAATTTTTATTTGGTTGAAAATTGAAATGTCTCTCGATGTTTGTACTACATATATCTATTTTATATTTACTTGCATTTTTACAAACACATAATTAATCTTATACAGAGATTATTTTATTTACACATGTGTAAATACATCAACCTATACATTTACCCGAGAACAATGGTGCATAAAATAGTTACAAAACGACATTTATAAATACATCTAATTATTTAGTATTAATTCCTTTTACGCATATAATCCAAAGGTCATTTGATTTAGAAATGTATGCGTGGAAGGTTGTTCATTAAAAAAAATGTGAACATATATTTTTTTATTGTTTCGAAACAAAGTATCTGAGTTCCTATGTAAGTACCATGCAAACATTAGTTCCTGCCAAGCGAGAAAAACATATAGGTCAGTATTTTCGTACAAAGGATGTTCTTAAAAGGGGACAAGGAGGAAGTAATATTAATTTTCGCAGAACAGATAATGGGACGAGGAAATTTCCACAACAAGTTGTAACTTGGTAATATTTTGTCTGTTTTCCTCTTAATTTTATTGTTCCAGGTATCTTCTTTCACAAGGTATTTAGGATAAGTTGACAAATTTATTTATAAACTCCTTTGTTAGCAATTATTTTCAGATACAGTGGAATTCCAACATTCGTCCACGTCAATATTCGTCTATTTTGAAATTCGTCCTGTTTTTTCGTTGAAATTTTTGTTTGATATTCGCCCGAAAAGTCAATATTCGTTCCATCTCTGACGTGGCCAGAGAGTCAGCTAATCGTCAGTTAGTTCAGTGACATTACCTGATGTTATAATGGAAGATGACTTCCCTGCCAAACAATAGCCTAATCCCTTCTACAATATTAAAAACTCTTAACAACAATCATAGTTTGGTTTCGTTTGATATTCGTCTTTTTTAATATTCATCCTCCACTTGGGAAGTATATGCTCGATCAATAAACTGAGCAAAGACAATACCGTATCGAATATTCACATTTTATATTTATAAACAATATATGTTGAATCTAAGCATAGACATAATACAATTGTCAATAAGCTGGAAAAAATAATTCAATTGAATTTTTTCATTTTGTTACCCTTTTTGTGCCATTATTTTATTTATTTTCGCTAGGGAATTATTTGTAAAACACACAAGTTTTCATTCATAGAAAATGTTGAACCTATGCGTAACTAGAACTAGAACCTGTGTTTTCCTGAGCCATCTGAATTCTGATCCATCTATATTTAACATACTGTGGTGAAGTAGGTACCAGTAGGTACAAAGATCGTGTATTGGTTAGACAACATGACGACGACAATATCTAATTTTAAAATCCGCACTGAAGCCAAATTCAGATTTGCTTAGTGAAAAGGCATATAGCAACAGTTCTTTTAGTTATATTCAAATCAAATGTTTTTGTATTTCCAGTTATCGGAGGTGTGTCAGGATAAATATAGACTCACAAAAATAAAAATCACATGTAGAACCTGAATGTGCCATGTTTATTAAATGAATTAACACGTTCTATCATATTTACTTGGACTAATAACATTAGTTTAAACATTTTTGGTTTATCGTGTGTATCTAAAAGGAGAAGTGTTTTTAGCCTAATTTGGGGCCAGTGAAAAAGAAAATAGTACTCATTTATTTTTCCAAAGAAGCGTATTTGTGATATTTGCAAAAAAAAAACGTGTTTTTTACACGTCCGGGAGTAGAAGTCGGTTTCTATGGCGTCAAAAGCGGGACAGAAATGAAACATTTATTCCCTAGGGACGAAAACACTTTTCGTAGGGGAGTTTTTATTATAATAAAGGTTTTTGTAAATAAATGTCTGCTGTGGTACGCGTTGCATGGAAACATTTCCAAAGGCTTCTAAATACATATTGCAATTTCGCTCCGATTTATTACTATTCATTATTTAAGAAATTAAGTGTTTCTACTCCCGAACCTGGAAAAAATAGTTATATACACCTTGGGAGAGACCACCATTTTTCCTTCAATGTATTTCAAATTACACCTCAGGAAAAATAAGTGGTTTCTCTCCCTTGGTGCATAAAGCATTATTTTTGCTCGTTTTTCATATACTGACATAAATCTTAGTAACGGTTGATCCACTGTGATAAACTGTGTATCGTGGTGTATCGTTCGAAAGGTATGTTCTTCCACTTTCCGACGATATCCTGTTTTTGTAAATCGGATTAAAATTCTTTGGGTTACAGTCGATAAAATTCGGGAAAACCGTTTTTTTTTCCTTGGTTCATTTTTCGTGTAAACTAGTGTAATTGGTATACATATTTACATTACTATATATAGTCACATATTGAGATAGAGAGTTTAATAGATAGAAGGCAAAAAATCAACAAGTAAAATAATTAAATACAATTGCAGGAATATATCATATCTTAACATACGAAATCTTAGAATTAGGCAAATGAGTTAATTCTTCTAATTACTACAGAATACGGTGCGTACAATCCCTTATTCTGAGAAAGGAAAAACATTTTTAAAGAAAATTTTAGTAAATATATATATATATATATATATATATATATATATATATATATATATATATATATATATATATATATATATATATATATATATATATATATATATATATATATATATGTACGGTATACCATTAAATTTAGCATACGTCAATTGACTTGCGTACAATTTCAGTGCACAATTATAGGAAATTTAAATTTATGGTAAAATTTTCCAGTCATATTTTGTGAAATGAAACCTGTTAATTTATGTGAAATTATTAACTATTATTTCATTTTCCTACAAGATAAATGATAGGATAAAATAAGATTATACCAATTGACTTCCATATCATGATATTGCAAAAGCAAACACAATGAAAACAACTTATTAATGTATAATTCATCTAAGGTCATTTGTAAACTGTTTGCAGATTTCATATTTAGTTATAGTTGTTTGGTTGGTAAATATTGTGGTTTGTGACTTATGCATACAAAAAAATATGTTATGCAAAATCCTCACATTGTTGCTAGATTTACATGTACGTAACATTTATCATATATAAAAATGGGCGTTAACAGTATCAGCTGATGCTGGTCACTGCTGGTCACAGCTTGCGTAATGCCCGTGACACACCTATCATACAGCATCATACACCGTCATAGAAACTATGATGAAAAAAACAGAACGCATCCGTTTTTCAAACTAAAATGACAAATATAAACCCAAACTAACGTAAAATGAGACACAAAAGATACGTGTGAAATGAGACACCTTCGTTTTATCATATTACAGTATGATGAAAATAGAGGAGCCGCTATTTTTCATCATAGACGGGTGCGTTCTTTTTTTTCATCATAATCTCTATGACGGTGTATGATAGGTGTGTCACGGGCATTAGGATCGTTCCAAAAATAATAAACATAAAGTAATCACAGTTATTTAAGAATTGACATTGTCAGGTATAAATTAATTATACACTAATTACATTGCATAATCAACATCATTTCAATATAGTAGATGAAATATATGAATTTGCAAATATCAAACATTGACGTTTAGGAACATTTCGTTAATCGCAGTTGGTTACACAAGTGCGTATTGATTGGCAACAACCGGAAATGAGTCAATTACTGGAATTCTGCGATTTCAAAAAAGTATGTCAAAATTTCATTGTTTACTAATCTCAGCTGACTTTGACAGTTAACCAATATTAAAATTAGTGTAGTGCAATGAAAATGTGGTAAAGTACTAACAGTTCTACTTATTTTTAGCTATAGATATACCAGACCAGCGAAAAATATGGACAGCCCAACTAAACAGAAAGCTCAAGAACTTTGTAAAGATCTCGAAAATTGGATGTCAAATTTACCCATTCATCTAAGATCTGTTTCTTTGATACATCTGGCTATACCAGGTTAGTATTTCACAACTATTAAGCAAGTGGTGTGTATATAAAATATATATTTAGTACATGATACAGGTAACAACAGGTACAATTCAAATAGCTCAGTTTCAAATGTTATCTTTATGATTACATAAATTACACTAATCACCGAATTAATTACCAAAACTTTATATATTAGTTGATTTGATTTTAAATATTATATAATGCATTATTAACAATTCAAATAATTGCCGATTTTGTTTTAAATATTACTACACTGCACTGTGTCTAAAAAATATAGTTAAAAACACATGTTGAAAGAAAACCAGCATTAAATTTTGTTTTTCCAGTCATTTTAATGATGTTTTAAAACTAAGAAGGTGCAAATATGTATTACAATGTGCACTGGCATAAAACTTGTTTTGTTCCATTCTTACATAACATTGAGATAATTTTGTAAAATATACCGTGTAGTACATATTTAACAAACTAGTCATGATAAAAACGCTCTGACAATACAAAGCGAAAAGATAATGAAATACGTCTTTTTTTACAATATTATTTTTTGTCTCATTGTGCGTGTGCATATGTTAATGTTAAATTATACAACAAGAAGCGCATAAAATAGAATTGTTCATAACCATGTTCACAGGATCACATGACAGCATGACTTGGAGTATTAATCGCAAGAGTCCCATGTCGCCCGATGCGGAGCCTCTGTTGCAACGTTTGCGATTTCTGGGCTCAATGCTGGGATACGTTATGAGTCGCTGGTCAATAACACAATCATATGATGTACTCGCTCAGTTGAATTCTGGTATTCGGTATTTCGATTTACGCATTGCTACTAAACCGGGCACTGAACAGTTGTATTTCGTACATGGACTGTACGCAGATGATGTACGAGGTCCATTGAGTGAGATTCAAACGTTCCTTGAAACTCATCCTCGAGAGGTACTGCAACTGGTAGAGCAATCTACCGAGAAATAAGAGATCCGGGGTTCTGTCGCACCGGCGAAAGTTTGCATTTTTATTTTAAAATTAATATTTTTATAGGTTGTCATTCTGGATTGTCAACATTTTTATGCATTCGGACAGTCAGATCACGAGACATTTATGCGATTATTGACTTCTACGTTTGGACACAAATTGTTGCCATATACGCAACATATGGATCACATTACACTTGAGTTTATGACGACACAGTTTCGATATCAAGTAATTGTGATTTATCGGAGTGATGCAGCACGCTTTGGGCAACCGTTACTGTGGCCAGCTGCATCATGGCCTACTCCGTGGCCGAACACAATATCTGTAAGCAAACTGCTTACTACTCTGGATGAGAATCTTAAAAGCAGATCGGCATCCAAAGGCTATGTTAGTCAGTGTCTGCTGACTCCAACTACATGGTTTGTTTGCAAACATGTGTTTGGTGAGTAGATACTCGTAGCGCTAAGATATGCAAGTATGTATTGTATATTTATTTTCAGGTACTCTAAAGAGTGAATGTGCAGTTCCATTAGAGAAACATACGTTAAGCTGGATTGAGAAGCAAAGACCCGGTGGATCCGGTGTTAATATAATTATCTCCGACTTCATAGGTATGTCAGAAACGCAATTCAGTAAGATTGTTATCGGTCTAAACGCTAAACTGCTGGCAGAAAGCTCATCTCCGACTTAAATATAACGGCACAAAGGCTGTATTTGGCTATTGACATGTATCAATACGGAGTTTATATACTTATTCAGTGATATATTTACTTAGCCCAGTGAACCAAATATCCGGTGTTGGTTACTATATCAGATCTTGTAGAAGTAGTTATTTTTTATTTATATGACTTGATTCTGTGATTTTATATTTTATTAATTCAGGGATTTTATAAATTTAATTATTCTTCACTTCGAGTACCTAATCTTTCAATGCAAAGAGTGTTTGTTAATTATATATCCGCTATGAGTAACCCTATCCACTTGCTACACACATACATACACATACCACGAGGCTTTCTATTGGTGAATGTATAATTAACAACGACCAATAACAGTTCCATCTTTAGTAATGTGAACGAATATCTATACGAATATTAATTCCATAATCTATACTGTACACACGACACCCTCGCTCACCTAATTTTCGTGTACTGCACTAGACAACTAAGTAACTCTTGCCAGTTATATAATAATGCTACTCTACCTCTTGTCTTGTCTCGTCTCGTCTTGTCTGTTAGATTGTACCAAATGTCTGTGTTCCCTGTACAAGGTCAGTCTAAGTTGCATACTTGTACTTAGATAGTGTATGGTCAATAATCAGTTACTAGTTATTGACAATTATCAAAACATTGGCAACAAGGACTATACGATGGCATGTAAATATTTGATAAGTACACAAGATTCACTTATCGTAAAGTTATTTTTAGAAGAAAGGAAAATTTTGTACAATTTCTAACACAAATTTTGAAATAAATTATCGCTTAATGTCATCATATTTACTATGTAAATACTGTATGACGCGCGCACGTATTTTGGAAAGTATTATTATTCTGCTTTAGAAATAATTTACATGCGGTGATATAAGTATAAGCCTATTCATTGCACAATAATCTCAAAAATCAAGTGCTACTGACCAAACTTAATATGCCTTTTAAGCAAAATTACGTAGAAGCCCGTTTCACTGATTTTTCAATCTAAAGTGTTATTACGTTTTGACATTGTTTACCTCGACTACAGTATATAATAATTATTTCGGTGGCCTAAAACATGCAATAAATATATATATATGTATAATTGTTGTTATATCAATATGATGGAACCTGAATTATCTGTTACTGTTGCTCACAAATTATTGGAATCGGACGTACAATTGCGTGAACGACGTTATATTTCAGTTTAGATGAATCCATGTTAAATGCCTTACCCAAAATATATGCTCGTCATATTGTCCGGTCTTCCAAATATGTAGTTAGTCCGGTAACACATATAGTTCAGGTATCACTGTATTCACTGATGCATTGGTATCGTTACAGTTGCATTGTTACTGTATATACATACGTATATTGACAAAATGTATTCCTAAGCAAATCTATATAATGTATTTGTTGAAATATATGTTCGAAAAACACCAGTGTTTCTCTCTCTCTCTCTCTCTATATATATATATATATATATATATATATATATATATATATATATATAAATCAATTTCTGTCTGTCTATTCCTTATACAATTCTACATCCGTCGATCGATTGGGATAAAAATTTGCAGAGATACCCTCTAGGACCATGCGGATGTCACAGGGTACATGGGAATGCCGATATCTACTGCAAAATGTAGAAAGAAGGGCGTAAAATTAAATTGGACGTATGTACAACTGTCATCAGTACAATATTCTTTTGTTGGCATATGCAAAGCCGACTATATCACTCACCTAGTATATTGTAAGTCTTTTGTTCAGGTATATTTACTTCCATGGCAACGGTACTGTTATTGTATTGTTGATAAGGCGATTCAATCTGAATTTAATAAATGTACGTAATACTAATAATGTTACGTAATAATTTAACATTTATTACGTAAGTTGTTAAAAATGTAAATAATTGTAATATTTCAGTGGAAAATGAATAAATTGTACGCCAAAAAATATACATATTCGCACCGGATGGAAAAACAAAAAAGTATTGTTTATCAAAAAGCTTTAGAATAATAGCTATTGGAAGAACCCCGAGCGACGCCGGGTACTTTTAGCTAGTTTCATATAAGTTATCATTATATAATAAATACTTGCTGATATCAATATGTTTAATTATATATTATATCTTTGCAATTTCTATTATATAGTTCACAGTTAAATTTATAAATAAGATTCAAATAAAAAAAAGTGATTTAACAACAGATGATTGTGGATATATGGATAGAAGTCGATCAATGCTCTAAACAGCTACAGAGATACAACTGTACAATTACAGTGCTTTCACTTTCAGCTGTTTCATCTTAGGAGCTTTCTTCTTCAGTTGACGTTTTTGTTCTTTTTCTTCCCAACGACGTTGGCGTTCTGGATCAGCATCGGATAACACGCGCTCCTTTTCTTGGCGACGACGTTCCTCACGTCTAGCGGCGGCTGCTTCAGCACGAGCCACATGAGTGCTCTTTAAGAAAGCTTCCTCTACACGTTGGCGATTCTTGTCAGCCTTAGATTTACCTACCAACAACATTCATGTACAATGAAACCCTTCCATGGCTAAAATATCCACAGTAGCAACTGTAATAATATATTGTAATAAATATACCTTCTTTGGTCAAACGATACTTCTTGACTTTATCCATACAGTAAAACACCATAACCATTAACGGTTTTAATTGTTCCATGGCTTCCTGAATAGGTTTGCCTTTGACAGGTACATTGAATCCAAACATCAACACTTTTTGTACATCGGGTAGTTTCAGTGCACTGCCATCGTCCGGCTGTTTTGCACCGGAGAACTGATCGGAGAAATGAATGTAGTCGATCATATCGGCGTACTTGTTAAATACAGCAGTCATACGCGAGTCCAGCATAGCACTAGTAGCTTCAGGGATCTCGCTCATTACATTAAAGTTTGTAGGAAGACCAACACGATCACCGGCTTTTCGTTCCGGACAATATACACTCTAAAGATAAAAAACATTAAATAACTAATATTCTCATTATATAAACAGCTTGCACAATTTAACGAGAAAGAATTTTCAAACTTGATTATAACGTCATAAACATACGTAATGTAACGCATAAGATTCTGGATTATCGAGTATATTTTAATAATACAATTAATAATAATATAACTTACTAAATCTGCCATTTCTTTTGAGAAATGTTGAGCAGTCTTTTTAGTTGCAACGCACATAATGAAAGTGTCCATATCTTCTTTATTCATAACAACTTTGATATGAACCTGGTCAAGGGTAGGTCGCATCATGCCCGCAATAACAGCAACTAGATCTTGTCTCTACATAGATAAATAAAAATAATAATCATTTCTACAGAATCAGTACTAGAAATAAATAACGTACCTTTATGAACTTCAGCTCAACCAACATTCCTTCACAGCATGTTCTACCGCTGCACCACAGAGTGAACATATTCTCACTCTCTTTAATTAGGCCGGGCGAATCACTCTCCAACTTCGAGTCATCACCAACCAAGCTAAAGTTATCTTCGAGCAAAGTTCTGTGTGTTGAGAACCAAGCATTCGCCAGCTTGGTGTTCTTGGACTTTCCAGTGAAGAAATTCAAAAAATATACCACCAAACCCGCTACCATCAATATCTCTAACCAGTAACTGTCCCAGTTTGCACGGAAATGCAAAGGAACTTTGGTTATGGTTATTTTGGGTTCTCGCGGCGCCTGATCGCTCTTCTGATCAATCTTCTCCTCCGAAAATCCTTCGAATTCTTCCTCATCTTGGAAATGTTCAAACTCATTGTCATCATCCTAAAAGTTGCTTTCATTTTAACAACTGCATATTTGATATTATGCAATGTCACTTACCTCTACCATAATGTCGTCTTCGGCTTCATCATCTGCCTGGAACACATCCACATTGATTGGTTCTGGTTCCTTTTCTGGTTTGCCACGGAAGATTTCTGCCACATCTTCATCTTCGGCATCAAATTCTTCAAATTCGGCAAACTCGTTATCAGCTAACCCCTCATATTGCAAGGAAGCCCATACAGAACTTCCCACAAGCACAATATGAACCAATACAAGCCAAAGTTTCATGTTCACTATTGCCTCGTTTCCAATATATACTTTTCTATAATTAGCGGGTACAATTTATAAAACTACAATTTTAGAATTGCCATTGATTGGCATGACAACTACGCCATTAGTGCTGATTAGTGTGCGTTCGGATCAGTTCGGATGTTTTGCGTGTTCATGATCTTACCGTGTCTTCTAAAGCTCAGTTTCCACATGCTACTGCTGGCGCTATACGAACGACTGTATTAAAGTGCGGACAAACGTCAAAAAGCCGCCATTTTCCTGCCAATGCCATTACTAACAAAAGAAGAAAGGTTTGACAGTTAAATATTTTCGCATTTAAAATGTATTATTTTCTGACTGATATTATTATTTACAAAAACTAGCATGTGTGTAAAAATCTTAGTCAAAGCAAATTGCAAATCCTACGAAAACGATGGAACAGATTAAATTCAAACCAATTTGGCAGGAAAATGGAGGACAATCTCATCGACCAATCAGCATGAATACACTTGCGTCTACACTGTCTTTAAAACCGTCACTGTGAATGAATATTTGAACAAAATACAATTTTCACAGTTTCATTTTGTTACTCGGCAGCATAGATAACAGAATACTGCTCGGCAGTGTTTCAACTTATTTCAGCTGTGACTTTTCGATTAAAAGTGTAACAGTGAACATTTTCCGACCAGTAAAAAAGTCTGATTTCATTATGCCACCGCCTACACTAATTGCTCGTATTGCTGTTATAGATAAGGTTGTGGTTTCAACAAACAAGTATATTTAAAACTATTCACATTATCTGAAAATAATTATAGTATGTACTTTATAATTAAAATTGTTTTATTGTTAATTATTAAGAACTAATTATTAAGAACACAAATAAAATCTTAAAAGGAAAATATCCACTTAAATTAATAAGATAGCAGATGTGAAGTTACATTACAATAATTCAAAATAAATATAATATATTTGTAAGTTTATATATTTGTATGTGTTCTAATTTAAATCGCGTCTGAACAAATATAGGTACACCGCTACTATGGAACGCAACCCGCTTCTATTTTCAATACAAAACTACTATTTATTTTTATGAACGAGCACATTCGTCAACATTCATTCGTCATACATATATTCCCATAACATTACACATGACCTTTGATAAATAATGACAAAGCTGATAAGAACATTTGTTTCACATTTTTGAAAAACTGTTAATAACCACTGCTAATATGATATTAATTAATACATTAATGAAAGTAATAAATTCGGCTTTATATTGCGCCAACAATGTAAGATTAATATCGCAAAAAGTCAACAGAGATATAATTTTCGAGAAAAATCATATAGATAAGGGTATAGCTGTTATAGGTTTAAACAGGCCCAAGCAACGAAATGCTTTTAGTATAAATCTAGTTACTGAATTTGAAAATAGTTTGGAAAATGTAAGAAATGATTCTGAAGTACGGGTAGTCATAATTCGTAGTTTTACACCAGGAATATTTTGTGCTGGTAAGTAAGTTATGTAATAAACTATTCAACAATTTAGGTAATGTTTGTTTATAGGTGCTGATTTAAAAGAACGATTAAGTCTTACGCCAGATCAAGTATCAGCGTTTGTCACAAGACTGCGTGCTCTTATGTCAAATGTTGGAAATTTAACTGTGCCTGTAATAGCAGCATTAGATGGTACAGCGCTTGGCGGTGGGTTAGAACTGGCATTGGCTTGTGATATACGAACAGCTTCGACTAGTGCCAAACTTGGTTTAGTTGAAACAAAACTAGCTATTATACCTGGTGCAGGAGGTAGTCAACGATTAGCAAGGTTAATAAATGCATCGCTTGCTAAAGAACTTATTTACACTGCCAGAGTTTTAGATGGAAGCGAAGCTTTGAATATAGGTAGTGCTCAATTTTAGACATACGTACGTAACTGTATACATGATAATGAATTATTTCTATGTAGGTCTTGTGAACCATGCTGTTAAACAAAATACTGAAGGCGATGCAGCATTTAATAAAGCTTTAGATGTTGCTAGAGAAATTATTCCTAATGGGCCCTTTGCTGTGAAAATGGCTAAAGATGCAATAACCAAAGGACTGGAACTTGACCTGGAGACTGCCTTAAAATATGAAGAAGCATGTTATGCGAAAATTATACCAACGAAAGATCGTATTGAGGGGCTTAAGGCATTTAATGAAAAGCGTACTCCAAAATACACGGGACAATAATTATTACTGAAACGATCTCAAGTGTTAGGAGTATACAATATCTAAATATTGATTTTGTAAATTAAATTTATTGAAAATAAAATGTATATTTTACACAGTACAAGTTTTAATATTATAATTATACTTAGAAACGACTTGCATGAACAGGTGTCAAATTTGAACCAAGCAACGAAGAATATGGTAACAACGTTACATTACATGTTATATGGTACATAAACAAAGTAATTTCAATTCGATATTGTCGATTTAATATAGCTCAAATGTGATCCCTGTTCATATAAAGTCGACAGAGGAAAATTAAATTAGAATGTAAGTAACAATGCCTGTACTTGTTTTTTCGTATCAGCTGGTGATATAACCTTATGTCCTATAACGCGAGAATCATTATAGATTTCATAATCGTTACCACCAATATCAGTTTTGTCACCGAAGAAATGAATCTGTTTGAAGCTAGTCTCCCTAGTCACGTGTTGGAGACAGTAAGTTTTGTCCCAGCCATGTGGAAACACATCGAAACTGATTTGACCCCCAATACTGTACGTTAAGCCGATATCCGGGAACTGTCTCTTAAGTGATTCAATCATAGTGGAACGAACATGATTAATTCTATCGTATTTCTCAAACTCGTTCCGCTCGGCTTGTGAACAGGATCTGCCGATGGGACAAATGTTTAACATGCCGGAACGAAACTCCACGAATGTGCCACGTTTCACCGGCAACATGACATTGGACAAATACTTCAGAACGTAGTTTATGAATATCTGTAACTTCTCTTCGCCCATGTACTGCTGAATACATTCCCTGCCGATTTCTTTACCGTTGTAGTATTGTACTAATCCATTCTCCGGGAACACATAATCGAATTTGTGAATTACATCGTCTCCGTTCATCTGTTCGGAAATTTTCTTAAAGTCTGAACCACCGACCAAGGCTATGGTACACCGTGGCTTGACCTCTTGCAGTAGAAAGTCCTCTAGATCTTTTGCGATAGGCAGGCGAGACGGAGTCAAGGTGCCATCCACATCAAATAACAGTAAAATGTTATTTCGACTCATTTTTACGAATCTGATTACCCCCTCTACTGAACCGGTTTTATTCGCTGAAACAAAATCATCCACAGATCAGTAATGTCAATCGTACAAGTTTTACGTTTCATATTTCTACTTACGGTTTGTGGTGCAGTTAGTTCAAATGTTGCCCGAAATGTTCTGTTACTTATTGGTGAGATATCAATGTACATTTATTTGATTATAAACTAAAATGTACACGTTAACAAATGATTTTCCTGACACATCTTTATTTTATGGTTATCGTACGATAACATAATTCGAAAAACAGTTGTGGGATTTCTTAACAGATGGCGGATATTCGTGCTGAAATTTAAATGCTTTGATTTCAGCGGACGATGGAGGGTTTGAAATGGGGACATACAGGAATAAAATTTGCCAAACTCCTTACCTAGATAAATTAGCAAAAAATAGTTTAATATTTAATAATGCGTATACTTCAGTTAGCAGTTGTTCACCTAGGTATATTATTACGTATAGCATAGTTTCATTCATAGTTAATAATTTGTACCTTTATTCAGCCGTTCTGCAATTCTAACTGGCATGCCTGCACATCAGAATGGAATGTACGGTTTACATCAAGGTGTTCATCATTTCAACTCTTTCGATAAGTTAAAATCTTTACCGAAAATTTTAAAACAGAACAATATTCGTACAGGTAAAGTATTTTGTCATAAAAGTGTAATTTTATACATGTATAACATACAATTACTTATTCTTAGGTATTATTGGCAAAAAACATGTGGGCCCCAAATCAGTATATCCTTTTGATTATGAACAAACTGAAGATAATAACTCAATTTTGCAAGTTGGGAGAAATATTACGCATATGAAATTGTTGACAAGAGAGTTTTTGAAAAATAGTTCTTCACCATTTTTCCTGTATATAGGATTTCACGATCCGCATCGTTGTGGGCACACTAATCCGGAATATGGTGAATTTTGTGAAAAATTCGGTAACGGAGACGTCGGTATGGGTTCCATACCAGATTGGTACCCAATTTATTACCAACCTGAACAAATTCAGTTACCTTATTTCATACCTGATACGCTGGCAGCTCGCAAAGATGTAGCAGCTCAATATAGAACTATTTCACGATTAGACCAAGGTATGTATAATTTTATTTGTTGGAATAATGGCCAATATAGAGATTAATTTTTTATTTTAGGGGTCGGTTTGATCATAAACGAACTAAAAAATCTCGGCCTTCTTGATTCTACACTGATAATATATAGTTCAGATAATGGCATACCATTTCCCAGCGGTCGTACTAACTTGTATGACTCGGGTATGGCAGAACCAATGTTCATATCGTCTCCGTATCACAAAGAACGACGGAATCAAGTTACATATTCCCTCACTAGCTTGTTAGATATCACACCTACCGTACTTGACTGGTTCCAACTGGATACAGTTGGGAATGCCGAAGACAAATCTAAACCAATTTTGACAGGAAAGAGTCTCCTACCTTTGTTAATTGAAGGTAAATTTTCAGCATAAAATATAGGAACGAATGTTATTAAATTTCTTTCAGAACCTAAAAATGTTACTTCGGAAGCTGTTTTTGCCAGCCATTCTTTGCATGAAGTAACAATGTATTATCCAATGAGAGCTGTCAGAACACACCGATACAAGTTAATACACAATCTCAACTCTAATTCTCCGTTCCCTATTGACCAAGATTTCTTTTTATCGCCAACATTCCAAGTACTGTTTTATAATTTGAAATTTATTGTAGAATTAAGATTATATTGTTTTAGGATATATTAAATCGTAGCAGGGCGCATATTCCTATTCCTTGGAGAAAAACGCTGGAATCTTATTATTTCCGACCCGAATGGGAGATGTATGACTTGAAGAAAGATCCGGAGGAGTTGAACAACATTGCGGACAAGTCAACAATGAAAGGAATATTTGATATGTTGCAACAAAAATTGTTTGATTGGCAGTTAAAAACGAATGATCCCTGGATTTGTTCTCCACACGCAGTACTAGAAGATAAAGGATCATATAAAAATAATCCAAAATGTTTAGATTTGTATAATATTAAGCAATAATACAACAAATATAACATCGGTGTTGCCAATTACTATGAGACTAGTTTTATCATAATAGCGCTTATTAATGACAATATTTTTATATTTTATTAACACATACTAAATATACAATTCTCTATAAATGTAACAATATAAATAAAATACAATGTCAGGTTCTAACTGATCCGCACGCATTTTCATTCACATCTTTCCTACAGAACATTTGAACTGATTTTATAGAATCAAACTACCTAAAATTATATATGAACACATGTTTTTTTGAAAACATATTACACTTACACATGGAATATATTGTTTTCTCTGCAATTTCGAAATGGCTCACATGTGTATAGACGTACATATACAGAACACGGACACTGTTGTCATGGTTATGAATGAAAACCATGTTTTACAATCCCGTACGATATTTGGATTATACATATTTGACATGTAACATGTATTTAGAGTTTCTAAATGTAACATAATACACAACTTTGTGCCTATTTTCCTAGGACACAATGATTTGGTCTAACGGTTAATCGCAATTGAATTTTCTACACACATAATACACTTGTTATATCAAATAATAGAATTCTATATACAATGTATTTGTCACCAACGAAATATGGAATCGTTCGTGATTGGCTATATTCGATAATTAATCTGTATATATATATATATATATATATATATATATATATATATATATATATATATATATATATATATATATAATTTATGTGTGTGAGTGTGCGTACTATCTAACATTAGTTATATTGTTTATAAGAATACAAATAACATTCCAACATTTGCACGTTTCAATAAAAAAATGTGCATTTCATATTACATTTGGACGATTTCAATGAAGGCGTTTCATCAAATACTGCTTAAATACATCTTAGAAACAAATAGATACAGCTTCAATTACAACAGAAATACTGATGGATATACTAATGTTCAATGTGATTACAGAAGAAAGATTCCAAATAAGTACGAATGTATTAAAACGAAATATTTTTCTTTTAAATCACAATATTGTCTTAATCACAGAATATTAAATTCGCATATCAAGCAAAACTTGCATAGGCTGTATATATGTATATATATATATATACGACAGATCATCAACAACAATAACAATTACTGTTGCTGTCAATAATCTCTCGCGTTTATAAAATTTTTTTTTTCGATTTATGAAAATATAAATTCCATAGAAAAAGCTAAACCCTTATATTACAAAGTTAATTTGTACGAAATAAGAGCAAATATTATTGGGATAAGTGCAAGGCGGATTGTATTGTATGAAGCTAGAAAATGTGTAAATTTCAATTCTACTATTTAGGACTACCTGTCAACTCTGTTATTACTACAGTATTACAAATAAGCCACATATTGTTTCTTCTTATGTGCAAGTTCATTCTAGTATTATTCAGTCATTTGTGCCGCTCAGTAAATGCGTACCGAGTAACTTTGGTTTAACTTTATATTAATTCATTGATTCAAAAATCTCGCAACGGCAGGTAACAATGTAATTCGTTAACAATCTCTAAATATTTTAGTTACGCAATTTTATATTTCACTAATTCTACTAGTGTTTCATATATTTATTTAAAAAAATTATATTCGAAATAGCAACCTTTTTATAATTGACGTAACAGGCAATTATTTTTCATCTAAATACGTCTTTTATAAAGGCACACATGCCCCAAATAGTGTTTTGAAAACATATAAATTTGAGAATTTTTTTCTTTTGATGACTGTCTAATATTTAAAGTAAATCGGAACTGTGGACAGAAATAGTAGAGCAATAGTAACATACGTACTCTAGTTATGGCATAATTCTTGTAATTTAGTTACAGTGTTACTGTATAAAGAGTTGTGTTTGTAACATTATCCAAAATAATTGCTCCTATTCCACGATATATGATAAAAACATGCCGCTTCAATAAATAAATTTATACTAAAAACACTAATTCCTGCACAATTTTCAATCAGTTCAGTTTTTAAGAAAAATATAGAACCTTATCACCTGCCATATAGAACTGACCTACTTTCTGTTTTCTTTTTGTGCAAAATTTGACTAATTCTTGTGAGCAATAGTGAAGATTTTGTTGCGACTCGATCCACATCGCTCATTTTGTACGATAAATCATCAACCTGAAACAAAATACCATTACTGAGATAAGGAAAGTGCAAAGTAAGTATGACTGTAACATACCATGGCTTTGTATCCTTGTAATCTGTAATATTTTTGAGTACTACGGTAGTACGATACACTTTGAAGGAAGAATATCATTGTAAATATTATACTTAGCATCATAAATACTGGCCCCGTGAGCCAGTGTCTTGGTCGAAAAAACAACATTTATAGCACAAAATATTATCTCCCATCTGAAATCATGAGAAATACTCATATTGCCATTGACAAGCATATCTTTTAATACAATTTTTATATGCGTCCTATTCCAAATCAATAGATAAATACGAAAATGGTTATAAATTAATGTTAAATTACTAACTTTGCCTGACAGCAAATGCCATAATCTGCAAATTGACAGGTGGGCAGGTTCGTATATATGTAATCTGTGGTTCGCTTCGTTAAATGTAAATGATATTTTTTTTTCTGCTATTGCATAAGTTGGTAGCATTGATTTGGTAGCAATTTATAGTGTAAATTATTTAGAAAGTATAAAAATAATAGTGTGTTTGTCAGTTTAACTCCGGAATTATGTGTTGAAATTTGGATTAAATATAAGAATATAAGTAAGTATATGTTTTAATATAATTGGACAATATAGAATAAGTTAACCTAAAAATATATGTTGTCACACACCGATGTTACAATTTTTAGTCGAAAATGCATAAATACGCAGAATTAACTAAATTATCAACGAACTATGCTCGAAGAATGAATCTTCTAAGTAACAGAATATTCGGTGAAGTTACACGGCCAACAAATTCAAAGTCCATGAAAGTTGTAAAACTTTTTAGTGCTAAACCACTGCATTTGAATCAAGACATTACCGAATATTATCCCAGACATGTTGAAACTGGTTGGTTGATGAAGAAATTACGGTACTACGGTTTGTACAGAGACGAGCATGAAGATTTCAAAGACGAAATGAAAAGATTGCGGGCTCTCAGAGGCAAGGCACCGCCAGAGCGTAAGAAGAAAGAAGCCAAAAGTTAATGCAATATCTAGTCTTAACTATTTTAGTTCTGTTTTTGTATAAATGTTAAACCTTTACTATTACTATTGTTTATTATCATGTGTACATGTCATGATTGAATAATTGGAATAAATGTATGTAATGTACAACACTAAGTATAATATTTCAAATGTTCCAATTTCAATTTGGATATTAAAATTTAATAAACAATACCAGTGCAATCACAGTGTGATAATTGTTCCGTATTTTCATATCACAATGAACAAAACTATTTTATCACAGTAAATTATTTATTAAAATGTTGGTATAAAATCAAGACAAATTATGATAGAAAATTAATTGATTAGGTACACATTATGGCATTACAATTCTTCATTTTTTGCTTTTTTCGATGAGGTTTCGCCTTTTAACTGTTCATCTAGACATTTCTTATCGCCTTCGTTTAGTACACGATCCGCACACAAGTACTGTTTTAGTTGAATGTCACCTTGGTGATTAAAATACCAATCTTCGATATCAGCTTCATATTGTTCTAGTACAGATTCGCACTAAAAGCAACACATGTCATTATAGATTGTGTATGTAACATACATGAAGGGCTAGAATATATTACATGCATGGTGCACGTGTTATGATGAAATGTAACACCATTCTGCATATTGTTATTGTTGTATCTGTATATAAGAATATTACCTGTGTTTTCATATTAGTTATCTCAGCGCTTGGTTTATTCCATAATTCATACGGAATACCCAATTCAACCTTCACTCCTTTATCAACCAATCCATGTAATGTTTTAAATGTTTGACTCATCCCTTTTGCAAAACGTGTACTGTCTTCCCTTTCCTTATGAATATTATACTCTAAAATACGATCGCAGATCTCTTCCAACGATTCTACAAGCCTCAACTCCGACTTCTTATAAACCGTCTTCTTTTTAGGCTTAACATCATCAACAGAGTAGCCCAGTTCTATAACATCGTGTGATTTACCAGTTTCCGCAAGACGACCTTCTAGCTCAACGGCAAGAATTTTACAGACTAGAAGCAAATAATTGTAATTCACGTCATTAATTATTTATTTATTGATTTACTCACCTTCACATCTATTCGCATATTTGACACCTTCATCTTCTTCAGTCTTACTGTACGTATATTTACAAATTAAAAGAAATATAATTAATTTATGCAAAAACATCTTCAGCAATTAATTTTTGGCCGAGTTTTCTAGTTTACGTATTCAAGTAAGCGTTACTATTTCTCTCTTATCTCATTTTCCGGCTATATATTGATAACCCTGTACGTGTTAAAATATTATTTGTAGCGTGCTTATTCTTATTACTGACAGACGTATTTAGTTACTATTTTGGTACATAAATTTTATATTTACGAATTGTCTCTATTTAAATTAATAGAAATAATTACAACTTCCGCACTACTGCCTGTTAAGTGGTCAAATCATTCATCCACATTCATCCTTGGATCTAATAAACAAAAGTATTCAAGAATAGGTACGCCTCGTAACATCGACAATTCAATCTCAAATGTTCATAAGCTCGATACGAATTATTTCGAGCTAAACTTCGGGTGTGGTCGGAATGCCAGCTTGAAGATCGTGTTACTCACAAAAATGTATATATTAAATATAAGTATACATGGTGAAGATGGCAGTAAATTCAAAAACAATTATGGAAACATGATAATCAATAATATTAAATAGTTTTGTCAATGTTTTGTAGCTATATAGTGGATGAATAAGAAAATGTATATAGAACTTTTTAGTTACACTAAAATTAACTATGGCTTCCATTTAAAAAATTTAACTTGGAAGCTGTATCTCCTGAAATATCTATTAAAAAAATGTCATCGAAAATATGAGTTAACAGGTAAATAAACGCAGTTTCATTGATGAAAGAATGATTGAAAAATAATAATGCAAAAAATACCATATGGAAGTTTCAGTTTATAACAGTATATGGTAGAATTTTTACGTGTCATTGAAATAATGTAAAATAAGCAAAATAAAGTAATATAAAGTCTGGTAAGATGTAGTCCCTTGAATTGCCGGTACTTCTAATCCTTTTGTTTCACCACGGTACAACTATAGAACCAATAAACATAATAATGAATAAATACTTATATAAATAATTAACATAAGTGTTTTACCTACTTTATAAATTCAATTGTATACACAAACCAGCTTACAATAACTACAAAATTCATAAATGTCAAAGAATCCATACCTGAAACATCCACATATTAAAAAGATCATTATAATCCGAATATTTTAATTTTGTTCCCATGCATACGAATTTGTCGATGTTACAAGTTGTCGAGGACATGAGCTGCTCCCTGCAAGAACTTTTTGCCGCGAATAAACAGTACTACTCAGTATTTGACACTTGTTACTGATTATACCTCTAGATGAAGTTCTTTGAATAAAATTACACATTCGTAGAATAATGTAGTTGCAAAATCTCATTCTAAATAGATTGCCCAAAAACTATAATTGCACAAACATTATTATGAATTTGCCAATATTTTAAATTATATTCTACGAAACTATCTCTAGCTGCTGTCGGTCATCGTGCAATAAGGTTATGTCATAATTTCAAGTTTAAGGGTTCATATTTGAAGTCAGTGGTGTAAACTCATATGTACGAACACGGCATTGCTTGTTTATATTTCAGAAAATAATTATCATTGTCATATTTCAGTCAATGGCTAGTCAACGTTCGCAGTACTGCGTAGTAGATATACAACTTGCTTTATATATTTGATTCGCGGCAGCGTCACAGTAGTTGTATTACTTCACCGAAAAAAAACAACAAGGAAACAAAATGTCTCCCGTGGTAACTTTATGTCAGCTGTTGAGCTGCGAATAGTGAATTTGAAATACTTTTCCAATGATTTCTTAAGTGTGCGTGTTTATATATATATATATATATATATATATATATATATATATATATATATATATATATACTAATTTATTTATATTATATATATATATATATATATATATATATATATATATATATATATATATATATATATCTTATGTGAATTAGTGTGTGTGTGTGTGTATATACAGGGATTTGAATATGAAGCATGCATTTTGAGAAATATGTAACGTAATAATGGGAAGGTGTCAGAATGGCCGACGAGGCTGCTGGTTCAGTGCTCGTAAAACAAAATTGTGTACGAATTTTACAAAGTAATTACGATAAAATCTATGTGCTCTTTCCGGTGAAACTAAACATCCGTGATAATCAAGATGGTGTTCCTGAAGGATACTTGTATGTTGATGTGTTTCCTGAATTGTCGACGGCGAATCCGGAGAGACAAATTAAATTGGAATTGTTAAGCAGATTACAGGTATTATTCATTCTATATGTATAGGTTTGTGTGGTAATGGTTAGTAGTAGTAACGCTGTCATACTCTCGCTCAACTTGACTCTTTCGGGCTATTATTTTGTTGGATATGTACAATTTGGCATAGACCTTGAGGAAACTATGTTATGTATCCTTGAATGGTTGTCTACAACTTGTTTTTCTTGCTGATCATTTGTTAACTTATTTTGTCAGTTTTTGTTTATATTGTTCTGTTTGATAACAATGCAAAATAAACAACATTAATCAACTCAACCTCGTCATTCTTCACACGTATGAATTATTGGCGGTAATGTTTAAAATTATTGCAAAATTGTGAATTTCTTTTATTCGTTTTATATATATATATATATATATATATATATATATATATATATATATATATATATATATATATATATATATATATATAACCTTAATCTTTTACTACAAGTTCATTTCATTTATTAAAGAGTTACCATTTTTATTCTACTTTCAAACTATGTCACACCACACTTTATTATTCCTTGTATAATATTCTTAATAAGTTTAAATATACCTTACTAATCAAACTAATAAATAATCCAATTACTCAACTATATATTTCCTAATTAGAATGTAAACGAGATAACATGTAATATTTACTGTTTGTGATGAACGATTAACAATTTTAGTTTTACCTTAACAATAGAACAGTATTAAAAAAAAAATTGAGAAAAAATTAACTGTTTTTACAAGCTTGAGAAGTGTATTGCTGCTATCGACTCCGACATCTAACTAACCAAACCACTGCCTAACCATGTCATTCATTTACTAGGAATTTTGATCCGGAATAGATCTTAAGTGGGGATAAATAAGGGGATTTACCTACTAACCAAGCTTGTCTGTTCTTATCTATATTGCGCGTGAGATCAGACTGTAGTTAGTATTGCGGTGTGCATGTTTTCAATCGTTACCGGAAATAGGTTATGTTTGCTTATACGATACAATTAAGAACAGTTAATGTTATATGAAAAATATTATAACCATGTTATGAATCTTGTAAAGTGAAAGATATGACCTCTTGTTCGAATTTCGGAAACTCTCCAGGATATACAATGAACCTTGTACTCATAATTGGAGTGTAGGGCAACAAGAAGGCTTTAAAAGAGAAATTGGGATCAATTCCGTTTTCAGATCCTGTACTAAGACCTAAGATCATTTGTCTGTAGAATCTATAAGCTTCTGTTACACATTATGAGGTCATTTGAATCAAAATATCGCTATAATTTTTCATGCTACTATATATGTATATGTATGTATTTTGACATTTCATTTTGATGTTCACAGTTTAGATCAGACGTATTAGAGAACTACGTTTGAAACTTGAAGCTATACGTAAACGTGAATATCGTCTATGCACGTTTGTGGCACTGAGTATATCTGTAAAAAATTTCTGTGGGCCCGGCCCTGGCCACGACTGACACATATCTTATTCGAAAGCGTTTTAAATAGTCGTTTGCGTTGACCAGGATGTGAATACGGTACTACACAGAGAAGACAACCTTGTAAAATGTATAGATGCCTTTCACCAAATGCACGATCTCAGCGTACATAACCGATGCTTTAGTTCTTCTTATGCATTCACATACACAAATATATATATATATATATATATATATATATATATATATATATATATATATATATATATATATATATATATATACTCATACACTCACACTGCAGATTCAAATGTGTGTACCGGCACGAAAAAAAAAAATACAATAACTATTGATCCATTTGATCTTTCAAAATTCCACAACGAAATCTATTGCCAACATCTACAAAAGAGATGTATAAAGATTATAAAATATACGATTCCAATTTTGAGAAGAAAATTAATTCATGAAATAAAATTGGAAATATGTGCTTTGACTAGATATTCGTAACATCAAAATTGGTTAAATCGGAACAAGTTGATGACACTGAAAAAAAAAATCGAGCGAGCGGACGACTGACATACATACATCAGTTTCGTGATCCAGAAGAAATTTCATAAAATACATTTTTTTTGTAGTTATAACAATTTACAAAAATATATTATAATGTCGACTTGAATTTTGAAAATGGGATCTCATATTAGTTCTGCTAAAATATCCTGTTAAAAAGTACGTTCATAAATTCATTCACTATTATACTTTTTTATTACTTCAACGTTTCGGATAAGCTGATTAATATTTTCGTGAATTTTTGTTGTTTGTTGTGTAAATACAATAAGATGCAGTAAACAAGTTTTAGCTATCTATAACATGTTCCCTATATACAGTTTGATACAGAATTCTGCATATGTCACGATTGGAAAATGTTTTTAATCTACGTGACTACAAGTTCAATTATTTTTTACGTTTGCATTTAATCCATGGTAAAATAATGAAATCATATGGTACATAAATATTTGTGGGATTGTATTTAATAATATGTATTATTATTACAAGTCGAAATCTAGGGTTGGAAACAGTAATGTTTTGATGTATTACGATATGGAAAAACCCTTCTATAATTTTCCAGCATATCACTTACGTTGTACGGATTGCATACATAAATGCTTTGTTGGGAAAGAATCATGTATAATAATAAAATTCATTCATCAAATGCAGTTCGCAATCAAATATTAGTTAAAATTAAATATTTGAAGAATGGATTACAATAAAATCTTTA
This sequence comes from Carabus problematicus, assembly GCA_963422195.1. Taxonomy (NCBI): domain Eukaryota; kingdom Metazoa; phylum Arthropoda; class Insecta; order Coleoptera; family Carabidae; genus Carabus; species Carabus problematicus. Next base: position 8,237,701 of record OY728577.1, read on the forward strand.
TAATGTTAGTGTTATTTAAAATAAATTTGTTATTTATTACTGACAGTTGAAACGGAACAAACACTCAAAGCATGATTTTGAAGTGAAAGCATATGAGTAAAAGGTTGAAACAACTAATTGTATAAATAATCTTCACTTAACACAAACACTCATCGCAACAAAAACTTGTTAAATGTATAAAAAAAAATATTAAGCGATATAGCACATGAAAAATACGTTAAGAATCTGAAATATTTATATTTGAGGATAATTTTAGCAAACAATATTGTAGAAAACATTTTGAAACCATTGAGTATCGCTGGTGAAATTTAACCAACAATGTTTGTTTTATAGTTGACGAATTTTAGAACAGAATATACAGGTGAAAAGGTCCTTAATGCAAACTATTATTATTGATAATTTATGTACTATTCCACGCAAAATATATAAATGGTTGATATAAACATGAAATAAGCCGTATCTTTATTGAATTGTTGTTCTACACTTTGACTCTGAACTACGACAGCATCATTATGTTAATAAAAATAATTCGGTCGCTTGTGTTTCATATGTAGTTATATATGAATATTAGGTGCGCTGCTTGCTAACAGTGATATTTGTTTGCGCGTGTGTGTGTGTGTGTGTGTATGTGTTGTTTACAAGTGTTTATTTTCGTGCTGATAAATAGATCCTTCTAATCCAATCCAATTGCGGCAGTGGTGACATTTGTTGTTTAGCCGCTGACGTCAGTTTGGTACGTTCATTTTGTTAGGTTCCTAAACGTTCATATAATCGTTGATCGCAGTAATGGAGTGGTAACCTTGCGGTATCTCTGCCAGTTATACCGGATGTGTGCATTTCCTGGTCTATCTATGCCTGGCTGTCTACTGTGTGTTTGTGCATATTTCGAGACCGGTCATTTTCCTATACTACACTGGCTGCTTGTGTAGTGTAAAACCGTACATTATATATACGTCTATATATAGAGCGAGAGAGAGAGAATACTCATACTGTTGGTTAAAGTAAAGGATTATTATTATTGAGAGAAGTTGGCGATGTCCGGCCTGTTTTGGGTCAGTCCTCACTGCTTAGAGGGTCACCGACCGACAGTCAGTCGGCAGGCAGGTGGCTGTGACAACCCACCCGACCCGGATCTAGTCGTCATTGGCCGTCTGTCTGACGTCACGTGTGCGGTCCAACTCTCTTCGCTCGCTGGTTCGCCACGGCACGGTTCGTGTTGCAACGACGCGGAACGGTACAAGCGGTTTTTAAAACAATATACTAAAACCATCTCATCTGAACTGGTGAATCTGCCCGTAACTACATACAATACTACAACCGAAATATGTACATTCATTCTTAGTTCGTAACAACAACAGTTTTAGTTCGGTACGGTGTGCAGTGCTGAAGAGAGGGAATCACATACCATGTTGTTCCTCTCTGGCCAGTAGTATTTTGACGTCGGTGATACTGTAGCGAACATCGGATCGCGCAGTTTTGTGAAATGACAAGTTTAAAAAGTGATTGCAGTACAGTTATATTCAATTATGCTCGACAATAGTGCGGACAAATACAGTTTTCTACCATTGGTTTAATGGAATGTTCTGTGATGACAGTTGTAGGAAAGGTGAGATTTATTCGTCTACTTTGTAGAAACTTTATTGTGATCACCAGTATCATTATATAGGATGACAGCCAAGTTGTCACATGGTTCTACTAACACATTCAATACGTACGTACAACTGGATTACGCGAATCAGGTCTATACCTACATGTAGATAAAGAAATGCTACTTTTCTTAGGTCATAGTAAATTTTCATTTATATTTCATATTCCATATACATATAATCTTTCTTAGTGTCAATCTCTGGCATATTTCTTTACCTTTCGTATGTTAGTACTAGAATATTATTAATGTTAGTTGTGATTACAATCAACAATATTGTAAAATATATGTTTATGAATGATCGCAGTGTTAGAATTTTGGTTAGTTCTAGGTTAAAATCAGTTAAATTAACATAATTAACGATATATTACGATAAGTCTATTATTGAAGCGCGGATGCCCGTTGAGTTGTACATGTTTTTTGCTGTAACGTTTGCCCATTCATGCACAGGCCACTAGATCCGGCTTTCTTTTTTGTGTTGCGTTGCAACAACTATGTTTTCATGTTTCTCTGTTGTAAACGTGTCAAAATTTCGTTTACAGTGTAAAACCATATAATCTAAAATGTATATTATTAATTCTCTAGTAATTCATAGACAAATGACTAATATTCTGTTTTACATTATCTGCAAAATGAAAAAGTATCAATGGCATACCATACATGGTAACTTGATTTTATTGCTCATTTATAAGGAAATGAAATGTTAAATTATCGATATGTCCATTATGCACATACACATATACGTACATACGTAAGCATGAATATATTACGGTACACATATCATGCAATGATTGATAAAGTACAGCATATGTAAATAAGGATACGATATTTCCAGTATCAAACTGATATGTCTATTTTTAGCTGGTAATGTCTAAAATAATCCAAGCTGATAATATTTTATTAATGTTAATATTACGTTTTCTTAGCATATTCATCTCATATTTTATTCATGTGTTTTTGTTTATTTAATTATAAATAATATGTACATTCTATAAAGAAAAATAATGTTTTATTTTAAAATGTATTTATTCGAAGTTTTGAAAAACAATATATTGGTATAATATGGTAAATATATTCATTGGTAATTTATTAGGTTATTATATGATTTCAGTAACATATTTTCGGATGTTAATTACAATGCTTTTAATTAAATATTGCTATTAGCATTTATCAGAATTATAATTTAACTACTGTGATACTATTTGGATACTGGCATATAATTGTATTTAAACATTCTCAACAAATGTTAAACAGGGCCGTACTTGTTTCTCATTGAAATGCTGCCCTTAGAAATTTGCCCTAAGTACGCGTTTGCTTTGCTGGTGTCTGTAGCCGGCTCTGTTGTTCACACGAATCCCGGTTTTTCCTACCACTTGTGTGGTTTCATATGCTTTAAATTGAATTCTATTACTTTGTAACGGTTTTTTTATATTTTGTGGCATCCCCAAATGTAATAAACAAATTTTTAATGGTACCAACGGGAAAAACCAAATGTACGCTATCGGATATATGATTAAATATACTCCGTAATTAAATTACGATTAATTAAATTTCAATACGAATAACGCTGTCGATAATGTTCTGTGTTCTATAGATAATTTATTAGTTATTGAAATTTTTGTGGTTTAGATGGTTGCGAAGAGTATGAAATTACTTGCAAATTGCATTCTCTACGTGGTGTATATAATATTTCGTAAATATGCTCGGAATGCATAAATGTACAATATAATAATGTAACGATGTATGTACGTGATATGACAATCATATTTGAATTAACTACACCAGTATCTGGAGAAATAAATGATTGATATACCTTAAATCGTGAATAAATGAAAACGAACAAATGTGACGTAAGATATCTGTTAGTGAAGCATTTATAATTAAATAACAAGAATAAGTACGTCAGTGCAATGAAAACGTGTCTTGATTTATTTTTCTATTATCTATAAATGGATACACAATGTAGCGAATAAGAATATTAGACAGAATCATTTACTTGATAAATGAGCATGAACATTTTAAATATAGCACAATTTTCTAGTTACATTTCTATTTATAATTTTTCATTTGCTTTACTATAATAATACGTACATCTCGCAATAACCTCATTCGTAATGTTATGTATATATGTTGTCAGTCATATGTGGATAGCATCTGCAAAGAATCGGAGACAACAGCCGCAGAGGATTCAAGCTACGACTCCGATTACGATTGTGACGATAAAGCGAGCACCAGTGGCGGTGGTAATGGGACGCACCATGATGTTTCCCGTACCGTAAGCGATACACTGGGCGCCGAGTTTGCCGAGTACGTATCCCAGAGTGGAACATCACCTGGGTACACGGCACGTGTGGAATTTGCTTTGAAACTCGGTTATACGGAGCGTTTAGTGCAAGCTGCACTCACCAAATTGGGTCCGAATCCCGGTCAAAATGAATTGTTAGCAGAACTAATAAAACTAGGAGCTCAAGGTCCTAGGTTGTCTGATGTGAGCCTTGAAGGAAGCGTCGACTGCGTAGACGTGCCGCCGGATATCGCATCGGAGACACCAGGATGTCTGCTTCGACCTGTTGTTATCGATGGGAGTAACGTTGCCATGAGGTAAGATGATTATTTCGTTAATAATTATCTTTCTGTATATTGACCAAACTTAACCTGTATTGCAGTCATGGTAACAAGGAGGTATTCTCATGTCGGGGCATAAAACTATGCGTAGATTGGTTCCTGTCACGAGGTCATACCGAAATCACAGTATTTGTTCCGAAATGGCGCAAAGAATCGCCGCGACCCGATAACTCAATAACCGATCAAGAAATACTTGGCGAATTGGAACGCGATCGATATCTTGTGTTTACACCAAGCCGCCTCGTTGGCGGCAAGCGAATGGTGTGTTACGATGACCGGTACATACTGCGACTGGCATCAGAAAACGAGGGCATAGTTGTCTCCAACGATAATTACCGTGACTTGGCGCAGGAGAATCCTGAATTCAAGAAAGTAGTTGAGGAACGAATTTTGATGTACTCGTTTGTGAACGATAGATTCATGCCACCGGATGATCCGTTGGGCAGAACAGGGCCTACACTAGAGAATTTCTTGCGGATACAACCGCGAAAAGGCGATCCACCACGACCGTGCCCTTACGGGAAGAAGTGTACGTATGGGAATAAATGCAAATATCACCATCCGGAACGAGGTCCATTGCCGCACAAGTCTGTCACGGAGAGATTAGTGGAACATGCACAGCGGCACATGCAAGCGAGAGGAGATCCTAGTCCACTGAAAGGCAAAAGTCTCAGTTTACCTCTGAGTAACGATGACACAGTTAACAAGTCACGGAAAACTCCTCTGAGTAGAACGAAGTCTGGTGTTCCACCAGTAAAAGGTATGCCCTATTTGATACTAACAACATAATCATTAAAGATGAGAAAATAATTGCTTAGTCTCTCTTTATGCAATAATATGTATGATACGTTACTTGAAAATTTAAACTAATTTCATAGTTCATAAATATAGTTTGTTTTTCGTTTTGCAGGCGAGTTACACATGTCTTCTGTGCCGAAGAGTCATAGTGTTGAAAATGTTGCTGGCCAAGGTCAAGGCCTGGGTGTAAGATCCAGGACTCATGCTGCAGAACAAGAGGACGCCGGTGCTACGAATCTGCATCGTAAGTTACAGCGACAGTTGACGCTGAATCCGGCCTGTGATCCGCGTCTGTATCAGATGAGACGCAACTACGTCGGTACGACGGGCACTCATCGGCCGCTCAGCAGACACAGTTCAAATGCCGAGGGACAGAACCAGTACGCCGTACAGGTACTGTAGCATTTTGTTCAAACGGAAAATATAGTTCGGGTCAACAACAAAATCATATATTCAAATCATGTTTATACTTCCACATAAATGTTTTCGAAACACTCGTGAATTGTAGATTGTAAATTGATTGATAGTTGCTACTATTTACATTAAATTTTGTAAATAAAGTTATACATATTGCGCGAAACCTTGTAATTACGGTTGTTTATTAGTTGCTTCATTTAAATCAGCGTACGTCATTGCTGTTACGTCGTTCGAAATTCCTAATACTATTTTTGGTTGATCATTTACATAGTTGACAGCCTAGAATACAAACTAAAGAGTTAACTGAGTGTGATGAATAATTAATGTAATTCACTTACAGATGCACCAGCAAGGAAACAGTACGCAAGCGTGGGACCTACATCAGAGTGTTACCAGGATTGCCTCAGCTCCTGATTCCTTCCGTCCGTGGCCCCCCGGGCCGCCGCCCATGCATAGACACATGCAACGTCTTTCGTCCACGTCGGATCCGCAGATCAACTTATGTGTACCGCCGTCAACCAATTGGCAGCCGGTGCTGTGGCAGCCACCTCATCAACCGCCACCCCCTGTCACGTACACTACAAGCGCAGCCGCCCCCACTAGTACGGAGGACGCCCGGCATAAGATCCATTACCATCTGTCGGCCATCTTCTCCGATGAACAAGTGCGTCAAGCTATGCAATTGTATCCGGATGAGACGAACCCGCAGAAAATATGCGCCGCCATCTTGGCCATGTTCCCCAAGGATTCTCTGGGTTAGCGTTAATTTGTTAGTTAATCCATGGTGATGTCCGAATTGTTAAAGTTCTATTCACAACCAACTCTTAGCATTAAGGGAAATGGAATGCATGTGAATGTGGATTAAAGAACGACTGTTTGTTTGACAGTTGGACACATTGTTGGCTGTAGCGTTACGGTATGTCTGTATCTTTGACACTTGCATTCGTTTATATGTTTTTAAACCTGACTATTAAATCTTCATATTGAAGAGGAGACTTGTACAGTTGTATCATTGATGTAGGTAGCTGTTATATCGTCGTGCACTCATAGCTACGGGCGGGGGATCTATGAATATCATAGATACCCGCCCGTCAGCCTTCTGTGTGTGTTAATGTATGTTAGCGAAATAATACATACATATTACTACACCATACATACGTACATAGTTACGGTAGCTACATCATACATCTCGTACTAATACTACTGTTACGGTTGGGTATGCGCCAGGCGCACTGATATATAGACACTCACTATTAATTACTGATTGCCCCCCCCCCCCCCTAATTGACCATATGATTATTTAGCTGGGCTCGTGCTGTGCATGCGCACTGACAAACATATGAAAAATTTTGAAAGAAATAAATATTCGTGTCAAACTATACATGGAATGAATCAGTGAACATATAATTTGTTAGTTCGTGTATACGTATCCACGACCTCGACTCGTTTGATACCGTGTATCTGAAATGTGTAAGTTTCTTAATTCATTCATTATTGTTTCCTCATTTTACTGAAGAGTTCATTATTGTTATTATGTATGATTAGAATGTTTATGTTTAATTTAATTGTCGTAGTGTGTAAGTAGGGATAATCTTATACGAACCTGTAACTATACGGAATAAGCGCTACAACTTATTAATTGTCTCCACTCTGTACCATTCTAATATTGCTGTATTTGTTTCGTCTTGTAACTGTACCATCATGGTTGCGTTCGTAAATTAACTCGAGTCAACTCTGATACGTTCGGTACGTTACTTTCGAGTCAAAAGAGACGATCGTTCGTAAATTCAGAGTACACGACTATGGTATATTCTATTTGTCAGAGCTGGATCGATCCAATAAAATCAGTTCACTTTTGAGATCAGATCAGACAAATCAGATTAGGTGCATAAATAGAATAACTTTTTTAATTATCCATAACTTTGACTGATTTGACAGCTGACAGGTTTAGGAAACATAATCCAAGTAAAACATTTAAGATTGTAAAACTAGTTAAAATTATTATAAGTCAAAATAAGCATTAACTCGACAAGAATTCAATTACTGTATTTGACTGTAGTAGCATTGCGGCTAATGATCTGGATTCAGCTAACTGATTCTACTAAATTGTGGATTACTTCAAAGTGATTTGGTTCACAAAAGATTAGAGTGGGGGTAAACTGATCTTGCAAATAGTATGCTTACTAAAATGATCCAACGTACATCTGTGAGTTGGATCGGTCTAAATTGTCAAATAGAATACATCTTAAATTGACTTATTTCAATCCGGCTCGACGAGGTAGGTTACATTTACTCGTCATACGCAGATCCATAATTATGTTTTCGCGTGATTTATTGGGACTGTGTACACACGCACTTTGTTATGGTAGAGTCAGAAATTTTTGTTTATGCGCAATTCTTGGATGTAGTGTTTACTTATAGAATTTTCATTAGCCTGTCTTACTTTTTGCATAATATTAAATTATTAAGACAGGACATATGTTAATCGTAATTATTCTTTTAAAAAGGAGTACATATAATCTGCTTTTAATTCTTATCGTATTATTCAATTTAAGGATAGTTATAAATAATGTTTCTGCCAAATATTTAATTTTTTGTTTAATTTCGTCATTCATTTTGAAAAGATATTGATTCAAAATAGATTTAGATTAATAACTCTAACCCAAGTCTAAGAGAACTCAATTCTGACGAAAGTCAACTGTATTCCAATTCTAGAGTTAGTTTTCGAACGCACCCCTTTATGATTATTATTTAGTACTAGGACAAGTAATTGCTCATTCATTTTCACATCTCTAATTTCATGTTGTCTGTTGTGCTGATATAACACTGTGTCAAGGTTTTCTACTAGTTAGGCAATTGTAATATTTTCAGTTACATTACTATGTACTTGCAAGCGCAAATGTAAGTCCGTAATGTTTGTCAATCAATTCTATGTTTGTTTGTTATCACGTATTACTTACGTGCAAAAGAAATCATGTTATTGTTGTAAATAAACAAATATATATATATATATATATATATATATATATATATATATATATATATATATATATATTTGTATGTATGTATCTAATCTATTTATATGAGTTGTATAACTTTGAATGAACATGTGTCATTTTGTATTACACAAACGTCTTGTTTATTTATTTTCACCCTGCTCTCACTATATCGGACTATGATGTACTACTAGTCACTTATAACGGTACCCGTAGAAATTTAAAATTTACTACTACAGTTTGAAAAATTGCGCTGTTTGTGTCCTTTTAAATGCTTGTTCTTGATATTTTCCGCAATCGTACGTGACGTTTGGTGCGTTTTATAAGATGCAGCAAACGTATAACCTAAAATATAACTTGCGGATATAAAATAAATATGCTAGTCTGTATATTTAAAGTGCTTGTTCATAATTTAGTGATTTATAGGTAATATTAATTTCTTTAGATATTGCGGAAAGTAAGTTTATGGTGATGATAGAATGCGGAAATTGCAAGTGTCCTCATGTGTAAAACAAACGCAGTTGACTATGCGCTAATCTCAGTGGCTGTGGGAGAGGAGAAATCAAGCCTGACGGGATAGGCGGTGCACCTTTTCGCCATTTTACGTGGTTAAAATGAATATTTCAGTGAACTAGTCTGTGCAACAAGAAAGTTATTTGTTAAATTACAGTTAATCTAGTGTGTGCAAGATGGGCCAAGTGCCAGAAACTGAGCTAACGTGCGAGGTACAGTCTGATTACTCATTTACATGAAGTTGTAAAATAGACCTTGAAATTTGACATTTCAACATAGAGTGAATGTTTTCTCTTTTGCTATTGCTCTTTCAGCATTTATACATAACGGAATGCTTTCGCATAACTAGATGTACTGTACGTTTGCATTCCGACAGCACGAAGTATTGACTCGATGTACGACGGACACGTCTGACTCATTATATATCGTATTGACAAACATCGTTCAGATAACTAACTTTACCAAATAACGTGGGCATTATCTTGGTTTTGTGTTTTTCCAAATTGATATTCAGTTTTTACCATCATACCATATAAAAGTCATGATTGATAGTTAATTTTTTTTTTGCTTTAGCCTATGGTATGAATTAATTTATTGAAGTTATTTATATATTTACATAGTATTATGTGATATTAATATTCGTGTTGTGTCTATATTGTTTAAATGAATGCGGTATTGTAATTTTAATCTTCCCTTCATTTATTCATTAACGTTGATTTCCTTTTCAAATCAACGTTGGTTAAGTGGGTTGTGCTTCAGGCTGAAAGTGTGCTCTATCTACATGTAATGCATACCAGTTTACCAGTGAATTACATTCATCCACATAATAAATGCCATTCATCACTGTATATAAATATTTATAACAATATTATTTCGCTCAAATTGATTTGTGTGTTATTCTTGTAGGTTAATGCATGATACTCGTAACGCACAAATACACAATTCAATATGCCATTGCCAAAGAGAGTTGTGGAGCCAGTCCACATATCCAGAGGTACAATTCCAGAAGATTTCCCATTACCGTCGGAACTAGAGACACTCACTAACGGCACTCTCGCCAATACAGTACGACAATTATCATCTCTCAGTAAACATGCTGAAGATCTCTTCGGCGAACTCGCTCGAGATGCTGCCCAAATCAATGATCGATCGAATTCTTTGCAAGCTAGAATCGATAGGCTAGCTGTTAAGGTCAGTGATAAATGATTCTAATAAGATTTACAGAGAGAATCCTGTACTAATTGAAAAGTTCATATTGATCAGACTAGTTAATTAACCAAAGTTATGTTCCCCAATACGTGTTTGTTAGTATTTGATTTTATTTGAATGTTTCTGTGTAATATGTAGGTAACACAACTTGACAGCACCGTAGAAGAGGTCTCATTACAAGATATTCATATGCGTAAAGCATTTAAAAGTGCTGTAGTATTCGATCAGCAAATATTCTCAAGAGCAACAATGCCTACGGCAATGTTAGAAACGTACAAACAATGTGACAAGCCGCCGCCTCTCGATAAGCTGAATTGTTACCGAGAGGACGGAAAAGATGGATTGAAATTCTACACCGATCCGAACTACTTCTTCGACTTGTGGAGACAGGAAATGCTCAAGGATACGGAACGTATGATGCATGATAGAGGAAAGAAGGTAAACAAATTATTGATAAGCTATCAGTCGATAAATTATCTTGAAATCGTAATACTTTAGCTTCGTTACACTAAACATTAACACCGTTAAAATATTGCGCTGTTGATTGGATAGAACAGCCTACCCGCAACAACAAAATTGCTGGTTCAAATCTTAGTGAGAGTTGTATATTTTTATACATTTTTCTTGGTATAACCCAACATAGTTATATGTTTTACATTCGAAGAACCCTCATTGGTCACAAATTGTGATGAAGTTAAAAAAAATTAACTAATTATATTCGTCTATATCATCACAAGTGAATGTATGACTCATTTAAATTAAGGTGTGCTTGGAATTTTTGCATTTATTCATAATCGTAATTAGCATCAGTCGTCATTTGCGCGGATAATTGTTTTTTTTTTTTATTTATACTTTTGTTTTTATTCCGTTTACATATGTAGTTTAATTTTCGGAGTTTTGGATTTAAAATAATATGAAATGATGATGATAAATGTTATAATTTACAGCCTCATAGGCCACGCACCGAAGGCGGTCAAGGAGGCAGGCACAAGAAACGTGTGCGACAGCCGCATAGCACACGTGAAAGACAAAGACAGTTGGCAGTATGCCATGGTGAGCATATTATGCCGCAAAACGTTACATACCGTACTCCGCCCCAGCTGCAACCCCAGCCGCAACAGCAGCAGCAGTTGGATGATGGCTATCTGGGCGTCACGATGCAGGATGCACGACCACCTAGACCCAATTCCATTGAATTGCGGCGTAGTTATCAGACGGAAACTATCGATGGACCTTACAGTCCACACCAGCCCAGCTCGCCAATCGAGCAGAACTTCCCACAACATCATGGACATCAGCATATGACGTACGAGGAGACCATCTACCAACAACAGAACATATACGGTCAGGGACCCATGAGCTCGGAGAGTCTGTACGGCCAGTCGAATACGCCAACACGTGCTCCCAGTACCAAGGTAACATACACTTCAACCATACCACTATATGGTTGCAGAAACAATTGCATAGTGCAAACAAATATTCATATAATATTTCAACAGGTGCGACCAACACAACCACCACCAGCTCCACCAAGCAACAGTTCCACTCCATCCGCAAGTAATACGCCAACGCGGGGTCGCAGCATGTCCACAGGCCGTGAGACACTGCCCCCACCGCCGCCGCCACCCGAGACGACAGTCATGTCGCCACCGAATGGCGTTGCCGCTCATCTGCTGGCTAGAAGAGAGAGCGGATCCAGATCCAATAGTCCACATTCGCACACAGCCACACCGGAGCCGCCGATATCGGAACTTCCGCCACCGCCTCCGGTGCCCAGAGCGTCGCCTCCTAAGCAAGAGTCGCCCACGAACGCACCTCCACCCCCGCCTTTGCCACCTCCGCCGCCGGTGGCTGTTAGCACAACTACCGCGCCAATTGTCGTGCCGAGCATCACCAATGGGCCGGTTAGTCCGCCGCTCATTAACGGCGACATGAAGATCATGGGTTGTTCGCCGCCCAAACTGACGCCGGTGAAGGATCGCAACAAGGGCGCTCCACTGCCTATGGTGGATCCGCGGAACGATCTGCTCAAAGCCATCCGCGATGGCATCAAGTTGCGCAAGGTGGAGAAGATCGAACAGAAGGAGGTAGAACGTGGCAATGGATTGCACGATGTCGCGTCGATCTTGGCACGCCGTGTAGCTGTCGAATTTAGCGACAGTGACTCGGCCAGCGAGTCTGAGTATGACAGCGATGGTTGGGGCGAGAATGAGACAAGTGCGTGACACAGGGCGGGGGCCTCCGGCCGAATGAGGAAGGCTAGCGTCGTGTCAGCCGCTAGCCAGATGTACTAACCACACACCAATGTACTACTACTACTCTGCCCCCGCATTGTATATTCACTGAGCACAGACGAGTGTGCTGTGCTGTGCATGATGTTCAGTGGATTTACTTTCAGTCAAATCATATGATACTTCCGTTGCTGTAGAGCAGCAATATACGGTCGCTTGACGACAGTACAAAATCAACCTGAATACTCGGACTCACCATTGACATATACTGCTGTATACATTCCTTCCACTAGTGTTCATGATTGTATTGGCCTGTCCGTGCTCGTAATATATATATTGGCCTAACTATTAGTACTTGTCTATGGTGTTGTTGGATAGAATTGTTCTGGAAACGTATGTTATTTAGTCCAGCATTTCTCCGTATCCTTGACACCAGACTATTGATTGACGTGTCGTTCACTATTGTGAATATGCCGTACTTCTATAACTCTTGTCTGTACTGGATTGTGTTTGCTGCTCGACGGCTACGTACAAGTATCATATTGTTCGGTGCACCCCAATATTCAACGAAACAAGTCTTAGCGTCGAGTATTATATAAACACAAAGCAAATATTTAAAGCAGTTTCCACTCAGCGACTTGAATTAAACAGTCTTGATGCCATTGTTGTACCAAACAATTGTGTAACTGCTGTATAATACAAAAATATACGTACGTACGTACCTATACATACACTGATTATAAACTACTACAGCATGTAGACAAATATCTCTTATACATAGTACATACATATACGTACATACCTACATACATACATACTTATTGTATTTAGCCAAACATACCAAGAGAGAGAAAGAGAGATATACGTAACAGCATGAATTATAATTGTTGTAGTAACTCTTCAGTATAACGTGACGGTTACTCGTATTTTGGCAAGTATTATATACATACATGTTGTATACATACATATATAGAGAGTTGTATATTTTGATTATTTATTTGCATGTATTATTACTTAGCTTTGACAAATCAATTATTCTGTATATCGACATGTTCCTACTACATTCCTCTATTGACGCTTCGTTATGAATACGACTGTAATTTATGTACTATTGACAAGATGATGATGATGATGATGATGAAGCTACTACTCAATTATACACACATACATACATCTCGTATATACAGGATTATTTATACTGAAGTTTTATTACTAACTGTACAACATTAGTTGGTCTCTAGGTGGACATAGTTTCAAGTATACCATTGTTCACTTTCAATTACCAGCTAATGTCATGTAATAAATCTATATATTGCCAGACATGAAGGCATCATGAAAGACTGGAAGCGCTGACGTTGTCTCAAATGATTAATTGATCGATGGATTGATTGATGATTGGTTGTATAAATTGTATTCGTAAAACAAATAAATTTCATCGAATGGATAAACGTGCTTCTTGTAGCTGTCACGGTGTTAGAGGTTGTAAACTTGTGTTGATATACAAACATTATTACTTACTGGATACTACTCAGTAACTGTTTTATACATTCGTGTGGCTTACACGTATACGTAGAATGCTCCCCCAAAAACCATATACATACATGAACGACAAATTTTAATATTAACTATCATTGTAAACTGAATGTTCTCGCGAATGTATATTGGAAATATATTATAAATACAATACATATTTCTCATCTACTACTAATTCTATTCTTGCCTACTGTGCTTTATTACATTATTATTTTTTTGTTTATTATATCAGCTTTTGCCTGGATGTCCTTGAGTCCGACGAAAATGAAACCCTAGTTACACCTAATCAATATTTGCTCTCCGCTTCCCGCAACCTTCAAATAAAAACAAATGACTATCACAAGGAAGATATCTTCTTGTTCGTGAACAGCTCACCGGTGGCGCCATTCGAATACGTAACTTGCAGTTATATACGGGTTATTGTACACCTATTTCACTTTCATTCAAACTAATTTAAACACAGCGATATACAATTTAGTAGCAATGGGCACTTCTGATTCGAAAACCACTGTAACTGAAGTTTCAGAACCAAAGAAGACGGACGGTGAGAAAAAATTGAAAGCGTGTTGTGCTTGTCCGGAAACTAAACGTGCCAGAGATAGTTGGTAAATATGTTTATTGTAACTAATTATGCTTAAGTTTTAATAAAATTTATTATTTCATTGCAGCATTATCGAAAAGGGCGAAGAAAACTGTGGACCGTTAATAGAAGCTCATAAAGATTGTATGAGGAAAATGGGTTTTAATATATAAAACCTATAAGTTGTCCCATAACCCTGTTATTCATAAAGAAAATTTCTGAGTAGAATATGTTATTAGTATGATACAATTTGTTATAATCATTTGTACTAGTTTAATATTGTAAATACTGTGTGAATTGTTTTGAAAAGTGTGGTTAAAATGGAATCTCAAAACAAAAGTCCTGAACCCAATGAAACAGCGGATAATGAAAAACAGATACGTGTTGCATGTAATCAAGAAAGATATTTCCGATTCATTGCTCATCTTACAAGTAAGCGATGCTGTAAATAGCAACTGTTTTGTACGGAATATTAATGGTAACTTGTTTTTGTAGATGGACATGAAGTTAATCTAGTCACAGTTGAACATACAACTTTAAAGGGCAAGCTGCGAGCGGTTGATGCAAAGATGGAGAACATAGTGGTAGAGCAGCTAGCTACGCCATATTCGCTGGTAGACAAGGCAGTGATTAGAACGAATGATCTCGTATCTCTGCACGTATCGGATGTATCACCTGAATTACTAAAAATATGTAGCCTGATTCATTAATAAGATTGATTTACAGATTATACACATTCATTCTGACTCATTATTAGAAATTGTTTTTTTTTATAATAATTGTACAGTGTATTGCTAATAAATAAAAGACTGCTTAAAATTAAAATTCGATTTTACTGTTTATAGTATTTTATAAGAAATCTGATTTAGGGAAAGTGTATTCTCTAAGAAATAAAAAAAAACTAGATTATAGTAATTAAGTGGAATTACTATGTACAATATTTAAACAAGAACTAAAGTTTAGTCATAATATATCGTCATAGCGTACATCTTATTACAACACAAAAAAAAAAATTTACATTTATTTCTATATATTTTTGCTACGTAAATAAAAGCGGGTATAACGTTATAAGAATTTTTATAATTTATAAAATGTATGCATGTGTATATAGAAAAATATTACAGAAATTATGAATATTAGAAAAAAAGCGTTCGATTAATGTGTAACTTCGAGGGTCGTCACCAGACGGCAGTCGTCCTCCCATATACTGACGTCATGTATCGGCCATTTTAAAACTGCTATTTGTGAAACGGTGAAATAAATCATTTTGTATGCTTTATCGTAACTAAGATAATATAAACCGTGTTTATAGATAAGAAATTTAATACACAACTAGAAATCATGGACGATAAAGCATCTTCGAAAGAATTAGACCAATGGATAGAGCAACTCAACGATTGCAAGCAACTGACAGAGAATCAAGTTAAAACACTATGCGACAAGGTACGTTTTAATATTCATACTTATGTCTTCCTGAACCGATATTTATATCTGAATTTTATATATGTTCTATATATGTATATAGAACTTATATGTAAATTTGAATAAACAGTATTCATGTATTTGGTCTATGTATTAGGGCGAGTTTTTTCCTCCTTAACGTAGAATTCCGATGACTAAAGCAATACCGCAATTAATTAACTGCAAAGCCATTTACCTGCTAAGTGTTATCTTCCCTGCAATCGAAGTATTGTGATAAGAATGGTTTATTTGAATTGTTTAAACTAATGTATTGATTTTGTTACAGGCGAAAGAAATTTTGGCAAAAGAATCAAATGTACAAGAAGTAAAATGCCCAGTGACAGTGTGCGGAGACGTCCATGGGCAATTCCACGATTTAATGGAACTTTTCCGAATAGGAGGCAGATCACCAGACACAAATTACTTGTTTATGGGTGACTATGTTGATCGTGGTTACTATTCAGTTGAAACTGTCACCTTACTGGTTGCACTGAAGGTAATTCATCCGTCTTCCTCTTTTCTGCACGTTCTATAATGTTCTATGTTTATATTCTACGTTATCCTCGTATTTCTAACTTACTCATACATTGTATATGTTATTCTCTACGTGATTTGACATTACTGCTTACATCTTATTATACAAATATCAGTGTTACATTCATTTGTTTTTGTCAAATATAAACAAATGATTCATGACTGTTTCCTAGCAATATTAATTCGTTGCGGTACATATGGAAAGTTTTCTTACTGTATAAATAGCAAAGTGTGAGAAATGATATTGTTATGTTTTTTACTAAAACAGCGTGAACATGACTCATGAACATTATTTTGACTAACCATTGTATACAGTATATTGCAATGTTGTTATAATAATAATAATAAGAATATTTATTTTCGACAAACGCCTATCTGAAACGGTTTCAAATTATATGTATGACATGATAGTCGTTATAATTGCGTGTGTTTCGTAATTTAATTAATACTTAAATAATGACAATAATTTAGTGTCTATGGCTATGCTATTTAATGTTAATTGTTGTTATTAACTTTTATGTAGACGATAATAGATAAAACCTTCTAACAAATGTTCATGTTTTCTTCAAAATAAAATACAAAGTAAATTTGAATTCTTAAAAGGTGAAGTTTAGATATTAGATTACAATTAACAGCACTTGCTTGCAAGGTCATTTTTTTTCTAAGTAAAAGCAAAACATTGCAGTTAGTAGTGAGCAAGATTTTTTTGTACCTTGTTCAAAATTCTTGTTTTATCTTTTCGAATAATGTCTAGTTTGAAATAAATTTAAAGATATCAGAACCATTGAATTGAACTTTATATGATTTTATTCAGAGGTAGTAGTATTTTTTTTCTTGACAATTTGCATATAGTATTGCATAGAAGAATGATATATTTAGAAGCAGTTGTTGTAAGTACGGAAAGATTTGCTATATGTATGTGATTGTGTGTGTGTAGGTACGTTATCGAGAGAGAATAACGATCTTGCGAGGAAACCACGAATCCCGACAAATCACACAAGTGTACGGATTCTATGATGAGTGTCTGCGGAAGTACGGGAACGCAAATGTTTGGAAATTTTTCACAGACTTGTTCGATTATCTACCATTGACTGCGCTTGTCGATGGTCAGATATTCTGTTTGCACGGTGGTCTCAGCCCTAGTATAGACACTTTGGATCATATTCGCGCCTTGGACCGTCTCCAGGAGGTCCCTCACGAAGGTCCCATGTGCGATTTGCTTTGGTCCGATCCTGATGATAGGTAAATCTCTCTGGATCATATCGAGTTGTGTTCTGTGCTAATGTTGAATGATTGTGATATTACAGAGGTGGTTGGGGCATTTCACCACGTGGTGCTGGTTATACTTTTGGCCAGGACATTTCGGAGACATTTAACCATTCGAACGGTCTGACACTGGTGTCTCGGGCTCATCAGCTTGTCATGGAAGGGTACAACTGGTGTCATGATCGTAATGTTGTCACTATCTTTTCTGCGCCCAACTATTGCTATCGATGTGGCAATCAAGCCGCTATCATGGAACTGGATGACGCACTTAAATATTCTTTGTAAGTATATGGTGTAGTTGAGTTATGGTATGATGTATAGGAAATACATATGGATATATGTGTGTGTGTGTGTGATTGTGATTACAGCTTGCAATTTGATCCAGCACCACGCCGTGGCGAGCCGCATGTTACGAGAAGGACTCCCGATTATTTTCTGTAAACAACAACATTTATTCTGTATTCAAGCGGAAGCCACGCCTATTGGCCCTGTATCCCTGCCCTACCCCCACCACAATCATGGTCAACTAGATAACCAACAGTACTACCACCAATACTGCTACTATTATTACTATTACTTCTATACAATTCTATTCGCTCTACTAGACTTGATACGCCCCAATAACCAGTCGTTTGAACTTGCAGTGTTCGAAGCGACAATCGGAAAACACCTGCACATAAAGAAATCTTTTAATACAATTTATTTACGTCATTTTTATATATACATATTAATATTTACAATTCAGTTGTTATTTTGTTTGAGTAATGCCAGTTTTGTTAAACTATCTCGTGTTGAATGTATCATTACAAACAAATATTCTAAAGCAACTTGCGACGGTCGAAAGGAAATAATAAAATTTATCTTATTTCACAAAGTACAAAATTCTCTGAAATAAATATGTGTGTGATTGATCGATTGATTTCTCATAATTCCTCGTCGCTATTACTACTACTACCACCACTACTACTAATATGTTCTACTGATCTGTTGCTCTGTGGGGGGTGCATAACGGGGCTCATTTGGGTTATTTCATTTCATTTTGTACGCATTTTGTAGTTTTTGAATGTACATCTCGTGCTTAACTCGCGAAGCTAAAAAAAAAAACAAAAACAAACACACTCTTAATACATTACATACATACATACATCAATCGTATATTTAACTTTCATTCAAATAAACATACATATATACACACATACGTACTTGCGTAAGTATGTGTGTACTCTTATTCCTCTAGCATTAGAGACTGAGTCGGTTTGTGTGAAACTGCCGGTATTTCCTTCGTTTTGTTAATTTTTAATTCAATTTCCAACAACAACAAATTACAATCGTTGTCCAGTACAAAGTTGAACGGTTTGTACAGCAATAAAAACTGAAATGTTTTTATTTTATAATATTCAGTAAAATATACGTATACATATAAATATATTGTATCTTAGTTGAAATTGAATTGAAAATATATGTACAATATTATTTCAGTGTAGAAAGTTGATGAGTAAAATGATATTTGTTTTTAATGCTTCTGGAATACATTTGTATATTGATGAAACATTATTTTATGTTGTTTCCAGATATTCCCATATATGTATGTGTACGAAATACTAACATGTATTTGTTATGGAAATATCGGAATCTTTATCTATACCTTCATTATCAGTTATGTTCAGTGGCGTACACATAGGGGTTCAGAATAATTCCCCTCACCCTTACTCCCTTTTTTGTTAGAGAATCAAATTATCATGTATTTATAAATATACCTAATCAAGTAATCATTCTACTGTTATGTTTTAAAATCAAGGATCTAATTTAGCGGTGGGAAAATAAGGACCGCCTTTCGCGCCCACCGCTAATTGTACAGAATTTTTGTGTGTGCCCCGCCTATTATTACTATTATTGTACATTACTATTTTACTTTTCAGTATAAATTTTCTCGTCTTTGTAATAATAACAAAGAGAGGAAGGAATGTATTCCGCGTTCACTTGTTCATTTCCATGTTAATTATTGTGTTGTTTGACAATGATTGTACATACATACATGCATGCATACATCTCTATACGTGTATGCATGTGTGTGTATATGTTTATTGTAGTTTACAACTATATTGATGATGATGATGATGATGATATACTCCATCGGTTTGGTTATTATTGGAGAATCTCCATTCCGCGCTCTCTGTATCACTAACTATATTTCTCTATCATATTCTCTGAATCTGTATCTTACGTACATTTCTTATTTCATCTAGGAGTTATGAATACGTAGATAGTTAGTAATTAATTCTGCTATACATAAGAAAACAAGAAAATTCTGTGTCGCTATATGTAATTTTAGTGTGTGACTTCATAATTCATTTGAAATAAAATGCCTGTATGTGTTGAATATCGTAAAAAGTGAAAAAACGAAAAAAAAAAAATACCAACAATATTGACTACAATGTGAATAATAAATAAACACAACTACGCTAGTAGACTGATTGCAGTAGAATTTTCAACGCGAGTTCTTATTTCTTTTTTTTTTCTTGTCTTAGAATTTTTTATCAGAACAGTTTATACAATTGTGTGCGTTTTTCTCTGTGAGCTGTATTATTTGTAGGACGTTAATACAAGCTCGTACGAGTTCTTAGTATTATATAATTATCTGTCATCAAGTTTGTTACACTTTGTACTCATTTTACAGCCAGTGGAAACATCTTTGCTTGCATGTTTATTTGCAATTTATACACATATCACTGATTTTGCAAATATTCAATTGCTGACGGGCTCCCCTTGCCATGTCCAATTAGACAACACACATGCGTTACTTTGTATTGTTTCACAAATATTCGGACTGTGCAATAAACTTGATGAACCACACGTTGTGTTAGGGATCACTCTGCAATTCACCGAATTTCTCCTATAAGAACATACACATTACTCGAAAGTTGTCCGTGAATGTCGAACATACAACCGACACCACATGCATCAATATTGTTTACTT
Organism: Carabus problematicus; assembly: GCA_963422195.1. Lineage (NCBI taxonomy): Eukaryota > Metazoa > Arthropoda > Insecta > Coleoptera > Carabidae > Carabus > Carabus problematicus. The sequence continues at coordinate 8,258,486 of OY728577.1, forward strand.
TACATACATTGAGTAAATATTTATAGAGAATATTTACTGTGTAATTTAGAAATCCTTAGACAGAGAACTTTCGTGTAATTGCTAGCGATTCCAAGTGTTAAATAAGGAATGCTTGATGAATGAGTGAATAAGCTAACTAAATAATAATAATAAAAGAAATAACGTTTATTTGAAGTTCATTTTATGATATTCAAGAAACGATTGGCACACATGCATACGTAATGATATCTATAATTGACTAAATGCCTAAATGTGGTATATAACATTAGAAGTTAAGACACCCAATACAACATGTAAACGACAAGCAACATTTTCAGTTACATCATTCAGATACATTTGATGGAAGTGGCACCAGCAGAACCCGACTCACACACGGATGTTCTTCTGGTTCACATTTTATTAACAAATTGTGCGCTGTAGGGTTGTATGTTAAAAATAAGTGATTAAATTTTCATTTGTACCAATTCTACTATGTTTCATTTCAACCATCATGCATTCCTTTCAAACTAATTTGTTTAGAACGCAAACTCATGTGCATGCACTAACGCTTTGAGCAACTCAGGCTTTGCCTTCTTATTCGTATTATGAGAGATGTGTCTGAATCTTCTTTATTAATAAAACAGTAATATACAGTGGCGAGCAAAACCGTTCGAATGTTTGTCACTTTTGCACTTCGGATGCTGTACAATTCTTAACGTAAGTCCAAACACTGCCAAATTTTTAGTGTTTATTCCTTTTTTTATTGTAGAACAAACACCAATCCACGCGAACCCTCGTTAATATTAAACAAAATGGAAATACTAAACAAACTTAAACTCATTCAATACAGTTTTGCTCGTAACAAAATATATGATTTTTAGCCAAAATTTTCAATATTTTATCTACAGGACTTTGTTTCATGACACTTTTCTCACGTCTCGACATACTTTCAACCACTTTCAACTAAGCTTTCTATGATTTCCTTTGGAATCCTCCATTCGGTTTGCACTCTGTTACATAGCTCATCCATGTTGCTAGACGTGGTCCGGTAATCCTTCAAAAAAATTTTAACAAATGCTTACAAATTTTCGGTTGGGTCGAGATCGGGGCTTTGTGCTGGTCATTTTATTAACTGGTAACATTGGTTATGCTTTGGGTCATTCTCATGTTGGAATGTGACCTCTTCTTCCGGATAAGCACTTTTGTCTACCAAGTTTGGTAAATTGGTCCGAAGAATGTCTAGATAGTTTTCTTTCCTCATAATTCCACAAATTTTGACCAATGGCCCTATGTACCACCAAGTAAAGCATCTCCACACCATCAATCTGCCTCCACCATGCTTCACTGTTTGCTTTACTTGGTGCTTTTGAATTGTTCCGTGTGGGCAATGCCAATAATATTGCTTGCCATCCGATTGGAAACGATTAATTTTTGTTTCATCGGACCAAATAATTCTCTTTTAATCTTCAACGATCCAATTTTTATGTGTTTGGCAAAATTTTAGATGCGCCTTAATATATTTGTTCGGCAAAACCTGTTTTTAGCTCATCGACCTCCTGTCGAAGAGCTATAGTGTTCGGTACGATGTCTGTAGCATTGTCCGATTTTAAAAATTTTTGCGCAGAAATCCCGGACAGACCCCTTAGATCACGAAATGACTATTACAACATGTGACCGTATGTATGTCGTTCGTCCGCTCGCTCGCTCGTACGGTTTTTGTTCCACTAACTCCTCCTAGACTATCCAACCGATCTTGATGAAATTTTTTTTGCAAATGCGTATTATGGTCTAGTTGTGCATTTGATTTTTTGTTTTTCAAAATTTCCTTTAGTACTTGAAAAAAAAAATATTTTTCAAAATTTTTTCAGTTTTTATTTTTTTTCTCCTTTATTTCCCACTCAATTGTATTCAAAATTTTCTTACATATGCAGGAAATGACACATTATTTTTCCATATTTTTTATTTAGAAAAATTATGTAAGGCCATTGAAGAAAAAAATATTTTTAAATTAAAAAAATTAACAAAAGAAGATCAATGCATTTATAGTCGGCTTAGTCTGCTTTGCTTTTGTCGAGAGAAAGAAACGGTTTTGCACTTGTTTTAAATTTGTTGTTTTATTTGCGATCTGGGCACATAGGATTTTAAAAGTGTATTAAGATAATAATTTGTAATACATATATTCAGACTTGAACATACGTCGATGAGCTGCAGGCATGGATGTCTGTATCCATTCCTAGTTTCTGTTTAACGGCTGACACAAAACCAATTCTTCTAAACGCTCTTCGAGCGGTCCACTTGTTGACGTCTTTATTTATTGCGATCGCAGCCTCGTTAGGTGGTTTAATATCATCTTTTGCTAGTCTTCTCACCATTTGTCTAACATCAGCGTTCGTCAACAAACGAAGAAGAGGTCATATTCCAACAGGATAACGACCCAAAGCATACTGTCGCTCGCTGGAAGCATAGCCAACGTTACCAGTTAATCCAGTGGTCAGCACAAAGCCCCGATCTCGACCCGACCGAAAATTTGTGGGCTATTGTTAAATTTTTTTTGGAGGATTACCGGACAGCGCCTGGCATAGATGAGCTATGGAACAGAGTTAAAACCGAATGGAGAAACATTCCAAAGGAAATCATAGAAAATTTAGTTGAAAGTATGTCGAGACGCGCGAAAAGCGTCATTAAACATAAAGACCTGTGATAAAATATTGAAAATTTTGGCTAAAGATCATATAAATGTTACGAGCAAAACTTCACTGAATGATTTTGTTTAAGTTTGCTTAGTATTTCTCTATTGTTTAGTGTTATAGAGTATTTGCCTGTATTGGTGTTTGTTCTGCAATAAAAAAGGAATCAACACTAGAAATTTGGTAGTGTTTGGACGTACGTTAATAATTTTACAGCATGTGAAGTGCAAAAGTGGCAAACATCCGAACCAATCCGAACGGTTTTGCTCGCCACTGTACATATTAGCATAATGAACTGAATATAATGAATAAACAAATGGTAGGGCTGGGTAGGGCAGTTCAAATGTAATAGGTTTATTCGTAGGGTAGTGTAGAGTAATAACAAATGTAATAGGTTTATTCGGTAGGGTAGTATAGGATAATAACAAGTGTAATAGGTTTATTCGTAGGGTAGTGTAGGGTAATAAAAAGTGTAATAGATTTATTCGGTAGGATAGTGTAGGATAATAACAAGTGTAACAGGTTTATTCGGTAGGGTAGTGTAGTGCAATAACAAATGTAATAGGTTTATTCAGTAGGGCAGTGTAGGCAATATTTCGAACCCACTAGAAACAAAGAATAGTTTGGCCAAAAGTACAGTATTATGCATAAGAATTATTTATGTGTACCATATGAGACGCATCAATTTGTGACTTGTTACGTATACTATTTGTATCGTGGCTACTAATTGGTTTGAAATATGCATGCTTGTCTTTTCGCATGAAACTCTATTTTTTACCCGTCTCTGTGGGGCCCCTTGGCATGTGTGGTGTCTGAAACGACCGCATCCTCCGCGTGTGCGTAAAATCGCCACTGAATTTGTGTGGAAAAAGGGTATATATCTGGTCACATCCTCTTCTATCCATATTTATACCGTAATTAAACGCCCTCGTTTAACACTATTTCGCTCAACGCGTGTTAAACTTGTTGCCTATATACATTTTAGTAAAAACAACTGGTATTTTGTTGCTATGTGAAATTAAAATATTACGATGCATATGTAAAAAATTACATTTTATTATACCCAGGTATATAAAAACTTATTTTTAATGCTATAAGATACAGATACACTCACACCCAAGTATGTTTCATTACCGATACATTTTATCTAGTAGAAATGTTTATTTATTGGCTACATTTTAAATATAATAGAAAGCTAGTTTGAAGTATGTAAACATTAGAAAAAGAGTTTACATATGGATTTAATTTTACAAAAGTTTTAAGCTATTATCACATTGATATTGAGAAGAAAATGCAAATGAACTTGTTAGAAATTTGCTTATCATGTCGCATGACATTTTCTTGTTTACAATATTTCAAGGTTTAAATATTTACATACTTGATCAACCGGTAGTTTACATATATAAGATTATTATTTAGTTTACTATTATTTTAGTTTCTGATATAAGTGAACGTGGATCTTCTTCGCAATGTGTGCATTAAAGGTATGTAACATTCCTGTTCAATATTTTAATAATAAACTGTGCATCTGTAAAAATATGTTGAACATAGTATTTGATTTACGTTTTATCTTGATAAAACATTGCTTATCATTTGAACTCGTAAATAAGTTCAATGTACCAACTTAGAAAATTATTATTTTTGTACTGTTTAAATAAAAACGTGGTAGTATTTTTAAGTTACCTGTAATATAATTTATGTTTAGTACCTCACTGGATTCGGTTCGGAATTTAGTTCAGAGGATCCTAAATGTCCTGGATCTTTACCAGAGGGCCAAAACAATCCTCAGTGTTGTCCTTACGGCTTGTACGCTGAACAACTGTCTGGTACAGCTTTTACTGCTCCTAGACTAACGAATAAACGGACATGGTTCTACCGAATACGACCCTCTGTAGTACATCATCCCTTCAAAGCCATTTCCAATGGAGCACTCACCCATAATTGGAATGAGAGAAAACCTAATCCGAACCAAGTATGTGTATTAGTTAATCCATAAATCAAATTATTAACAGATGTATGTCGTAGATGAGATGGAATCCATTTGATTTTCCCCACAAAACTGAGATTGTCGATTTCGTTCAAGGATTGCATACAATTTGTGGGGCTGGTGATGCCAGAATGAGAAATGGCATTGCTGTTCATATTTATCTGTGTAACACGTCAATGAAAAATAAATGTTTTTACAATTCTGACGGAGATTTTCTCATAGGTAATTTACAATAATACAAATGACATATGGGTTCATGTATTTATATATTCTTTTGCATATTAATAGTTCCACAGGAAGGAAAATTACTAATAAATACCGAATTTGGAAAAATGAGTCTACTTCCAAATGAAATATGCGTTATTCAACAAGGGATGAGGTTTTCTGTTGAAGTAGCTGGTCCTTCGCGTGGGTATATTTTAGAAGTTTTTGACAATCATTTCCAATTACCCGATCTGGGTCCAATTGGTGCAAATGGTTTGGCGAATCCGAGAGATTTTCTGACTCCCGTCGCTTGTTATGAAGATCTGGACATCCCGTACGAAATGGTGTCCAAGTTCCAAGGTTCTCTTTTCGTGGCTAAACAGAATCACAGTCCGTTTGATGTTGTGGCTTGGCACGGCAATTATGTACCATATAAATATGATTTGACTAAATTTATGGTTATCAATACCGTCTCATTTGATCATTGTGTAAGTATTAAATCATTTTGTCTTGTATGTCATTTATGTTTAACTGCATTGGTTTTTAAATTAGGATCCCTCCATATTCACTGTTTTAACTTGTCAATCTAATAAGCCAGGAACCGCAATTGCCGATTTCGTCGTATTTCCACCGCGCTGGTCTGTACAGGAACATACCTTCAGACCACCGTATTACCATAGTAAGACTTTCATATAACCTTCTGTAGCTGTATAATTGTGTACGAATGTCCCAGGAAACTGTATGTCCGAGTTCATGGGATTGATTCTGGGAAAGTATGAGGCTAAAGAAGGTGGATTCTACCCTGGCGGTGCAACATTGCATAGTGCGATGACACCACATGGACCTGATGTCAACTGCTTTGAATCTAACACCGATTGTGAACTAAAACCAATGCGTGTTGCAGATGGAACACAGGTAAGTTGATTGCATATGTTTTAAAAATAACATGCTATATTAATATGTATATTAAATGAATGGTTTTAGGCTTTTATGTTTGAAAGTTCGTTAAGTATGGCTGTTACCGAATGGGGTGAAAAAACATGTCAAAAACTCGATGCTGAATATTACAAATGTTGGCAAGGTTTAAAAAAGCATTTTAATCCGAATTGGAAGAAGCAATGATCGCATTATAATATATATCTTTATTCAGCGTATTAAAATTATATTTTTTATATTGTTATTCGATAAAACATTGTATGTACGTATGTGAATATATTTTATTAATAATTAAAAAGAATAAATATCCATATTATGGTAGGAAAGTATTTTATTATTAAAATATTACAGCTGGACATCTGTCAAGTAATAAATTACATAATTAAATATGGTTAAATTCACGATTTAAGTTTGAACATATATTATATAATAATACAACTGATTTTGTCAACGATTACTACATTTGAAATGCCATTATTATAATGATAATAATACTAAATGTGGTACATTTTAGTATGAACAAATATGGCTTCTTCGACATTTTTCATTACTCCTCTTCAAGATCATAAATCAAAACAACAATTTCTTGATATGGTTATAAAATGCGAATATAACATTAAAAATAACATCTGGATAATAGAACCAAGAGAATTACAAATAATAGCGATTAGAAAGTTGGCTTAGAAATGTGACTTAAGAAGCCGCTGGCTCCAACTCAGAAGCAGGCGTCTCTGGTTCTTCATCATTGTAAATATTCTCTGCCATCTGCCAAACTTGCATTATGTTGTCTTCGGACACCGAGCAGATCACCCATGGCTCATTTGGGTTCCAACTGAAGTCGGATATCTTAGCAGTATGTCCACCGTGAATGAACAGCAACTCCGGTGGTCCATCTTCAGCGTCTTCCGCACTCTGTTCTTCTCCAATCTTCGACAGGTCCCATACATGCAGTCTACGGTCTGTGCCAGATGATGCTAAAATAGTCTCGTTATGCGGTGACCACTGTACTTGGAAGATTTCGTCCTTGTGCGATTCGAACGAGTGCAATTTTAGTTTTAGATTGCGCAAGTCCCACAGAGCTACGGTCTTGTCTGCACTGCCTGTGGCCAGTATGAACTCAGAGTACGGATTGAAGCTGAGACAATTCACTTCAGCAGTATGAGCATCTACTGTATGCGATGGTTTACTCGTGTTGTTACATCGTGTATCCCAGATCATAAGTTTCTGGTCATCAGCCACAGAACCAAACAGACTTTCGTGCAATAAATGCCAAGCGACATCCTCTACGACTGCTGTGTGTCCTGTGAATATAGTTTTCGCATCGATAATGCGGTTTTCTTTGGGCGTAGCGTTAATATCCCACAGACAGATTGTGTGATCGTCGCTTGCGGACAGTAAATATCCGTTTAAATTTGGGTTCCATGATAGGCCATAACCCTCTTTCTGGTGGCCACGTAGTCTTAAATCAGGATGACATTCCCCACTGGGATCTGGCTTGCTTGGATGTTTTGTGTAATCGAATACAAGCACATCACTCGACGGTGTTTTGGTAGCAATAACGCACGGATTTTGCGGCATGTACCGAGCTCTGTTCACTTCTCCTTCGTGATTTATCTTGATTTCGATCTCAATTTTGCCGGACACAGAACCAAAGCCACCGAACTCTCCTTTCTCGTTATCGTAGTGTGATGCATCGAATTGAGCATCCTCGTTCGGCAACTGAACACTGGCAATCAACAGATGGTTCTGTTCATCCGATGTATGTGTACCGAGAATAAGTCTGTGGATCGAATGATCTTTCCCATCTGGTCTTGTTACGTCAGGTAACCACTGAGCAGTTAGCGATGGCCATTCCAGTGCATGTGTCATGACTAAATCGTATAGGAACGGGGTATTTTTCTTCCATATCTTGTACTCCTCATTGATAACTCTTTCCTCCACCGCATCGTCGAACGTTTCTGCAAGAGAATGCATTTACAATGCTAGGTTATACGACTACGTATAACAGTAGTAACTGCTAATCAAAACAACTGATTCATAAACAATGCCCCCCAACTATTTCTCTGCCAATACTACGGAATAAACTGTTGCTGTTATGAATGAAACATACCCGCGTCGCCTTTATCAGCCATCCTCACTAACCAACCAACACTTTATGATAACTATAACGTCTCGTTAATATTTTAAACCCGCCAAATCAACCGGCAACCATACAAACTATGGTAAGTACAAATAACCATAAGGTGTATGAAGCGCAGACGCTCACAAAATGGGGGGGTTTTGTATTCTTAACCGGAATTTCCGGAATTTAAATAATGACAGAATTCAATTTAACATTAAACTTCAATAGTAATCTTTCCCATTTCACAAAAAATATAGTTTCATATAGTTTTCAAGCATACAAATTCTAACAGATCAACAGTTATTCACTTACTCAAGAAACGAATGTAAATTTGAAATATTAAAATAGAAAATATCATTTTGACTAAAGCCTTCCTATAAACAGTGGTGTGCTATGGGGGGCTTATTTTAATGTATTTTATACAGTTATATTGTTGACATTACTAGCTATTCTTCTTTAATATGTTTTTATGAGTTTTTTAATTTTATTAATATATAATTAACATTATTTTTTTTAATAGAGCAATCCACAACACGTGACCGGAGGAAAAATGGTAAGGCACATGTGTGCTCTGCCATAAGACACAATGTTAATATTTGGGTAGAAATCTATTTATTGCGATGTCATTTGTGACAGAATAATTTTTTTCTAGTTTCATTGTACCTTCGGACAAGTATATATGGTAATAAAATTAAAATATTCGAACTTTGGAAAAAATGTAAAAAAAAAAAACGAAAATGATAATTTTGATGTGATACATATTTGACGGTACGAAATAAATTATTTAAAAAAAAAATCAGCTGAAAAACGGCCCTCAATTTTGAATTTGATGAACTTTCATTACCAAGCATTAGCTCTTATGGGAAAATGGTTTGTGTGTCTCACCAGTTTCTTTAGCATGAAATTGTTACGTCATGTTGGACTGCTCTATTCGTGCCCTTTGTTAAAAATTTCATAGCACACCACTGCCTATAAATAATATAAATTTGATTAATAAAGTGTTTATAATTACTAAATTTCCTCTTGCCCCAAATGTACATGATTAATCGCACTTCACAAATTGACAAATTTACGAATTTTATCGTTTGGCAATTGTTTTCTCCGGTAACTACGCAACATATGAAAATTGAGTTAATAAATAATTACGCATAAAGGTTCGACCCCTGTCCACCATGCAGCGCTGCAATTACGATGTTTGAACGGGAATAGTAGTACACTGTAGTAAACTGAAAGTTGATCGCAAAGCAGAATGCTGTATTATCATCATTTATATTCAAGTAAACTAGAACGCATGACAAAAGACATACACAGATTTTTCTCAATTTTTTGGCTGTATATTGAAAAATTGTAGACCGTAAATCGCAATTTAGCCACAAGGCCGTTATAGGAAAGTCGTATAAAGAGGGGTCGTATAAACAGGGTTAACCTTTCATTCTGAGTTATTGCGAGTTACAGCGCTGCGATGCGGATAGTGGATGAACATTTATACATATTTTTTCCAATTTGAATGTAAGCTTTCCTGTGTTGAATACAAACCTGTTTCCTCTTTCTAGTAATGCACGTGAAATAGGTAACGTAAATATTGGTCTGGTATCGTTTGATGAAATATCCCTATGTTTTTATTCATTATAAAGGAGTGTTGAGAAGCTTGGTTCCTTGCCTCTGAAGAAATGGATTATTTATCTTTTCTATATTAATGATGTTTAATGTCTATTGTTCATAATTGTGTCATGTTTTTATTCATTGTGCGTATGCAAAAATAAAGGGTTAGTATTATTATTTTCTGTAATTTCTATTATTTTTGAATCACGAAGTAGCTACTCGTATTCTGACCGTATGATTATCGTTTGGAATCCGATTTTTTATCATTCCATAATATATCGTGGTATTTACGTTTTTTATTTTTTTGGAAAACATGTACTGTGATTTCAAATATTACGTATCGTGTAAATAGTGTGCAGTGCAATGTGTAAGTTGAGTGCTTTGGTAAGATCCACTAGATTTATTTACTAAGTACGGATGATATATTTGTAGTACAGATTTTGTAAATTCAAGGTAGGTTATTATATATTGCTATCGTGCTTATTGTGAGGCGTTGTGGTAAGTACTGCCGCTACTACGAATATACTGTTTAATATTTTATTTTTATTTACAGAAATTGGAAACAAATTGTTTAGCATCTTCGGGTCAAATATTTTGACGAAGAATCGCGAGTGATTGAGTATAGTGTGCTATGGATTCTTCGGGCTCAACGTTTAATGAGACTGATCAAGATATAGATGAGAAAGAGGTACGTACACAATTATAATTGTATTTTCAGTGCCACCTGTTCACAAGATTACAGTAAGTATATAACTTACCATGCTATATCTAAAATATTTTCATATATTTGAGCGGCTGAACAAATATATGGACGTGTTGGTGATCTTTTATTTATTGGTGAATCGCATAATCGAGCCGTTAGTTTCTAGCTGCTCGTATATTTGCGACTGGCGGGAGTGATTCAAAAGCGTTTGTTTCTTGTAAAACATTTGACAGGTGAGAACAGAGTGGTATCTAGTCGCCTATGTATAAGTCGATCTATCACTCTTGTTTGGATAATGTAAGGGCGCAATATAGATTTTGTACAGTATATCTTCACTGTTACAAAACAAATAATTGTCTTAGAAAAACATCGTCACTTTTCGGCCTCAAAATTTCCAGGCCTTAGGTTTAGGCCTTCGGTCAAAAGAATAAATTTCTATATTTAAAACATTGTGATTTTCTAAAAATGCGTCGGTACTTTTGTTTATCAAGTGTTTATTTTATAGACGTGATTGTTCGGGCAAATGTATAATATATGATTACATTTTAGTTTTTCAGTGCGGTTTTAACGTTGATTTTTTTTGTTCATTTTTCTATATTATTCATGAAAATATCGCGTGTAAGACATGTAAGATTGTAATAAGGCAAATATATTTTACAGTTGGTTACGAAAAAAGTCAAACTTGAAAATGGGACGTACAATTTCGTGTTCTCAAGAAATGTGGACGAGGGGCACAAACCGTACTGGCGATGCAATGTTTGTGATGTCGTCGTTGGTGGATCACTGTCCAAGCATGCCATGGGCCGGAAGCACCAGTCCAGCATGTCTCTCCCAGTGCATCCAGTGTATCTGTTCAACAAATCGTCTACCAAACCGATGTTGGATTTGAAACTCGCGCCGGGCGAGCCTGTACCACCAGGATTCGAAGATGAAGTCCGTGGTGTCACGGAGATTCAAGCCTCCTTAGATGCATATCACTCTGGGCCTCTTATAGGTAGATTGAATTTCTAAGTAATTGATGTTGACAGATTCACTGATCTACATATTTACAGGACTAGAATACCTGATAGAACTGTCAGCTTATGAAGATGAACGTGAACCACAGTATGTTTGCTTATTGTGTGACAAGCGGGGTGACCCGCGAACTGTTATGTCTCATTTAATCAGTTTCAACCACCGTATGACTTATTTAATGACACATTTCCCAACTGCCTACCGAGCACTCAATCCGTACACTAAACAATACAGACGCAATGTACAGAACATTGTAACGAACATATGCGAACACATTGAGAAACGTTACGGACGTATGGTACCGCAGGCAGCTGATCGAGAATCGTTTGAACGTAAGAAACCAATGTACTTGGAGAGCGTAATGAAAGACAACCATCCCTCTGAACGGTTGGGCGAGACGTTTGAGCATCTTGTGGACAAAGAAATTATCATGGCAGGCCCTAAAGGTAAGCAAGATTATAAATACAATACTATGGCTTTCAGCTTTAGCTAATTGGTTGTTGGTAGATCCATTGACGGAAATCAAGAAAGCAAACGAGGAGCAGTTTAAAGGCAGACAGTATAGAAAAACAGGTACAGTGCCTGGCTCTGAACATAAACTGAAGCGTGATCCATCGCCACCAGTTGTGGCAGCACCTGGTAAGTATGTGAAGAGTTATGTATTTCTAATATAGTAATAATCGTTTACTAAATACAGTGAAAGGTAAAGCAATTCAAAAACAAGACAGAAGATCACTCTCTTCAATTTCTTCTATATCGAGTTCATCTTTAAGCAGTCCACATTCACGATCTCGCAGTCGTTCACATTCTCGATCCAGATCCAAGTCACGTAGTGTCCGAAGGCATCCTAGACGCCGGTATCCAGATACTATTCGTCGTTCTAGGTCCAGAAGCCGATCGCCGCAACGTCGCTATTATCGACGTTCGAGGTCGTATTCGCGTTCACCGCCGCCGCCGAGATACAAACGTGAAATCTACACATCTACAGCGTACTATGGTCATCCGCCAGTTTCACGTCTGCCCTGGCAGAGACCTGATTATGGCCGATCGCGAGCACATTACATGGATAGACGTGTTGACAATCAGAAATCCGATGTAGGCAAGGACAGGATTGATGAATACAAGAAACAGTGCATAGAGATTGAAGATGAAATGGCGAAAATTCTAGAACAACACGAACGTAACCCTGAGAAGCATCCAATGTACCCAGATGAGTGGAAGAAATTCTGGAACAGACGCTACAAGGAACTTCAATCGGAGAACAAGGATCCAACGAAGCATGATTTTAAACCAGAGTGGATCGATTTTTGGAATAAACGTATGAAAGAAATGCACGATGCTGAATTGAAAACGAAGAAAGATGCTTTGCGTAAAAAGTTGAATCTAGCTGAAGAACCCGCTCCGATCAGTTTCAAGATTATGAAGAAAAAGGGTAGCGCGAAAGGCGAAGGGGACAGTAATTCTTCCTTGGAGAGTTGTAATGTTGAACCGGATATAATTGTCATTGATGATTCTAAGGATGATGAACCACGTGATAGTAAGAGACCGCATAGTCCGTGGGAACCCGAACTATCACGTGACAGACAGCGTGATCGTTATGTGACGGATTACTCGCGTGACTATTATAAACCAAAACCGTACCGTGAACCACTGCGTGACATAGAACGTGATTACAAACGTAAACAGCAAATGTCCCCGAAGTACATGCAGAAAGATGACGGGGAAATCAATGTAGTCGCGATTATACGTTTATTGACAGCTTTAGAAGAAAAACTTGGTTCGCTTGGGCCTAAAATCATAGAGCTTCTGTCGCAGGCACTAGCACTAGAGAAAGCTGAAGCGAATTCGGCTGATACCTTGCTAGATAATGATGTTAATTGTGTACTCTTTGAAACGGTGAAAGAAAAGTTAAAAGGACAATTATTAGCGGGCATGGTGGAACCGATAGCGGAGAAAACATTTAAAAACGCTATACAAAGAATTGCTTCGTTATTGCATTTCGCATCAGAACGGAAGAAGACAAAAGACAAAGAAAGTCAAAGTAAAGTACAACAACCAGTTAAAATTCCAGGCATTGGATCGATTGATAAAGGGGCTATTGCTAGACAGATAGCTACTGCATTAGTAGCACAAGGGAAAACGGATGTAACTCAGGGAGAATTAGAACAACTGATCAATGCTGTAGTGGGAATGGCTCAAGCATCACAGATGTCCGGAAAAACTATTTCTACTGCAACATTCGCTCAGCAACTCACCAATTCTGCGGTAAGTGTATCTATCTATTCTACAATTGATGTTTTGCATCGTATTCAAAGAAAAAAGAGCACGTATTCTTTATTGAATCGTTTGTGAAATTAATATGATTTTATTGTTTAGACGTCGGATATAACAAGTTTATTGCAAAGTTCGCTTGCGGCCGCTAAGAAGTCAGAACCAATGTTGAATGCACTGCAACTACTTCAATCGTCAACTTCAATGGCGGAGACCTTATCAGCAAGTGGCCTCTCAAATTCCGGTGCCATGGACAGTTTATCAGATTCCGAGTTGAAGACTTTACTTCAGAATTTCAAAGACCTCTCAACAGACGAACAACACAGTCTCATAACTTATTTGAAGAAACTAGAAGCTAAAGAACCTGACAGAGTAGAACGACTAAGGAAATTTGTCAAACTGGGCCCTCCGAATCTCATGAACGAGCCCGAGAAAGCGTACACATCCAGTGGCAAGATTAGTCCGTTTTCTATCAGGGAATCTGGCAGTAATCCCACTTCGGATGAAGTAGACAAGGCTAGAAGTGTAAGTCCCACACCGACACCAACACCTGCCATTGTTTCTGTACCGAAACCTGTACCGGAAAAACTAAAAATCGATTCAGATGAAGACGAGGATTACAGTTACGAGGACGTGTTCCGTGCGGCATCAAAAAATGTTACTGAAAAACAATTGGAAGACAAACGAATAGAGGAGACGAACAAGATGACTGAAAAGCCAAAAGACTCTGGTGTAAACTTGACAGATGCGAAGGCATTGATAGCTAATCTTGTTGGCCAGTTGGCTAAAAACAATAACACTGGTATGAACTTGTTAGGTTTAGGCACAAATATGTATCAATCGGCAGTGAATCTTGTAGAGGCAAGTAATAGTACATCAACAGCTTCGATCAACTTTGTTGCTCTTCAGTCCGTTCTACCAGCCTTGAATAAAATTACCAGTCTTAAAAACACAAGTGTTAATAATTCACAACAACAGCATCCGCAACCGAGTGGATCAAATGTTGCCAACACGACTGCCTCAACCAACCTGCCATACAGCACTCAACCAGTGTCAACTCAACAGTACGGTTACCCGTCACAACCGGGTGCACGTAATTATGAGGCTGGTTATAGTAATACATACACCCAGAGCAATTTCCACAGTAACCAGACATCAACGACGAGTTCTAATTACAATAAAGCACAGAATATGGATCATGGGACAGATTACAATAATATGTATAACACATCCGAGTATGTAAACTCATATGGACAAACACTGGCCACTACTCGACAACCCACACAAAACTACACTAGAGGCCAACAGCAGCAACAGACACAGTACCCGCCATTCGATCCACGACAAAACTACTATCATTAGCTGTATGGTTTCCGTGGAATTTATTATTACTCGCATATTAAATTTTTCAAAATATCCTTGGAAGTTTTTTGGTACAATAAGCCAAGTAAAAGATTGGTTAGGATTGAGAGAAAATGAATGATTTAGCCACAAACATACATTTTGATAAAATACGCAGTTATTTTAGTGAAACGATTTTTAGGATAGTAGCGAATAAATTATCAAAATGTATGTTGTGTTCATATTTTCATATTGTATTTACTATTGGTTAGTATTTCTAACAAAATAATTAAGTTGTACATAGTTTTATAAAACTATTTTAAGTAACGTAAACGAACACGTAGTTATGACACAGGCCGGTCAAACCGCAAAATTAAGTAAAAAATCAACTCTGCATGCATTAAGAATAAATGTTCCAATTTATTATTTTATTGTTTTTTCATTTTTTGTAGTATTAAGTTTTGTTGAAAGTGTGGTTAAAAGAGAAGTGAATAAAAAATAGTATAAACAAGACCTTAATTACTATAAGTAGATTCTAAAGTATACTAATTGAGCACTGTTAATATTTTACAAATTCTTTAAAGGCAAGAATTAGAGTCAAAACATGAATAAAAATAATTTTTACATCAATTTTGGTATTTCAATAAATCATAACCTTTCGTCCAGAATGAATCCGTATGAGATATTTATAGTATTGGAAAGCACAGTTGGAAAAAAAAACATTCATATTGTAAATAGTTATTCGTTTACCGCCAAATTATGTGACGTCAATCGCTCCCCCACCACTGAATTCAATTACCATGTATTATAAATTATGTTTATGTTTTCTTAACCTTAAATATTCGTACATTTAAATTTTAGCGCGACTCTAGTAATAAGCGAAAAGTTTGACGTTATTTATCTAATAGATTATCTTTATTTTTTGCGGTGTTATACAACCCATATTGATATGTTTAACAACATTTTTGATTAGTGCGGTTTTAAACAATGGCCGCGGGCCGCCTTTAGTGTTGGAGTTTGTATTTTGTTTGTATTAGTTTACAAATTATCCCATAGATTGACCGTAAGTATTATTTAATCAGATATAATATTTAGAATAATGTGTAGTAAAATAATAATGTGACGTTCTTTAATTTTGAATAAAAATTGTATGTTAACAGTATTATGTCTTCGGAGTCGTCGGATGACATCATGTCATGTGGGGTTTGCTCTCAGGATTCGAATGCAAACTTTTCTCCATCGTGCAGCGTAAATGCACCTACTCTGCAATTTTCGAATTTGTGTTTGATTGATCATGAAGGTGAATCCAGATGGCAGTCGCAGGAAGACTCGGATTATGATAGTGACTACAATGCGACTAGCGGCAAACGTAAGCAAAGAATCCAGGAATCGGAGACTGATGTCCAGCCAAAAAAACGGAAAAGAGACGAGGAAATGGAATCTCAAGAAGGGGATTCGGAATGTCAAGTGCAGTCTGAGAAAAGCGATACGTATGACGACTGCGAAGCTGATAATGAGGAAGAAGAAGAAGAACTAGAATGCGAGGAAGAGAGTAGTGCGGAATGCGACGGGGCATGCGGTCAGGAACAGAAATTGTTTCGTATGGAGGGCGAACCAGTTTCCGAACCACCCTTATTTACAAGCTTAATTCAGCCGTCCACTTCGGGTATGAAACGAAAAAATGTTGATAGATTAGTGTCCCCTACGTTACCCAAAGTTAAAAGATCCGGTTCTCATCTAGAATAAAATAACTAAAAGCATTCGATGTAGTATAATAATTTAGTGAAATACCCGTAAACATTTTCTACTTTCAAAATTTAAGTGATTTATCCAGCCCTCGTTATAAATAACATTCTTAGTTTTTGTAAAAAAAAATTGTGTAGTTTTGTCAAATAGTTCTTTCTATAAAAAATACGGGTCCATAAATATATTGATTGCTATTCATAGGCAAATACCGACGGCCCTATTATATTTTTTTTACCAATATTCACACAATTACATGTATAGTAACAATATCAATTTCAGGAGAAATAATTAGTAGGACGATTAGTATCGCCTGTGAATAACAATCATACATATTTAGATAATAATTTTAAATTGAGCTCCAAGTGTTCTGTGCGATGAAAATCAAAATAGTATTTTAGTAATTAAATGTTTTAAATCAAAATGTCCGAACCACGCACTAAGACTGACACTGGAAGGTATATTAGCTCTATATAGATTTTAAACGTAATTATCTAGTCTACACAATGTGACAGCTCACTTAATAAATTACGACATTTACCTATTAAGTAACTGACTGGTACACCAAAGTGTGCATAGCAATAATATGTATAAATTAGATTAACAAGGAGAAGCTGGTCTGATTATTTTTACATAAAATAACTCGGTGCAAACCATTCAAGTACACAACATAATCTTATGATTACGTTCACACTAGTTCATTTTGAATGCATTTTATAACAATCCACGAATTATTATTTATTTTATTTACCGATAGAACTGTAATATTCGAACTGTGTTATTCTTGTATTTAATATGTAGGTAAGTGAATGTAAATGGATTGTAGTTTTATTTCGGTACATAATTGTTTTAAAAACAATAGTTATTTAATTAAAATTTATAATAATTCTTGTAAAACTGGTCCAATACAATATATAAGATAAACTCAGGAAACAAATATATCTACGTATATATAATAGAATTTTTAAATAGACTGACAAGTTTCCAATGTGATATTAAATTATTTATTTAATATAGAAATCAGTAATGTAAAGCTGCATAGACAATGCTAGTTTTATAACAATTCATAAAAATAATATTTGTAAGAAAATTATATTGTGATATTACAACATTATTGTTAAAAAAAATGTGTATTTTTTCATTTGTTATTATTTCCTGCATACATTTCTATACTTGCCATTATTTTTTTCCCTTACTACCGATAGAAATATAAATATAAGGTATGTATATGAAAGCCATTTTATAAAATCTCTTTTATTTAACATTAATAAAAACGATATAAGTTTCAGAAATCGTTTATTTAATAAAAAAAGTACATTATCATTTAAATATGTATGATACCACATATTTTTCTAACTTTAATTACCTATATAGTTAGTCAAATATGTTATTGACTCTTGTTTTGATTGGCCATATAATAAGTCATATTAGAAAAATTATCAAAAATGTAGAACAAGGCACATCGGTTTTAGAAACAATACAATTCATAATAAAAATAATACTATTCACTTCTTTGATATTCTCGCCCTAGAATAATAGGGTGAAATAAAATATTCTATATCAAGCTATACATAAAATACTCGTTATAAAATCAGTACGTCTTCCTTGTGATCAAAATTAAGTTATAGGTATCTAAGTAAAATCTTTGAAATATATCACATGATCTTGGGTAAATACGAGTATGGAAAATTAATGAAATCCTTCGAATTCATATCTTTATCATTGTCTATATTTTGTTCTTGCTGAACATTACATTAATTATTGTTCCCATTATCGGCGGGTTCAATATTAATTACTTCCGTGTTATTAGGCATTTCTTCTTTGTTTGTGCCACATTGTTCGTAATCATTTTCTGTCTCAGTTTTAATTAAGACTAGCAAGTCAGACATCTCTTGTTCATTCTCGCTCTTAATTCTGAAATGAATGTCTATTTGTGTATTCGGGATTACGTAGTCTATAATACCACTATTGTGTACTTGGATATCATATCCTATGGTATCGTCTTGAAATTCTGCAACGTTGATATCGTCTGTTGCAACGATATTATCGTCCTATTGAATGGCAGGAACGACATTGTTTTGATATTTTGTGCGTGGTCTTTATTCATATTTGTAGGAATTAGAACCTGCTCTATATTGTCAGCAGTTTCCTTTTTGCTAGTGTTATTGTCATCCATAGCATCTTGACCCAAGGTATTGTCATTTGAACATATAAAGCGTCCACAGCCATCCTTGTCCAATATTGTTCCATGGGACTCTTTAGGAATACTTGCTTCGGAGTTAATGTTCGTATTACTTGTAACTTTAGCTTTTGTCTTTGTCTTGATTAAGTATTTCTTTTTGAAACTTTCCAGCCAACCATCTGACGCTTTAAACGTCAAAACATTTAATATATTGGCGTATTTGAGGACTCTTCTCTTTAGCATGGCGCCTGTTACTTCAATATTTATTTTAGTCAATCTACGATACCACCTGAGAGCAGCCAAATTAATTAATATTCTTTGTTAGGATATACTTCCTTCGATACAATTTGTTCATGGTTTTGAATCGAGTTACATATTTCGACCTTCTCATTTTGATGTTATGCAGTTGTTTTAGCCTCACGAAATTTTGCGGCAGTATCTCTTTCGCTATGTGTTTTTACATACTGTAATAACAATAGTTTTGTTCTCAGAAATAACTCCCGTGACATCTTACAGCTGAAACAAATATAATAACAATTAAGTGGGAAGTCTAAAAACTAAAAAATCTGAGCCAATCTTACCAACGTGTAAAATGTGACAATTTGAATTATTTTCTTTATAGCTACTATAATTTAGTGACTAAATTTTTACGAATACTGACTAATGGGGGTTTTAACCATAATCGAATTAACAACTATAAATACAAAAAATAACTACTATGGGACGTATAAGTACTACTAATATGCATAACACAGTAGAAATTTCCATATTTTATATAGAAAAAGCTAAATGAACATTGCATATGTTGCAAACGCTCTAAAATCCCACCATGCTGTGTGACGTAGCAAAACCCCTCATTAGGATACTGCACGACCTTCTCGGTTGAGTGTAGAGTGTACAGTTGCATTATTGAAAGAAGTCTCCTCAAGGTTATCTGTATCACATACGAATTAACGTATAGTTATATATTTATCTCTCTCATTTAAATTGTCATGAAGCACGCGTGATAAGGATGGTTATAACACGCTTGTCTTTAGATTGTCCGAACAATACTACGCCAAGCATAACAAAATGAAGCTCGTTGTACTCAATACTATTACAATAACGTACGTCGAATTCTTATTTATTACACTACCAGCTGGCGCATAGGCTCGTAGATTTCTTGGAACACCCGCTATATTTAAAATCATCCACGTTTTTAGAAATAAAACAATGACTTCTTATCGTAATACTTTTAATGACAAATCATTAATCCACAATTTGAAAAAATATGAAAAGATAATAGGAAAATACATATTTCGTACTTATACCTACCTGAATAAATTAATTTTTTATCGAAGATATTAAATGCGTCACTAAAATTTTGTATTAACATTAAATTAATCACATATATTATTAACATTTTGTTTAAATACACTTCATATAAATGATGTATATTTAATTAGCGTTTGAATTCCTTTTTGTTGGAAACCCAATCATAAACAGTATTACATTGTTGTGAACATTAGGAGCACTTAATTGTTTGTGTGAAATTACAATTTACAACTTACCAACATCTCTCCTGCACTTGCTATCGTTTTTTTTTTTTCACTTTCTTATACATAGTATAAAGGAAGCATAGGAATCATGAAAAATTTCGATTGCGAGATTTTGATGTAAATACATGTTTTGAGGTCCCCTGAATACGTTTTGACTATTTTCGCAATGACATCTGGGTGTGTGGATGTGTGTCTGTATGTTCATTATCTGTCAAGCAAAGACAGGACAATGAAACTTCATATTTAAAAGTTTATTGATTATGCGAAGAGCTGATTAGATTTCCAACATAATCGCACAACCGGAAGAGAAAGTTTACTGAACATCAAAATCGAACATTGCAAATTATTGAAGAAAATAAAAGGGATATGGAAAAAGTTTTGAAATAAAAGTTATAGGAAACAATAAGCTTAAGAAAAAATGTTCTATGCATTTTTGTTCTATCTTTATCTAATTTTAGGGTAAAATGTATTTATATATTGGCATGTATTTAAAATATCATATATGCTATGAAAACAAAACAAAGACAAAATATTTACAGAAATACGCATTCAAAATGTCAAATATGTACCAATTTAAATTGCGTATAAGAAAGTAGTGTGGTGAACACACCAGACAACGTAAACTAGTCTAGAAATGATTGCATTACGTGTTTTTGATAATATGTCGGAAGATATTTTAAACAGAGCGAAGAAATCTATTGACGATTTATTACCTATGAAATCGAAGGCAATTTATGAAAAAGAATATTATATTTTCAGTTCCGAAGTTCATCGTCAATATTATTAAAAACAAGTAATATGTCCGTATTATGAACTCGTCAAATTTAGTTAAGATCACGACGCGTTTCGAACTCTCGTTCATTATCATTTTGACGAGTTCATAATACGGACATATTACTTGTTTTTAATAATTATGAAAAAGAGTTCAAAATATTTATTGATTGGAAGTTGGAAAACAAAGTTAATGATTAGCGGGTATAATGACTTTTACGCCCGTATATTATGTCCTAGGTTGTTATGGGTTTGTTTTCGTATTTCGTATCCAAGGTGAAAACAGCTAATAATAGGCAAGTGTAATATAAGATAAATTACCGGCTCTTAATAAATTACAACTGCTTAATGAACTGTTTTTTTTAAATTTTTCTTCGAAACTAAAAAAGATATTTATGGAAACGAATACACCATTGTAAAGAGAAAAAAAGAAGTTTTAAACTGGAATGAAATTAACTATGGTTCCTATTTAAAAAATTGAACTTGCATGCTGTATCTCCAGAAATATGTAGTAAAAAAAATTCATTAAATTCATCAAAAGGCTTGTTCGCTATACTAAAATATTTATTTGAAGCATTTTTCAATATTTAGAGTACCTTCCATGTTATAAAGGAAAATTATAATTCGAAAAAATCATATTTTTGTTATTATCTAGTGAGCCATGCAATATTTAGAAAATGTGAAATCGCCATCAATATCGGCTCAATAATTAGCAACTTTTGTCTAATTTAACCGGCATCGTAACTCTTATAGTTTCCAAGATCCCTTAAGTGGCCCGTTTAAAACAGACACTCTGTAAGGATACATCATTTCGTTTTTAAAAAAATATATGTAACAACTACTATTGTAGTTTTATGGCTATTATTCAAAGAAATTAAAATACTGTACAGTTCAGACGCGCTAGAAATTACACAGTTTAACAATACATGTGCACCCACGATCGCGGTAGCAAACGCATATATATTACAAGTGTAGAATTCTTAGCAGAATTCATTAATATTTATCAAAATCATCCGGCTTTATGGAAAAACTATACAAATAGAACTTTATGGGTAAAAGGCTACGAAGAACTTGTGACATGGTTTAAATCGGCAATAACAAAAGGCCGATAAAAGTTATGCAATTAAAAAAAATTAATTCTTTACGAAGTGCACTCCGAAAAGAACATAGGAGGGTAAAAAAACTCCATGAAAGCTGTCATGCTTATACTCACCGTATTATTAAGATTTCCGATCTATTCGGTTCACCGTCATCATTGCTGTTCGGAAAATCGTCTTCATCAACATATTACTATGAATATCACCCATGTGTTTATCCTAATTTGCGGTAAACAGTAATAAATTGTAATACCACAAGTTCGGCAGATGCATCGCATCACTCTTGCCAGATTTCAACGATTTTGTTTTTGACCTTTCTATGTTCTTTTCTAAAGGCACTTCGCAAACAATTAATTTTTTTAAATGCATAACTTTCATCGGCTGTTGATATTGCCGATTTGCACAATTTAACAAGTTCTTCGTACCCTTTTTCTCTTAAAGTTTTGTTTATAGAGTCTTTCCATTTAACTTTCCATAAAGCCGGATGATTTTGATAAATGTTAATGAATTCTTTCAAGAATTCTACAATCAAAATACATGCGTTTGGTACCGCCATCGTTGGAAGGGTTGCCAACAGATCTCTTTTAAAGAGAACGTGTCCTCTTTTTTCGACAAATATTTTTACTCTGCAATTTTTGTTCCGTGACCTCCTGATCTGTCATCAAAATGCAATAATTCAAACTTGATTTACTCAATATACAAAATTATTTGAGCCCTGAACATTACATCATATTATGCAGAATTTAATTCTTTATTTACACTATTGCTCTAAAATGTATTGTTCAAAAGTAATCACAATATTTCTTTATTTACATGTTAATTCCCTATGTCCCATATTTATATTGTTCTTCTCTTTTTTTGTACTTACCAGTTGACAAGCCTAGTCGTAGATGAACATGTACTGTTGAACTGCATAATTTATAGTGCGAATTATCACTTGTTTCTGTCCTACACGTTAAACACGTTTGTAAGTTTAGTTTTTAGTAGCATATATTCTACTCATGCATTCATATTTACGAATAAACAAACTAAATTTATTCATTTTTTAAATAAAAGATTATCTAAACTTTTATAAATATACAGGTGATTCACGACCTCAGAATATTTAACGATAAATCTATAGAACTTAACTTACTGATCACGGTAGAAAAAGAATTTTTTCAAAATTCACAAAATTAAGGGTAGTTTTCCAGAGTACATTTTTGAGTTTTCTGTAAATGAGGTATTTTATTTTGTAACCCAGTTCGGAAAAAGTTTGAGTATAAGGGGTTTTTGATACGAATTTTCAATTACCGTTGAAATGAACTTGTAAATATATTTCTTTAGGGAAATAGTTAAAATTGTTGACTTTTCATATTGTCATTATTTGTTTGTTTTGTCTCTGGTCGTTACATTATTAAATAACTTTTTGACGTTTAAAATCAAAAAGAAATGAAAATAATTTACGTGCGGATAAAGTAACGAGTAACGACGTCGCTTTTAGCTCTTGGTTGTGTTCTATCCATTTATACAATGGGAGAATTGTATGTTAATTTAGCCTCTTACCTGGTGATTTTATAATATTTTTTTAATTGCCCATGTGTCCAGAAATATAAATTTATTTTTGGATTCTAATTGGATAAATGTTTAACCATTTTTTGGATTCTGCAGCACTTCGATCTGGAGGCGGTGGAATTTTAATGATATTTCATCTAATTTAAATAGCTTCTCTTAGTACCTTAAAAACGGATAAAAAATCTCTGAAATTTCAACTTTTAATGATCAGAAAAAAGGTTTAATTTTCTTCACAATAATCAAAATATCCAGAACTGGTATTATCTAGCAGAAAAGTTAAGCTGTCATGAAAACTAAGCAAAATTGAGGAAACATTGGTTGAAATAAAGCTGGTATTTTGTTCTTTAAAAAACTAGTATTCAAAGAATGGGTTAGTCACCCATGCCTGCAGCTCATCGACGTATGTGCAAGTCTGAATATATCACAAATTATTATTTATCTAAATTCACTTTTAAAATCGTAGGTGCCTAGGTCGCAAATAAAACAACAAATTTAAAACAAGTGTGAATACATTTTCTTCTCTTGACAAAAGCAAAGCAAACTAAGCCGACTATAAATGCATTGATCTTCTTTTGTTCAATTTTTAATTAAAAAATATTTTTTTCTCCAATGGTCTTACATAATTTTTCAAAATAAAAAATATGGAAAAATATTGTTCCATTTCCTGCATATGCAAGAAAATTTTGAATACAATTGAGTGAAAAATTAAGGAGGAAAAAAATAAAAACTGAAAAAAAGTTGCAAAATATTTTTTTTCTCAAGTGCGAAGGAAAATTTTGAAAAATAAAATGTACCTTGCACAACTAGACCATAACAAGTATTTACAGAAAAAATTTCATAAAAATCCGTTGTGTAGTTTAGGAGATCTGGGTGGAACAAAAAAATCTCGTACGAGCGAGCGAGCGAGCGGACGAGCGACATACATACGGACATATGTTGTAATAGTCATTTCGTGGTCCAGGGGGTCTGTCCGGGATTTCTGTGCAAAAATTTTTGAAATCGGAAGATGCTACAGACATCGTACCGAACACTATAGCTCTTCGACAGGAGGTCGATGAGCTAAAAAGTTGAAAATCGAGTAAAATATAAAAATTTTTAGGTTAAATTTGTTGAAATTTTATAAAAGAATCTACATGATCACTCCAATAGCCAGCACTGGCATTAACATATCTACTCACTGGGTTAAAAATATGTTACAGATGACAAAAAAAATTACACAGGATTGCAAGAATTAGAGAAAAATGCTTCATCTATTATTTTCTACATAAATTGATATTTCTAAACTTGTTTATTTTGTTACATACATTATCTGCTTATGTTATAGAATCCAGCAATAATTAATGAAATTATATACAAATGATAAGTTGATAATTAAAAGATTTACACATAATTGTAGCATTGTAAATGAAAATATATACAAAAAAAAAATACACAACTATTTTCTTACAAAATATATTGCAATTTTATGTGTGCAAGTCAGGATTAAAAAAGGAAATTAATTTTTTGTGGATTTTTTTTACTTGAGGTCCGAAACAAAATGATATTGTAATATTTGTTAAAACTGTTTAAAGCTTAAATTTATAAGTATTAAATTTGTACAAAATATTGCTAGGAACATTATGTTAAATGCAATCGAAATAGTCTGTTTCTCTGGAAAAAACATTTTAGTTTTTTACACAATAGTGTTTCGTTTTTGCACAAGTGATCACTGTTATAGTATAGTTTCACTGCCGCTTCGAACATGATGACTGCTACCGCGGTGACTGTTGCGGTATTTGTAATTACGCGAAGAATGTCTACCCGGTGTTGGTAACGTGCCTCCGCCGGTAAGCAGTTGCACCGCTGACGTGGCTGAACCGGGTTGCTGAGGTGGTTGTTGGCTGGTAACATATCGTAACACTGGTAACGGTTGCTGGCACTTTACCGGTGGTTGATGGTAAGCCGGTCGTGGTAACAGACGACCGAGGAATTGACGCCAGGCTAAGACGGTTCGTGGCGTCCATACCCACATAGCAGAAGTGATACCAACCTGGTAAATACAGTACATAGCCAGGTGAACCTTATTGCATGTTAATGCGAATTAAAATACTGACTGATTTTTTTTATAACTAATGCACGGAAATATATTTAAATTTTTAAAATAATATTGTTAGATTTCTACAGATTTTTGATTCGCTTACCACAAGTGACATGAATATTCGTATAAGAAATACCCAGAGGGCGGGCTTGGACGCCCCTGTTAACCACTGTTGACGGCCCCAGTATTCGTAAGCGTAGCTGCCCACCAAACAACTCAAAGGAACAGTGTACAGTACTCCTGGAATATACAAATGAAATTGTCACAATTTTACAAACCATACCACAGGTTATTGTAACAACTTTTGCTTACCAAAAACTCCCAATTTGAGTAGATCTGGTGCACTTTTAGCTCGAGCTCTGGCAGTCCCAGTAGCCGGAACCGTTCCCGCAGTTCTCAAGGCGGTTCCTTTTGGGCCCCGCGATATCAGAACAGCGCCGACAATTAACAGTATTATGCCGACAACTAAACAAGTCGTATGTGGCAACAAGACCAGCCAGAACATTGTTTGCAAGTTTTGATTTCCCACATGGCATATACCTGCAATGAAATATTACAATAAGCAACAGTTTTGAATTGTCTGAACAGTACCGTAATTCGGTTTTAGGTTCGCTAATGTTTAGCTAACATATTCCTTATAATATAGCATGCATGATTAAATATTAATCAGTTCAGATAGAAGAATGTAAGGAAAGAGAGTCCATAATTATTCTGCAAGGTTAGCACTGAAAAAGGCACGATAATATGTATATATATGATTTTTATTTATTATTCTATTGCTATCCCCCAGTGATTCTAAAGTTAATGATAATTAATGAATACATAATATCATAATGTATGAATTCTCATTGAATATATGCAGTATTCTAGTCTATTCTGAACATGTTTAGTACTGCTGACAGCATGTGGAGACAGTGTACCTGTTTGGAAATTTTTCAACGGTTGTTCCCTGTCAAAATGTCTAGGTCTGAAATTAACGAGCACAGCATCTGTAAAACGTACCGCATGCAAAGTGACCCCGGACCGAATCTCCGGAGGAGCACTGTAACCGGATCCAACCATTGTCTCTGGTTGGCGGGCACACACATAAGTATATGCAAGCGCGTAAAGTTGCACACACACACACACACTCGAGTATATTCACTATAATCACCGTCTGTCCAAAAGTTTTTCAATAAATACAAAATAACTATAAGAGTTTATTCTTTGCCAGCTAGAACAAGATTATTATAATATCAAGAGGGTTAGAACGAAATTACCAACATACAGAAATGATACTTCGGTTCGATAAATATTTGGAACTAGAAATACGATAGATCGTCATGAAACTGTTCAGCCAAATACGCACAATGAGGACAAATACTTTTCAAATATACCACGAAGGAGTATACCATAAATTCAACAATCAAGACACATTTACAATTTGTCTATTCAAATATACCACTAAGGAGTATACCATAAATTCAACAATCAAGACACATTTACAATTTGTAACACTTTGACAGCACTTCATGTTCACTTGTTCCATTTATAATCCCATAAGAGAGGCATATCTGCAAAAATATACATAGGAACCTGATAATGAAACAATCTTCATCCATAAACTGCTCACTCAAACTCAGAGCTTTTGCAATGAATATTTAAAGATAAAATATATTGAAACATGTACTGAACTATGTAACGAATTGTAAATAAGTTTATACTTGCACTACAAATAAATTATTATTATTATTACTTCGATTCATTATAAGCATCGCCATTAGGAAAAATTTGTTATTAGTTTATACATTTATTTTTGACAGTATTACATTCGTTTCATCTAGTGCTCACAAATAATGATTTTTTACAAAAATCTACGGTTTACTATAATAAAAGTAGAACGATGAAATAACCAAGTTGAATATTGAATTACTTGTTGAGAAGCACTGTGTTAGTACATTGTTAGCAAATGGAGCGGCTACCAGTGGCGGGCAACTTCAATACAACACAACACACAAGAGAACCACACAATAGTCCATGGAATTACGATCTACAGTTTGGCCTTCTTCATCCAAAGTTATGTGTTCCTGTATGTATGTATGTAGCTACATATATATTCAGCAGAATAGTCAGTCCCTTCTGCTTTTACAGAATTCACATTTTTTTCATAATACCTTATTGTTTTCTAACAATAGTTAATTATAGAACAATATCAATTATTTGATTATGAACAGAGAATAGAAACGAGATATTTTCAATGGTCAAGATGTCAATGAATGTTATACGATTTCAGAATAGTTTCTGTTGTATTAAATAACCTGCTTCATGCCGAAATATGTATTGGAAGATGCCAACATGATCATTCGCGTCTGGTGTGCGAACTTGGGAATAAAAACTCGCTGGATGGGAGGCGTCGTGCATTCTATTCAGTTAGCACGTCGACAAATTCCTCAGCAGCCTCCGACCTCACAATTATGACTTAATTTGTGACAGGAGGACACAGGAACTCAGTTTAGAAAGTTAGGCATTCGGATCATGATAACAAAAAGTCAAGTCGTTTGAATTGTGTGACATTATCGGATACAATACAAAAATATTCGTTACATTTGTTCACATGTCTGCTAACAATGTTTTTTTGCATTTAATGTTAAATAATTTTTCTAGTAAACAATAAGATGTTCACAATATCTAGGCTATATGTTGTTGGGATTCGGTCGGGATGATTATCGGGGAACAATATACAGAATTGTAATAGTGTAAGTGTTTATTATAAAACGATACGCTGCAAAATACGTCTGCTGATAACTGTCTGTTTTTGTTTATTCGCCCTGATCTTTTATTCGTAATCGAGGTGCTAACTCAGCGATCTAACTGGGATTCACCGACTTAAGTTTTGAATTACGAGTGGCGTAGTTTATTACAATGTAAATAAATATTGGAAACTTACCAGTCAATTCGTCGGCGTCGACGTCTCTTTGTACAAGGACGGTGACTGTGTGTGCAGCCGGTATACCCCAGGCGGCTAGATGCAGCACGGAGGACAAGCCCTGAAGACGGTCCTGTGACCAGCGTAGACCAGCACTCGCCATCCAACAACCGCAGGTTAAGACCCACCTGTAATAACCAGACACATACATGCCGTTACACGTAAATCATGTTAACAAAGAGGCAGGTCTGCACTGGGCCATAAATATAGCCATAATTAATTGGTCCCATCACCTAACCAATACAATATCTATAAACATGTACCGGGCGAAAATATTCACGACTACTGCTCCAAAAATATTCGAAAACTAATTTCGTTATATAACCGGTATTCGAATATGTATTTGCAGGTCAATAATGATACAGGAATATACAATAAATAAGTTTCTACAAAGATTGCAAGAGGAAGAACTATGGTTATAATATATGATGCGCGCAAACACGCTGATTATTGTCAGATCGATGAGCAGAAGTAAGAAGAGAAAATTGATTTAATTATCAATTTAGTTCTGCAATTTTGAGATAGTTTTGATGACTAACTGAGCGTGATATAATATTTAATATAAGTAAGATGATGATAACTGACAACTATATTAAACAAAGACAAAGTTAACATATGTGAGAAAGAAAAAAAATACATTCAGCACTATCTGTACGAATATTTCGAACTAATATCCGTCAATTACAATGCACAGCAGCACTATCTAGTGTTGAATTGAATAACATTTGTATAATTGTTTGTGAGTGCTGAGTGCCAAAGAGTTTAATTAATGTATGGTCAGGTATTTTCAGGTAATTCAATGCCGTGTCTGTTGCACGTATTAGGGAGAATATTGTGTTATAGTACAGGTTAGTGCAAGTTGTATATGTCAGTATACAGTTTATATTAATGATATGTAATCATTCTGTATAGCAGTCAGTCGGGAATACATACAAGTAAAAACGATTGTTTATTATTAGGTTACGTTACTGCATTATTTGACAGAACAGTGTTGTGTAATTGTAGTAAAAAGACGTGTTTATGACATAGGTGTCGCAACTCACGGCCCACGTTCTATTACTTCGATAAAAATACAGAGATGTACAAGTAACTCCTTACTTGTGCCGACATGCGTCTAGTTAATATAGTATCGACATGAATTTATTACTTCTAGCACGCCAGATAAGTACACCATAGCCGTACGTATTAGTTTCCGCTCAGGGAGCACGATTTTTCACATACATAGATCGTATGCTCGTAGCATATCCAATGTTGTGAAATATTAGGAATTCGTAGAATATGTGGGAAATTATTTTAGCGACTGTTACATAAACATACACTGACCAATGTGGCTTCTGTCCTTGCAATGGACAAATACAATTAACACACAATTTAGGAATGGATTTATTGTGTGATTATTCAAATGAACGTGAATGATTTATGGCTTATTGCAACATCCCACTTATATATACAGGCATTCCAGCCACCAGTGGAGCAAGTATATTCTCGTTAGTGGACCGTTGCGTCCGAGGATGTAAAGTTAAACTTGCTGTGAAGATAGGTAAGATGCCAGCAGCTGACTCATCACTTTTTGCCTGGCCGGCTGTCAAGTTACGATGTACTTTTTTTGACTTTCGCTCCCCTACCCGCCGTGCATCTGCTTTTCAATCTGCTTTAAGCAGATACCAATCTGAAATTGACATGCAGCGGTCAAGTTAGTTTCGGTTTATGCGGGGACCAGCCTCTAATCTTTATCGGTATTCCAATCCCCCAAGCTCATTTGTTTATTGTCCGTCTTTGTTTATTAGTTTTCATTGTTTCGCTCGCAGGCATCTAATTGACAGGCTTGTTATAAATCTTGATTTGTAAACTGACAACATCTGCGCAAGGAACCTGTAGTTTATCGCGTTATTATATTTAATTGCCTGTTTGCCAAAGCGTAAATTGCGTGCGTATCATGCGAGATATGTATGTGTCTCACTTGCCACACTACAGATTTAGATGTGAAACTATAATTCTAAGGAACTCTAATGAAGAATTGTGATTCTCCAGCTTTCAAAATGCCATCATCTCTCTCTCTCTCTCTCTGAAATAACGAGAATCTTGGAGGCTAGCACAACTATGTATGCACGGTGTACGCGCATATCATCATTGTGAATGACAGGTTATATAGCTTGTTCACAATGGAATGCAGGTGAGAGCAAATACGTTATTCATACGTGTAAAACAAGATATATTTACAATGTAAATCAGTCAGCTAGAACAGTTACTTGTAACAGGCAATTCATTTGCCATGAAACTTTATATGTACTGATCATATTTCAATTCAAATTTAGACCAGTTAACAAGGATAACTTGTTTTTCATTTCAGATGAGTGTGAAACATAACCTTATTCTAGTTGAATTAAATCTATTTCTAGTGAATTGTGGGAACAGTCTTTGGTTGTTCCTCTGTTTGGCTTCTACCAGCTTCTACTGTACAGCATATGGAGAAGACGAACAGCTATTTTAAAATCATCCCATAACATAGTTTGTTTAACGCCTTCACAACCTTCTTTACTGATTTAAAATATTTACATTGTGTGTTTACCTAAGGAGGTGTTTGCTGTACAGCAGCCAGAGGTAAGTTCGTAAAAAAAAAACACCAACGTTTGCCAGACGTTCGGCTTGTTAAACCAACGTCAGGGCCGGCGTAAGGCTTGTGCAATTGTTTCTTTTACACCGGAAAAGTACACGCAGTAGGCCCCGTGCTTGTAGTTACACAATTTCTAAATATGGATAGTGAATAATAAACTATTTTATATTTATAGATATTGAGTTAAAAATGAAATATTTGGAGAATAAAATATTAAGTTGTGATTTTACACATACGTAAGTATCATTTCTTTTTATTCAAAGCATTCGTACAAATAGTATTGTTAAGGAAACTAAGATAGCACTATGTACAGTATATGTATTTTTATTTTACAAAGGCTTTCGTAGTTTTAATTTTGCTCTGCGGTCTGCAAAATACGTCGAGGATAAAATAACAAAATGCCTTTTAATATTTGCAAGGGGTCTCCACAAAATATCGAGCCGGCCCTGATGATAGCATTCGTTAACCAGACGCTGATGAAACCAGTATACCACTCCGTGTTATTCAACGCTAACCAAACACACATACATGCATGTTAACACTACCTTCTTGTACATGTATACACGCGAATATCAACAACAAAATGCGCTGTGTTTGTTCTACAAAATGTAGTATCTGTGTCTGGAAAAATAAAATGGGGAGAGGACATATTGTTCTATTTTAAATTGTGCTCCTGGATTTTAAAGGAAATTTCTCATGACCGAACAAATGTTACTTGCTACGTTTGATTTACCATACAATGTTACATACCGCAGTTGTGTGTGAACATAGCACATGTTCATTTGTTATCGGAAGAGCTTACGTCAATATACAGCGGTACGGCTCTCTTTACTTCAGTAAGGAAGCCAGAAGCTAAATATTCATGAACGTATGCCATATTGTAAATACACCATTCATACAATTCACTTGTTCGTTCCGTATATTTCTATGCAACAAAATTGTTAAGCAGATTAATTGTTTTTCATACTGATTTTTAGAGAATCATTTCTAGCAAGCCATTGAGTATTATTATTTGTAGCCCTAAGAAATGTGATTGGTACGCCGCTGTATGCAAATTGATGGTGTTACCTTTCACAAGCAGATCCGGGCAAAAGTACATCACCTACACACGATGATTATGCAATAACCAGACGCTATAAAACACAACTCGTTTAGAACAAACCAAAGCGAAGTATATTGTACCGCAACGTTACAAGAGACTTAACACCGTATGCAACTTCCCTCCGATGGACTGTTCCATCACTTCAACCCGCATCTATTCAGACAGCGATTTCAAACTTGACTATAGTCATTAATCATTCCTTGATATATGGTCTGTTGGCATTACTAAAAACAACTTTCGCTGTCTATGCAAAACTATGTACTAGCACATGGCAAATTAGTCATGTCATGTGGATATATAAATAAATGCAATACCAGTTAAAACTTGCTATGCAGAAGTTCAATATTGTGTTTATATAGTCCACATTAGATGTGTGAAGCTAGCTGGGTGGTACGCGCATGCGTAGTAAACACTATAGAACATATGGTATGCATAATGTTATAATCAATTATAGAACTACTTATAAACACGAAGAACTGGAAATAGTATGTACAATAACATGATTATTTATGAAAATGAGGACAAGAAGACATGTTTAACGAACTCAATTTTGCTGGGTTCAAGTCACAATGTTGGTAATGTTAGATAAACAAGAAATTTCTCTTCTGATATTCATGAATTTAAATAAAATCTGTATAAAAGTAAATAAACAATAATGAGCAAACTAATATTCGAATCACGTGTCAGTATCTCGAAGCCGCGTTATTCAAATATTTGTTTTAACAAGTTAAAATTAACTAGTCTATGACAGCCCACAAAACACAAACTTGACTATCCTCAACTTGTACAAATTTGATCCTGAAGCATGTTTCATTTTTTTTCGTCTTCCGCCCGCTCTTTAATCTGATACTACACAAGAAATAATAAAAGCACATTGAAAATATAATCGTTCAACGTTACAGCAAGGCACGCTCTTTTATTTTCGTGCTCAAGGACTCGAGAGCAACGAGCGAGCAAGTGAGGTTATGGCACATTTGGAGAGCAGAGAACTATAGTTCGTGCCTCAGTTCGTCCGGTTTATATCGTCGACGTTCTGTAGGCGTGGTTTCATAAGCATACGAGCGTCAGTAGTGCAGGAAGGGGGGCATGTTTGTTTTGTAGATAGCCTGAGGCACCCCATAATCACTAACATTTTACAGGAATTTAATTTTCATCGTCATTAAAAACGGCGATTTAGAAAAAAATAAATACACGCCAGACCATGTTCATAATTGCTTTTTCGTGAGCGTGTTCCTCTTCCAAGTCTTGTTAACTTGTTGTCGAGAAATCGTTTTTCATTTTTTGCTACACAACTCAGCTTTTTTGTTTTTACTTCATTTATTGTGAAAATGAGGAAGAAAAAAAACATGATGCCAATAAAGATCTGTTATTGTAATGTGCGATTGTTTAAAGGGGAAGATGATTCTTCTAAAAGTAAAAATCGAAACACACCAGATTTCGTATCAATAAATATATCGAAACAGACACGTAGTTGATGACCTATGTATATATTCTTCGATTTAGTGTTTAAACATTCAACATAACACCCGTGACTTGACTATATAAGCTGGTAAGAGATTAATCTGATGGTTGCATGTATTTATAGTAGACTTGTCCTTACGACATAGCCTGCATTACCTGAACAAGGACCGAGGGTCCCGATTAGAATCACCGCCTTGTGCATGAGGCCCCCTGCAACGCCCCGTCGTTACCCTGACCGGCCTGGATCTCACTAATGTTTGCCCAAGGCTTTTCACCAACTACATAAGCCATTCGGTTCACCTTAGCATAGGAACGGCACACGAACTGCGTATGTTGGTTAATATATTTGGATTTATTCTAAAATGAAGTCTCAAGAATGGATGAAGCTATGCATATGGATTAAATTTGTACTATATTGACGTTTATTAACTGACTTGATTACTAATTTTGAGAAAACATTTGTGGTTACCAATTTTTCAAATAGTTAATAATAATATTAACAATCCCATATTAAAGAAGTGAATCGCTGCCAATCTGATAGAGTAAATGACTAAGTAGATATGTGAAATAACTGAATATGAACCAAGTTTATACTATATAAGAGATGTTTTCAAGCAGATGTGTACAGTATAAGTTGCCGCTCTATAGTTGAAGTAACAGGTACTGGAGGTTTAGCTGTCCGAACGACGAGGTCTGGGCTCGTTTAGTCGGTAGAAGATCCTGCCTTCAGAATGTTTACTTTATGCTAATTACAGCTTGCATATAAAAATAATAATTGGTCAACTTATGAATAAATAAATTAACAGTTAACAACGACAAGGAACAGGTTAGCGCGACGACGTCAAAGAATAAATTACCAAAGTCAACGATTATATACTTTCCTGGTGGATCTCTGCCTTAAGGCTGTTTACATAGCATCATCCAGCGCCTACGTGATTATATATAGCGAAATGACACCGCCCCCTTAACCAGACATATATTTTATTACAAAGGAATTTCTTCATACGAATATTGCTTTCCCATATAAAACATTCATCTAACATTATAATGCTGGGCTTTCAAGAACAAGAATTAATGAATAATTTGCAAATTTGTTTCTTAGAATATTCAAATCGAATATTTCCGATCAGATAGACCATCAAATTAGAATTTAAAATTTCGCCTAATTTAAACGGTTACATATTAGACGATCAAAATTGGCCTATTGGTATACCGATAGTATTATATATTCTACATTGATTGGAATATGTCGATACGTATATTTGAATCTAATTTTAAAAGACAGAAACCCCGACTGTTTCATAATTTGTTTATGCAAATGTTGCGGTTCAACACTGGTTAGAAGATGTTTGTATCCCGCAGTTCAGGGACCATTAACAAACAGAGAGTTTCGTGTTTTATCTGAAATATTCAAATGTCGGAGGCCTGGAGCCGAGCATACCATACTGAGATTATTATTTATTGACTGAGAAATTGCCTTGGCTGCCGACAGCGGTACGTCGCCTTCATGAAATAAACGAGGAGTAAGGAGGCAACCATCAGCGCCAGATTAATTTATAACGGCAACAAAACAAAATAAATAACCATGCTTAAACGGCAGTGCCGTGCTTGGTGTGGCGATACTCGTGCAGTAGGTGTCGCAATACGATCTGAACAGGGGGCGCGATCAGTCAATCCTGCTCGGCACCAGCCATTCAATATACAGTCCAGTAACATTGTTAATCAGTAGAATCGTTTCTTGTCATTATTATTAACTAACGTTGTATTCACACCTACTTTATACTATATCTTTCGTACGTTTCATATAAAACCCTTTGAAAGCTTTTAACACTTACGGTATTAAGAAACGCATTTGGCCTATTTGTGGAAATGTTTCAAGACTACTGAGTACTTTATAGATATATACCAGATTAATCTACTGGTTGCATGTATTTGTAGTAAGCTTGTCCGAGTGGCATAGACTATTTTACCTGAACAAGGACCAGGGGTCCCGATTAGAATCACCGCCTTGTAACTGGGAGCCCCCCCCTGTAATGTCGCGCCATTGCCATAGTCAGCCTGGATCTCACTAATGTTTGCCCAAGGCTTTTCATCAACTACATAAGCCATTCGGTCCACCGTAACACAGGAACGGCACACGCACTGTGTTACCTGTGTCAACGAGAGTGTTAACTACTGCTTTCCTAAGTAGTTATATATGTGTAAATACATATCGCCGATAAAAAAAAGCTTCGTCACCAGTTGTAACCCGAGTGATCCCATCGCAGTTGGCCATGGTTCGTCGCGCCATTTTTCCATTTCATTACTGATTTTATTTGTTTTACCGTGAGGGCCCGTTTGACAAGGGTCTGACAGTTAATAATAATAGAATCGATCAGCAATATCGGAACATCGTTTATCAGGTTACTCACACAGGTAGCAGTATCGAATATCATTATTTTCTATATATCTGGTTTCCCGACATCCAATATACATATACAACTAGTTTTTATACTACGGCTTCAGTAGGTTTCAAATATATGTTAAAACTTCTAATAGATTCTCCTTTTATACGATCATAATTTCTGATAGAATGACTACCTCCCAAAGATAAGTTCCTTGGAATGCTAGCTTATTCGAATATCGAACTATGACCCCCAGGGCTCTATAAAATTTTGTCCAGGGGGATAAAAGTAGAGATTTTTCGATGCAATATATTATTGTAACTTTACATAAAGCAAAGTATATCTAACAATAAGAATAACGATTCAGAAATTTTACTACTTCACATAATATTCCAGAATGTTTTAAAAATGGTACGGTCTGTGTAAATAAACGATGATAGCAGCGTCATATGTTCAAACATAAATATACATATATTTGTCTGGGCCCCACGATCTAAATTTATCTGCAGCCTCGAAGACTAATGAACAGGAGAGAAACTCATCAAGCAACTTACCACACTGAAGCTGCCATCCCGAAATAATACAGCAACAGGAACACAACTGAGCAATTGGCGTTCCCGAATCCATCCTCCGTAAGCAACAGGCGTCCCGGTACGGTCACGTCGCTTTTACATGACACAGCGGAACGTCCAGCAGCGGAACGCACTCCCCAACCTACGCTGACAAGGGCATAACACAGGGCTAAAAAGACCAAGGGTTTCTCTGGATATCGGCCACGTTGCGATGAGTCAACAGCGAATGACAATAATGCGACAACTGTTGAAACGAAACACAATGCGGCCCAAATGGATAGCCACACTTCCGCCAGATTCTTATCGGCAATATCGAATAGGATATCGGCACTGCACAGGGGTACACAACGTCCTGAACGATTCAGATAGATATACTGGTTGGGCCGGGCCAGGCGGGAACATGATGTCGGACCCTGTTGTGTGATGGAATGAACGGAGACAGATGAGAAGCCGTTTGACATTTCACTAGGTCCCTCCATGCACATGTGTTTATGATTATTCTCACTGGGGAACAGGGAACAGTTGAGCGCGCTGGGCCAAGGGAAACCGAAACCCTGTAGCACGGGGAAACAACGTGAACGCACTTTCTCACATAGACCGCGACAGGGACCGATCGGATTAACCACTTTGTCTGTACACATCGGAACGTACACGGAACATAGGAAAAATTTTAATTGGGCACTGCAACCATATTCGATGAGCGGCTGGAACGTCCGTAAGATCATGACAGCGTCGTTCTGTCGTTCGTGACCGACCAAATTCGGCATTCCCGTAACATTATAGCCTAATCCCATGCACATTTCCACACGTATCGGTTCACATAAACGCAAACTTGGTTCCGCTAACGATACACCACTGACAAACAGAATTAGAAGTAACACGCGTGCCATGATGTTGCTGGCGCTGGCACGAAAGAGCACGCAGCTGCACATGACCACTCCACCCGAAGTCTCCGACCACAATAAACTTTTTCCGAGCTCCGCGCAACCAGCCGGTCCCCGCGACAGCCACACTTTCTTTTAACAAGCTGAGCTGGCTGTAGAATGCACGAAGAATATCGAATGTGCTGCGAGCCTTCTCGGCTATTATAATGAGAACCGGATTTTTTCATTTGTTTTCTTTACTTTTTAACCTGTTTAGGAAATGACTAAATTCAAATCGTTAAAATGTTTCAACTATTTAAATTTTTTTACTGACGAATTCTTTTTTTATACTATTGATATATGTGCATATATAATATATAGAAATATATGTCATATATATACTTACATATGTATCTATAAAGTCATAAATTATTTATCACTAATATGATTACATATTTCATAGATAAACTCCATTTCCGAAATGTAAATAATAAATGTCACAGAAAATATATTGTATGTACTTATGCTCTTTGTTATTGTTCAAATATATTTTAGTAGTTCGTATTGGGAAATAATATTGATAATGTGTGAATATTTCGATATAAAAAAAATCCTAATTGCAGGTTACAAAAAAAAATTAGTGGTAACCAATCTAATTTTACGCTTGGTCAGTCATAGCCAGCGTTCTTAACCGCCGACAATAGGTGTAAGGTCAAGGCACTATCAACTATGACGATTATGGATCCACATACCGAATACAATACGAATATTGAAATTCTCTGTGCAAATGCATAAAAATATTGATTGCCACGTTTAACACTATTTTGAACCCTTAATTTTTAAAATGGTGATTATTATTTCTCATTTTTTGACAGCTCTTTGCATTTATTGAATGTAATCGTGACATTGAAAATGTTAAGAAATGACATCATTAGTAACTTGTATAAATAAAAACGGTTCTTTTAATTAGAATGCTTGTAATTGTGTTTGTTTATGTACTTAAACCAACAAAGCTGTGATAATAATGTGCGGCTATGCGTATAGGATGTGTGAAGGAGTGAATGTTAACGTACTGTCAAGCGTACATAGCGTAAGGCATGTCTTTTCGGATAACAAGCACTTATCTCGCACGCAAAGAGTGAGAGCGCACATTAAGGAGAGACTCCGAGCGAGTTAAAGGAAAAAGGAGAACTAAAAAAGAGTGACAGAATGCGAGAGAGACAGAGAACAGAAGTGGATGACAGAGAGAAGTATAGAGAGAGTAAATGTAAATGAATATAATTACCGGCTTTGTTAATAAACATCACATTTATAGACTATAATCGGCTGTGCAACATTCATGTTTTGCCTGAGGCGCTCCCTATCATATATTGCATGGAGGTATATAATTTGTACGTCAACAGTCGGTATGTATCATAACTCAGTATCCCCTTAACACATACACACATGCACGTACGTGTATGCATTGGCAGGTATATGCACGCACACGTACACTTACATTATATAGTTATGCTGTAGCCATTAACTCGGTGTATATGTACAACAAGTTCTTTTGTTCTCCCTTCAGTAACTAGCAGTTCCTCCCTCACCCCACACACCCGTTTAACAATTTCTTACACCTATATCTTATACACGCACATACACACACACATACACTGTATTATAAATGAGACTTCGTGAAATACACTGTAGTTATTTGTGTGAAAATGCTTCTCCTGTAATGTAATATGAATATGTATTTTAGTTTAGTACAAATTCTGTAGTTAATAATAATAATGTTAATATGAATATGTATTTTAGTTTAGTGCAAATTTTGTAGTTAATAATAATAATGATAATATGAAATATTTGTTAGTAAGCGAATATAAAATATTTGAAAGTATACTTCGTTTCAAGTTATTTGGAATTGATTCCTGGAGGATTAACGCAGCATGCTATGAACATAGGTTTATCCCAAATTATACCAGGTAATAAATGCAGAGCTGTATTCAGAAATTTTTATTTGCATTTCTGTTTATTTACACATAGCTGCATTTAAAAATAATAAAACACAACCTGAATCGATTGATGTTATAAACGTAAATATTAATATCATAACAAAAACAAATATATCTCTTATATATCTTTTCCGGTAAGAGCATTACAAATTGTACCTGAATACCGCCACTACTAGTTGCTAATGGCATCCTCTGCTGTGAAGGGTTCCATCCTACCTATTAGGAAGTCATGTCAATTCCAAATAATTTGAAACGAAGTATACATGATTCTATCAGTAACGCTCATAATTTAAATAATTAGTGCATCCACTAAAATTTTCTGCAGTGGAATAACAAATGTTTATTATATAGGGTTGAAAATAATTAAATTTTATATATACAGATATGTTCCTATAATGCGTAAATCAATTTTGAAATACTACATTTTAATGACAGATTAGGAGGTCGTGAAAAATACATGCAATTTTTGTTCCATGACCTCCTGATCTGTCATCAAAATGCATAATTTCAAACTACTTTTACACGATATACAAATGTATTTGAGCACTGAATATGTCGTCATATTATGTTTTTAATTCTGAACAACTTTTTTATTTACACTTTTGTTCTAAAATGTATTGTTCAGAAGTAATTACAATATTTCTCTATTTACATGTTAATTCCCTATGTCCCAGATTTCTTGGGACACCCGGTATATTTATTTATATATTTCTTTATAGTTAATAGTTTTTTTTTTATATCAGTTTTTGTTTCTTATGTTTATTATTAAAATCCGATGCATATACCCCCAGTGAGAAGTAGTGTTGTATTTGATCCCTTGGCGGCGCCACTGAATGAGAAACTATGGCGTTGAATATTCAAAGCTTAGAAAGACGAGCGCTTTTATTTCTGCTACCGGCTTTCCAATAGAATATTAAATCGAATCACGAAATATTTTTTGGGACATATAAACGTAATGCACATGAAATAAAATGTCACATGAATAGAAGTAAATGCGCCCAAATAAAAATAATATTGCTAAATAGTGAAATGGTTCACATTGTAATAAAATAATGCACACACAAAATAATGAAATGCAATATGGATATAATCATACGACACACGGACATAATAAACGCAACTTTAAATAAATATTTCCCACTTAGATTTAATAATGCTCCACGTGAAATAGAATACAATACAAGATAACAAAATAAATTTTGACATGGATAAATTAAATGCGAATGTAGTGAAATAGGTAGGGTCAGGTAGGGTAGTATTGTACCTATCGTATATGAAACAAGTCAATTTTAGTACCTACCGAATGCCTATTATTCCCGAGAATCAAATCATTATTTTCGTGCAATGTTTCATATTTTTAAATGTGTTGTTGCATCAAATCGTTATTTTCCTGTAACGTTTTATTTTTTTAAACGTCTTATTCCATAATAAAATATGTCCCTCTCCAAATACAAGCCTTTCCTAATTG
This sequence comes from Carabus problematicus, assembly GCA_963422195.1. Taxonomy (NCBI): domain Eukaryota; kingdom Metazoa; phylum Arthropoda; class Insecta; order Coleoptera; family Carabidae; genus Carabus; species Carabus problematicus. Next base: position 8,299,720 of record OY728577.1, read on the forward strand.
ATATCCCTTTAAGTAACTAAATTTATTTTAAAATAATTGTCTTTAATGGGAACGTAATGAATTGTGTTGAATATGTATAATCATATTTGATTACGTTAGACTTATCTAACTTTTTGAAATGATTTTTCTAATAACAGAAATATATCTGCTGCGATTGAGTTAGCGAGCGATTCAAAGAAGTGCAAGTGTTTACCGGTACGAGCGCTGTGTTCGTATCGACCACCAGTTACCTGGTATCCGGGCAAACGCGTTACATTTGTGCCAGTGTAGTTGCGTGCCGACAGGCGTTAACTTCACATCCGTTGTAAATCACTGAAGATCACGGACATGTGTATATCAGTTTCGTTTTGTTTCCGTTAGCCCATTGGCCGTGATAGTTAATGTGCGGTGTAACAAGACGTTCGTTGTTGTCGGTCGTTGATTCAGGTGTGTGTGCCTGTCAGAACAGGTTGATTGTCTTGTTACGGGTTGTGTTCGGTTGGTCTTTATGTTTATTTGATAAACGTTGTGATGTCAGATGAAGCACGAAAGGACTGACATTCACGACAGCCATCCCGCGCCAGTGCATGCACACCACGGGGTTAGTAATTCATAGACATAGTGTATACGTATGTGTGTGTGTGACAGGTGATACGTCTATGAAATTATTCAACAAGTCTAATGTCCCGCGTTTTTCGCTTTCTGATTTCTCTCGTCAGGTTGGCGGGTGGTTGTCTGTTGTTGCTGTTCTACTAGCTGTCTTCGGTATCGTAGCTGTCTATTGGATTAAAAAGTGCAGGTAAGCAATAATAACGATATAGTATTGCTTTTTTTTTTGTCTTTGTAACCTTGTATCACCATTTTTCATACGAGTTCTCTCATAATATCATTCCACCGAGATGAATCGACTTGAGATTATATTTTCTGTAACTGGAAATTTCAATAAAAAGAAACTTCTCGCTGTGAAATAAATTTGAATGTTTCGTTTTAACTCGGTTAAGAATGGAGAAAAGTTTTGCTTCCCTTTCTGTATTAGGTCTCTGGGGATAGGGTCAAGAGAAAATTAGCAAAAGAAAAATGAAACAGGAAATTTCATTTTCTGTTAATTCATGAGCTAACTTAGTTTATCTTGCTTTTTTTGTTAAAAAATTAAGTCGTACGTTGAGTTGAAATTAAGCATTAGATCTTTATTAAGAGTAGTTATTATCATTTTTTTAATAGTCTTAAATAGTATCAGTTGATTTAAACGAAAATAACATTATGTTATGCAATAGTCAGAACTTAATAAATTATGTACTAACATACGTATGTACCGATTGATAAAGTTATGAAACAATTTTGATTTCAATATTACGTAGTATGTTTATAAATATACATTTTGTTAATAATAGATAATAGTATGACTGTTTAATAATCACACACACACCTATATGTCTATGAAATGTAATTGCAGAATCGTAATTACTTTTATAAATAGATAATAACATTTACACATAATATTAAAAGCATTTTTGCGTGACTTCGATCCCATGGTGACATCAGGATATTAAATTAACGAAATGTTAACTAGAATTATTTAAATGAGGCTAGATTTCATAATGAGATTAGCCCGTGTTTATTTTATATTCAATGAAATTTGAGTACGCCATCAAATTAAAACATTTACAACGGGCGGTTCTAAGGAAATTCATGCAAATCATCACGATCGTTCCTGTTGGTTGTTGAGAGTACACGCAACCAATTTCGATTAAGAGTTGAATTTAAAAACGTCACATTTTGTGAACTCAACTACACTTTATAGATCGTTCTCGGATAAACGGAAAGACATTTTTAAGTTCTAAAATCAGAAAATCACTCAAATAGTGTAGTGATATTAGATGTACTCAAAATTGTGCGAGCTACAATATAGCTATAAGGCCCCAGAAACATAGAATTTCAACTCTCGACAACCAGTAAGTAAAAAATTTATTTTTATGCCTGTATACGAAACGTTAATCTTGGGTTTAATAACAATAAAAAAATAAGTTCTTTATTGCTGGAATTCGAAGGTGGAAATTTAGTATACAGGGTAAATCTGGCATCTATATAAAAATTGAGCTAGCTGTAACCGTTGACGATATAAAGCTATTTTAAACACAAACGTGCCAAGAACTATAAACCGAATCGCGGTACAGATTGTAAATTATTATTGTACGCCCAGAAAATCCCTCTGAGGATATATATTCAGCTTGTTACGGCCGTAGATTCGTAATTATTGGGGAATTTTTGGGTACATTAATTGAACAATATACCCGCGTTCAGTTTGATCAGAATCGCAAATTGAAATGTATTGCACAATTTTATATTCGGTGTGCGTCTGTAATGTAGTATACAGTGGCCTCGTAATTCCTGTTGAATTCTGCCCCACTGCGTAATAAAATTCGCTATTCCGTAATTGGTTTAGTAGTGTTAGAGTTGAGGGAGCACGTGGAGCGGATAACGTAACTCTAATCTGGAAACTGGGTCACTCTTAAAACTTAATTCACAGTTAACTTTAGCAAGTTTCATGCCTGTAGTACATGGCTAACTTCACCATTAAACTGAATTATTAGATTCATACATAGGGGGTGAAACTTAAACTGCAAACACATTTCACTTGTACACAACACAAAACTTTATATTTATAGTATATAGTTACTAGTAAATGAAATAAATCCAATAACAATTATTTCCATCCTTCTAGGCTTACATAATAATCGAACTACAAATAAAACTTCGTTTCCCATCATTGATTCAGTTAATTAAGTTATTTAATCAAATATGATGTTGTTGCGCACTATTTCATTTCGTTATAATCATTTCATTTCAAGGTTTTGGTTTCATTTTTTCCATGAGATGTTCTAGAAATATTCTTGTCTTATTCCTGCATTAGTTACTTTGGAGATAAGACGGTCGTATTCTAATATGTTTTATCTTATATACGTACTTGAGTTATTTCTGACTGTAATTCTATTTAAAATATTCCAATAATTGTAGTCAGTGGTGGACTTACGATAATGGCTTAGTTTAGAGAAGTTACATTTGTTACAAAAGTACATTGACATCGTTTAATTTCATTAGGCCATGTACTGATCCGGGCTTCACTACTGGTCCTCAAATAGCTTCAACTAGATCCCTTAAAAAAATGTCATCTGTATGTTGTACAATCTATTTTGTAAACTTTACGTGCGCTACATATGTATAATGTGATGTTAAAAGAACACTGACATCGATTACGTGCAAACAGTGCTATTATAGTAATCACAAACAACAATTTGTCACGAAGAGAATCAGAGTCGGAGATCGGAGGATATGCCATACAGTGGTTTTTAATTAGAGAAAGTGTATTCGTGTGGTAGAATGTGTTGTTGCCACAGACAATATTGCTGGTGTAATGATAAGAACACGTTCACGTGGTGGTGGTGATTGTGGTGGTGGTGGTGGTGGTGGTGGTGGTTTTGTTGGCAAAGCAGAGAGTGTCCGTATACGAAGCCCTATGATATTTACATGAACTCTGGTGTATCTAAAAAGCTGCTCTAATAAGATTTAAACCTCGGTGGTAGCGTTCAGTATCGACGGAATACTCGACTAGTCGGAACGGAACCAGCATACAGTGCGTTCAGAGACACCGGCTTTTATTCGTTATTATTTATCCGATTATTGATTGCGTCGTGTGTTTGTGTGTCGCGACAGTGTTCTGCTATATATACACCGTGTGACGTTTTACAATTTTGTGGTTTTTTTTTTATTTTTCTTTTTTCTTGTTCATTGGCGGTGGTGAAGTGAGAGAAGTCTTGTGTGAAGACATCATGTTTAACCTATACCAGACGATGAATCGTGGCGGTGAGAAAGCCGAAAAGAAAGAACCCGATGTTATCGGCCACGATAGATTCTGTCAAGAGAGGCCTTCAAGGTTCGACTATTTAGAGGTTTCGTGTTCAACTTGGATCAATGTGGAATTTCAAATCACTTCTCACTTCATTGATGATTGTCATTGATTTCAACCGGTACCGGATATTAACATATGTACATATACATCTATTACACGTGATTTATAACGAGAATACAATCTAGTATTCACTGTGGCACTTAAGAAAATGTGTAGTGTTGTGTGACATACCGTAATAGTTCATAATTATGTTGGTATAATTAGTTATAGCCATATATTTATAGAAAAATATTTGTGTGTATGTATGGTATAGAAAATAACGAATCAATAATTTATGGGAGTGAACCCAAATGTGATATATGACTGTCAGTTTTAGAAGTAGTAAGCTTGCCAAATGTTAGGCGTCTGTCTCCTGTATAACCGTCTCACGGCGCCGAATAAACATCAGCGACTCTAGTACCGGTAAAACATGCTAGTCGATATCTACGTGCGATTTTAGTAATTTAGTTTAAAAAAAATCAACAAATTACTACTGTTCTTACACTTTTAAAACGTTCAAATGAAACGAGAAACTTTTCTACCAAAAATCATTGGAAAAACAATGTCTGGTCACATTTTGCATTCACAAAACAAAATCACGTTATAACGAAATTACCTGAAGCGTATAACAAGGGATATATTTAATAAGATTATTCACGGTTCTCGGTTCCAAGTCGATTAGAAGATTTATTTTAGGAGACATTGGACACCATCGGTGTTTCAATATTATAATAGTTAACCCATCATTGCACAACTTCTGAAGGAAATTTGTATGTTAAAAATATATTAGTTAAACCATTTTACAACTAGATTGCAATATCTTCTTTAAAGAGTACTGCTGTATAACGTAAAATCAATAACCATATAAAGTGAAAATACACGTGCAAATTACAAGAAAACAATATTGTGTAGGACATTTCAATTCTGTAAGGTATTTAATGACTTTTTTTTTAACCAACACGAACAAAAATTGCTTCAGACTTATGGTACTTTAGGTCGTACGCAATTGTGTTTCAAACGTCTTGATATTTGTCTGATTGATTTTCGATGGTTTAAATAGTTTATTTCCACATTGATGACGTCAGACGAAGTTGTTTTATGTGAAGGTTGTAATCTATAGAACATGAGTTTTAACATATTGTAACATTCATATAATATTTAGCAAAGTTACAAAGTATTATTAGAAAATTCATATTATTTCAACAGCTCTCTATGAAGTAGAGAATATATATATTTTCCACTTAGCCTCGTCCAAAAATGAAGATATTAAATCATTTCTATTTATAATGATCAAGTATCATCATTCGACGTTTCTGTAAAGATATCATTAACTGAAATTACACTTTGATTTCTGCTCGTTCATCCATAAATCAATCAAACTTTATACATTCCTAGCTGCAGTGTATAAATATATATTTTGCAAACATTTATGTTTTCTTTGTGCTGTCTGGGCAAAATGAAAAATTATTTTATATCAATGTACGTATGACGGCCGATATCAGGATTTACTTTTGAAATTTCTAAACCTGAAGAGCTCTATTTGTTAAACGAAAGTTATAAACTTTCAGTCCGCATTACGCGAAAATAGTTTTTCCACTGATCCAAGTTGACTAAACATCGATTTAACGGGTAGAAAAGCGCAAATCGTAAACAAATTTTAGATCCAGTTATCGGAAGAAGCGACGTGTGGCGCGTCGTGCACAATCTGCTGCTGAACTTAGTCCTAGTGCTGTAGCTACTGCTAACAAACGTGTTTCATTCCGTACGAGATCCGCAAGCACGGAACAGAAAGATGAAGAAGAAACAGAACGTACTCCACTTGTTACTCAAAAAATCGACTCGTTGGCAAGGATGCTGTTTCACAGGACTATTGGAGGAACTAAAGGAGGACAATCAGGCTCCGATACTACACGGTACTGTCCTTGCTTCGTATCGTAATTACATCGTTCACGGACAAGTTAGAACATGTTTCCGCAAATATGACACTTGATAAGAATTGATATAAAATTGACAGATTCGGAAATGATTTTTTTAACAAATAAGATACTTCGAGCATATTTTAATACCGTCAAAACGTCCGTGACAGCTTATAAATGTGCTAGGGTTCATACATTTTAAAATACTCTGGTATATTGAATGCCACACTCAATCACTTTTAAATCACCAGAGATTGTAGACTCATAATTCAGGATATTGAAGTTCCACCTGTATAGATAAAAACTCTCTAGGGAAATATCCTTTTAAAGGTTAGGAAGGAAGAACCAAACTTGTTGCTTGAGTTACATTACTATTTCAAATCCCTATTGATATGAGTATTTCAATATAATAAAACGAAGATTGTTTTTGTGACGCGATTTTTTGCGGTTGTAATTTCATAAATGATTTATCAAACCATGTAGCAATAAATATCCATCAGTGGTACTTCCAACAGAATGTATGTACATAGTTGAGGTTTTGTTTATGTGCTTGATTACAGACATGGCGGCAGATACCAGTACTCTGCACTGGAAGTGGATTCCGGTAACCACGAACGTCTGGAACTGGAACGCAAGGTCCGGGAGGGTGCATTGTCTGTATGTCAGCGGTACATGAGCCTGACACCACGCTACGAAATGCTACGCCACTTGAACGACATAGGGTCCCGGTTTGAGAAACACTGGTTCGTTGTGAAAGATGTATCGGTAAAAACTGATAGACTTCTGAGTTTGGTACCGATATGTGCTGCATGTCCCATACAATGTAACCAGGTATGTCCATAAAATCATATACATATATAACATCACGCCTTTCCCATTACTGGGGTAGCAGGTCCTTTATTCCCTTACTATCACCTCATAAAATATTTATATATTACAACAAAACACAATGCAGTTTCTGTGATGGACTAAGTTTTCACCAGCAATGCAGCGCGCTCCGTCCATAGTAATCTGCCTTTCATTTAACAATTGCTCGCTGATAGGAGTATATACTCCTATCTCTACTCTCTCGCCTCGTCAATATCCCATACAGCTTGTCATACATGCTCTCCTATTTATATATATATATATATATATATATATATATATATATATATATATATATAAATTCCCTGTTACAATTTTCCACATAAAACGAAATAAAATTATTCAGTACCCACTTGCTTCTCGACGTTAAGTCGTTGCAAATATCCGAGTATAATGATAGTAAAATGGATATCTGTAGGTCAATAAATATGAACACGAGTTCTAAATTAGAACCTGGACCTTTCACATATTTGATGTGAAATATACATGAGATGAAACATATGTTACGCTGGGCATAGAACACCTGCACGCCATCATTCTCCTTCTGATTTATTTATAAGCAACAGCGAACGTATTGTCTACTACATCGTTGTAACACAAAAGCTCAATTGTAATTCCGTGTGTAATAATTTAGTCTCTGAAACAACCACTGTGTATTCACTAGATGTGAATTAATTGCAATATATGCGCATGTAAATATTTATACGCTTTATATGTGTCAGGATACCCGCGATATAATTATCGAGTTGTTCCAAAGTCTGCAACATCCGTACATATACCCCGTCCTAGACTTTGAGTTCACGGAGTCTGATCATGCCCTCGACGAGGGTGAAACTCACGCCGTCCTTGTGATGCCCTTTAACACGGAAGGGAGCCTGAAAGACCTTATTTACGGTAGCGCTTGGCAGGTACGAGAACATCATCACACTCTCCAGTATCTTAAAGTGGAAAACAGAAAAATACGTGACATTTTCACGTTCTTCTTTAGGATGATTGGTCACATAAATATGGCAGTAGGAGTCCCGGATTACCGTTGTCACAGATACAGCGTCTCGGTCGACAGATTCTAGAAGCTTTATTGTTTTTAAGAGAACGTGGATTTCCACCGTATGGCCATTTGCATTCGGGCAACGTAATCCTGCAGAATGGCGTAGCCAGGTTAGAATGTGACTGGGAAAGTAACACATAGAGAACACATTTACCATAACATATTGTATGTGTTTGCATGTAGATTGGCAGGTTTAGAAAACACACTGTTAGGATATACGTCACGAAACCACCAGGTAGTATGGCGTAGAGCTCGTACTTCGCCAGGTCAAGTGGATGTTATTTGCTTCGGACACGTACTGTTCGAGATGGCTGCCGGCTATGAGCTGAATCAGCCCCAACCATCACCCGGTCATCTGCAACTAGACCTCGACAGATGCCCGCAGGTGAATATGGAAATGTGCTACAGTGCAAAGCAATAAATATATATGTCCCAAAGTAGTTTGCCCCCACACACACACACACACACATTGAACAGTATGCTTCCCAAATCGATGTTTTATCTATTTTTTGTTTTGTTTTGTTTGTGTGCAGGTCGTAGAAGTTTTAGAATTGATATTTCAATATCCCGAGGGTCGGTATCCCACTGTCGAGGAACTGCTGATGTGTGACCTATTTCGGAATATAGACTTACGTGAGATGCGTGGTACAACTGGTCCAAGGCCACATCGGTTGCCCCACGAGGTGCGTGTCCTTCTGGACGAAGTGCGCAAACCAAAACGCGCATGTGCATCAGAACCAAGTTCACCAATGGCTCGTGATAGGCGGTACGTTGAAATAATTTAGTGGTTTTTCTTTGCATGATTTTAATCAATTGCACGATCATTATTTATCAAAATAAACTAATATCTAATAAACCATTTAGAGATATTTGATAGATATTTCTAATTACGGGTCTGTCTAGCACAGAGATACACAGTATAAAAGGTAGTAAATATAATGTCTGCAAATGGCCATATGTTGAATATGTGTTATAATAACATTAGTGCGTCTATTCTGTGCTGTATGCCTTCGTTATTTAGTGTATCTTTTTGTGTTATTAACACACACGCATGCGCATTTCACAGCCGGCATTACGTGGACGACTTTGAAGTTTGGTTCGCATGAGTATAGGCAATTGAAAGGTGCTGTCTGCATTTTTATTATTAGATTCTGCTATTTTTAACACCCAATGTATTATGCTTGAAGTTGTCCCTATAATATCGTGTACTTAGATTAAATGATACATGCTCGACACTTAACAGTACTATTCTCGTTCTGTTGTTTAATCGATAAACTTCATTCATTTTCACTTTATTTACTTTGTTACATACACACGTAGCTATTATTACTTTAAGTTCGAAACTAGTTCATTGTTTCTCCATTTATTGTATTATTATAACGGAGTTCGTTGAATGTTATTTAAAAAGCTCCTTATGTAATACTAATTGGGAGACACTGGATTTAGTGAATGATCATTCAGTTAACTGTGCGAATTTGGTTGATGATGATGGATGGTACAGTATGACGGAGGACATACCGAGGGTGTTTTCGTCTGATGATTGCACCCTCTCGGATGATCCATGCAGCATGGGTGGTATCCAACATCGGGAGTTACTGCTTCACCTAGTCACCCCTGAGGACGTCGTCTATTTGCCCCTGTCACCGTTTCCTCGTACCGAGATGACGGTACCGGAATCTCAACATTTGGACACGCAGTGTCTGCTCGCTGTCAGATAGCGTCGGGCGGTCAGGTTCCGTCCGAATATGAAGAACTTGGTTGACACATTCGTTTGACGGATATACCAATAACGTGCTTCTCGGTTCTTGTATGTTTTGTTGTATATAGTTACACTATGGCACTATTATAATTCCCAGAATAGCAAGCTTCCCGGTCTTATACAGGTTGAGAACTAACAACGATAAATTGTCTCTTTCTTTTCTCTTTTGCTCTCTTGGAAAGTTTTTAACAAAATACTTAACCTACAATATAAACGCGCTTCAGCTGAACGTAGCCAGTCGTGTATAGAGTTAAGCACGCATATTTTTAGATAATTTATTTTGTGAAATAAGATCAATGCTTATTTTCTGCTCTATGGTTATGCCGATACATACATAGATACAAAAGGTTAATAAGAAACTGGTGATTAGAGCGTGCCGGTTATATTGTGATATTTACTGGAACACCGGTTATGTTAACCGGTACGCGTACCGGCCGAAGTAAAAAAAAATCTCGAAATAATAATGTAATTTTCAATGTGATGATGTTTTTTAAAAAATATTATTGTTCTTGAACAAATCATGCTATCCGACTTGGTGCTATGTACTATTTAATGAAATGTATAATAACTATAAACGCCAAATATCAATCGTTTTGTATAAATACTTATGTATGCATGACTCAACCAGTCAAGTTCTCTATATTCGAACGAACACTTTGCTCATTCTACTTAGCAATTCAGAATTATTATTATTAACTAATAGGGCATCGGCAATAACTAAATAAATAAACAATTGAACACACGTTATCTAGATCTAGGGATTTCTGTAGATTGCAGCTGCAATGCTAAGTGTTGACTTACCGTAGACGTACCTGACTTAACCTCATTCATTCATTAACTTAACTAACAATATATTGTTCTAGTTGTTTTTTACCTTACATAGAACGTAACCACTTTCTAACATTCTGTAGCACTATATACTTATTACCTTAGATATGTGTTTTTGTAAAACAGTTTTACGTAGCTGTCATTTTATAGCCTAGCGACAGTTAATAAAGGTTAGAAATGGGAATCCGTTTACGCTTTCCACAACAATACATGCAAATATATATTGTTAGTGAAGACTAAAACGTAAACTGGTTCCTATCAAATATTTCGTATCGTTATTTGTTTGAGTAGAACGTTCTAAAGAGCCAATCAAATTAAATGAAAAAAAAATCTAAAGTATTTTTAGAGACTGATTTAAATAAGAACAGCCATGCGAATGTAAAATATTATCTCAGTATTTTACAAATACAAATGTGAAATTATGTAAACGGCATCACGTATCGACTTACCTAAGTAACAATACTAAACTCATTGACAATCCTGGACTCTTTTCTGTATGACACCGTCCGTCTTCTCGGATCGAATAAAGCCTTCGAAACGTCGTCTATTTCTTGTGAAATTCCGCCCTTTTCTAAAGATGGAATTGAACCAAAGCCTTCACTCACAACACGTAACATACATACATACATATGTAATTTTATTTTTAGAATACTATTTTTGCAGTGTATATAAATGATGTTTTTCACATTGCTCATAATATGTGAATCAAAATGCAATCAGTGGAGAGGTGCAAAGGTACTCAGTGAAAAGTCACACCGAGATTCTAAATTAATATTTCATATTTAAAATTAAATACGGGAGACCTGGATAAATTTTATGGTCCAATTGGCAGATTTCGCTATTTGAAAACAAAACAAAAAAATTCTATTTATTCCATCCAGAATATCCAGTCCATTATTGTGAATTTTTATTATCCAATGAATTTACAAAATACGCAATCTATAATTTATTATTATTTGTGGGATATCGGTTAGACAAATTGTAACTATATTCCGGGTCTCCCTTATAATTTCGAAAAATTTCAAGAATATGAAATATTGTTATACATTTCCATGAAAGCATATTACATTCGTTATATGTGATAAACGATTTGTGCTGTAACAAAGAAGACATGTCACTTTTCGCAGTATCCATTTGAGCTCTTCCGATTGCTCACTTGTATATTTTGCTCTGTGCTCGTAATATATTCAGGTCACAACATGAAACGGTGATTTGTCAAATAGAATAGCCACAATATAAGATGGCTGACATCTACAGTGTACACACAACTCTTGTTCTTACAAGCTTCATTCAATCATATGTATAATGTTTAGAAAATTAGTTTTCTTAAATGTATTCGTATTGCAAACTTTATAGCAATAAATATGTCAATGTTATTCTACTAAAATTCTGTATTTTATTTCATCCATTCTACATCACACCGTTATTATGTTGTCTACATATGTATGGGGTATCCAGCCTAACAACCAATTCCACGTCATCAATGCAATATCACTAGAAATTGTCTACTATAAACGTATAATATTTGTTTTCAGCGTTTAGCATTAGTAAAAGCAAAATAAAAAGAATTTGATCGCAAATAAATGAAAAATAATTTAATAGAAATATTTATTAACTTTATTATGTTAATGGATTTTTCGTGCATATTTATAATAATAAAAAAACAATATAATGTCAATTAAAACATATATTTACAAATACATAGTGATATTTATGCTTGCTAGGTTTTCTCTAAACGATGACGTGAATTGGTTGTTTGGTTGGATACCCTATACCAGCTTAACTCTATTCCAGGTATATAGGTTTCAACCGTACGGGAAAACCTGTTAAATGTAAATATATCGTAGTTATTTTTTCTTAGATTTCATAAATAATATATAGTCTACTATGTAATATACAGGTTGTCTACTTTAAACAAGCCACTACAAGGATTTTGGACACTATAAGTCAGTTAAATTGGACAAAAATTACGCATTCGAGCGCCGATGTTCTTAATGTATTAACAATTATTTTTTAAAGCCTGTTCAGGAAAAAACACAAGGAACAGCTTAGAATGTCAATATGAATGTCGGTATTGGTCGGTATCATACGTGCGCTTGAAAATATTTTGCCCCTTGTGCTTATGCATTCCTAACAGAACTGTAAGACTGGTCATAGTTATTATAGATTAATTCTTGGCAATAATATGGAAAATAATGCCAACAATAAATGTTTGAACGCTGTTTCTTAATGTAACTTATAATAGAAATGTATAAAGTTTATTAAAAACTATACACAAAGAATCATTATTTATTGTGCGATTTACTGATTTGTATTGAATCCAAAAATAATAGAAAATAATTAATTTTTTTGCCTAGAACTAAGATCATCGTATTAGTATAATAATAATAAATATAAATTGTGTGCCGCGTTAACTATTTTCGTAAATGTGTCCTTGACTGAGGACAACAGCAAGTTAGTTGCCAATATCGTCTATCTAAATATAACAATAATCAGTATATTCACGGAAACATGTGCACTTTCGCGCATTTGTTTTCAAACAATTATTTTGTTCTGCACTTGATATGACAGCAGTGTAATCGTATTGTTATCAATCGTTAAATTGCGAATAAAGGGTTGAAATTACAACTGATAATGGCACCGAAGTGTGAAGTTCCATCCTTGAGCGATCTGGCGCTAACTAATATAGTTAGACAGGTAATAATAAAATTTTTTTCTTTATCAAAACAAATGTGCAATTTGGCCTATGTACGTGAAGTATAAAGGTATGTGCCTGTATGTATATATTTGGTTTGAAAATCTGCTAAACTATCGATAATGTACAAGTACGAACTAGATTAATAATTATTAATTGATGTTTTTTTGAATTGAAAAGGTTACACATACGCTGTCTGACGACGAAGGAAAAAACTGCGATGAAGTCTTCAAATATTATCAATACGCACCAGCAGAAATATTGGAAGACATCCTATCCGAAATACTAGACAATGAAGATTTAGACGCAGGTATAAGATTCAGCAGCCTTCAAGTGCTTTTGAACAACAGAATTAAAATATTAGCCACGGGAATTTTCCCGCATAGTTATTATGAGCGAATCCTAGAAGTAATCGCCATAAAAGGCACTGGCCTGCTACAGCTTGATTTAAGAGGCGTCTGGGCGAAAGAATATCCAGAACTAATATGCCGTGTTGTGCAAAATTTGAACCGCTTAAAAGTGCTACACATACCACACATGGCAGACGATACCGTGTTGGAACACGTTGCCAGCTGTCGAAATCTGAAAATCTTGAACATATCTGGTGAATGCAACTTCACTACCGCAGGATTAAGTAAATTTAGCACGATGTTAGCGGCGAATAACACGAATATGAAATTAATTGATATCGGAAGTTTTGGTGCAGAGAATGTACCGCATGAAAGTATCGCAGAACTGATCGAAAAAAACCCGCAATTATTTGGCTTATGTAGTTACTCATTTGTCGGAAAAGCATTGCTGCATATTTACAGGCAGAATAAAGCATTCAAATGCGAGCTGAAATATGTACACGATACACGTACAACGCGTGACATTTGTGATGCAGTCTACAATACTTGTCCGAATATTATTCATTTATATTTCGATACTCCCGCAGTGAATGTTATCGCAAATATTGAGAACTTTAATACATTACGCTGTTTAAAACTGAACGCGTTTCAATGCAGTGAATTTCAAAACCTATTATCATCTTGGGGCAACAGCTTACGTGCAATGAAACTTTGCATAGGACATGGTATGCTAGACATGTCCATAATTGCAAGAAACTGCTCGAACTTGGAATCACTGGGATTATACAAGATCCATTTTTTGACGCACACGACAGAACATGAGTTTACGCAGTTAGAAGAAGTTGACGTACTTTACAGCGAACTCTCATCACCCTGTTTAAAATACATTCTTAAAAAATCACCGGAACTACGCAAGATCGAAGTCGGTGAACCAGTGAAACTAAGTGATGGTGATTTGCGCACACTTTTCGATAATTTCAGTCTGTTGAATTTGGAGGAATTATATTTCGCAAATGCTAGATATCTGACAGTGGATGGCGTTGAACTGTTCATGGGCCATTGCCCTCAACTGCGCGTGCTCGGCCAGATCACTGGCTGGGACCTCTCCACCGACGACGTGGACTATTTGCATGCCATCGTACGAAGTACAAACTCTAGTTTAGTTTTTGTTCTAAGAGGAATATATTAATATCGTCCATAGGGGTTAATTAAATTCAAAATAACAATGCAATGAAATTTCTTTTGTGTAAAATTAGAACACGTGTACATCTTTATATACAGCCCCGTGGATACGCCCTGTGAAAATACGTTTAAGAATGAGAAAATAGACTTCTTTTTGTAAAATAACAATGTATTGTACTACCTACTTGTTACTATAAATTATTTATAAATATATTCGAAATTTATTTTACAGTATGATGACCTTGGCCTTGTGCTCACTTTTGACTGTTTATTACACTACCTTTCAATCTATGTATGCGTGCGTGCGAATGTATTTTTGCGACCTACAATTCTTAATAACACTATACATCATTTCGGTTTGGGTTCTGGGTGTTTTGTTATTAAGATTCCTACATTTGGATTATCACTGGTCAGAATCACGTTTGGTTTTTCCCTCCTGTTTGTTTTGTACTACATTCCAACATAAAAGGCTTTGCCTGTCGTGTGCAGTGAACAGTATTCTCCAGACGGTACAAGAAGTCATAAGCCATGCAAAGGTACTGTACAATATTATATACATACATAAACAATTTGTATTTGCTCTATATATTATTGTTATTATTCTTACTGTCAAATACTTGTGATAAAATCTATTTCATAGTTTTTTTTACATTCATAATTGTCTAAACAATTATACTATCTTTATTTTATCGTTTTTTAGATGTTAATAAAAGGTAAATAGTCGGAATAATTCACTCGGAATGAAAAAAATCAATGAATTTTAAAATTGTATGTGTGCGGTAAATATTAGGAGTACGTATATAATTTTTACTCGACGCAACTGGAAATAAAAACAAAATTCAGGTAGATAATTTTGAATATTGTTTATAAATGTTCTATATTTTTACTTTCTTATACGTAGTATAAGGAAAGTATAGGAATCATAAAAAATTTCGGTTGCGAAATTTTAATGGAAATACACGTTTTGAGGTCCCCTGAATATGTTTTGACTATTTTCTCAATGACGTCTGTGTGTATGTATGGATGTATGTATGTGCCGTATGTTCATTATCTCAAAAACGAATAAAGCTAGAGTAATGAAACTTCATATTTAAAAGTTTTTGGAATTGGCGAAGAGCTGATTAAATTTTGGGTATAATTAGAAAACCGGAAGAGGAAGTTTACTGAACACAGACATTGTAAATTTCGAATTACAGTAGAGTCGCGATTTAGTGAATTTTCGATTGAATGAACTACCCGATAGAGTAAACACTCAAATTTTATCATTGCGTCCCGATATAGTGAACAACTGTAAACCCCGATACAGTAAACTATGGTATTTGCGATACTTCTCCGGGAAATCCCACTAAATATGTGGATTTCATTTTGCTGTCTAAGTATGTAAACATTCGCATGGCAGATCAGTATTAAATCTTGACACAGTTTTACTTTTTTTAAATCTAGATGGCACGTAAACGAAAATACTTGAATTTAAAACAAACAAATTAAATACTTAAATGTCTGGGTAAAAGATGTGACAGTGGTTGCTAGTAGAATATTGCAGTTTGCTCGTGTTACGTGATTTGAGACAAAAATTAGTACAAATTAACCTGAACAAAAAGCGTAAACAAACCAATAATACTTAATTTTTTTCGCCTCTGCCATAAATAACCTATTATATGTACCTTCCCATTACATAATACACATATGCATAATATTATGTAATAGATACAGGTTTTTTTTTATTTTTATTATTTTATTGTAGATTTTCGTTAGTCAATTGTAGATCTTGAAAAGGGTGACTATAGTTCAAGATGTGCTTGAAAATGGCCAAAAAACATATGGTCGAAACGTCGCATATCTGTTATCATCTTTAGGATTAAGTTTTGAAATAAACAGTTCACATCACCTTGAACTATAGTCATTTAGAGGTATTCCAACCATTTTGGATTCAATATTTTTCTTTTCTTTTATTATTTTACATATACATACATAATTTTGTTGATTTAGGTACCTAAAGTAAAAGTTGTTTCTCAAAATATCTGAGTGACACCAGAACCCCGAAAAAGTAATCACCCCTAAAGAATGAACAGGTTTGGCCGGAATTAGTTCACTAAATCGCGACTCTACTGTATTTTAAAAACAAAAACCGACACGTAAAAATTTTTTAAATAAAAGTTGTACCGAATATTATTATGAAGAAAAAATTATCTATACATTTTTCGTCTATCTTTATCCAATTTTCAGTAAAATGTATTTATATATTGGCATGTATTTAAAATATATATGCTATGAAAACAAAACAAAGACATAATATTTACAGAAATACGCATTTGAAATGTCAAATATGTGCCAATTTAAATTGAGTACAAGAAAGTAGTGTGGTGACCACACCAGATTTTTTTTTAATAATGAATTTGTAGTTGATATCCTATTTATCTATATTTATCGCAATTTGAAATTCCCACTTTACGAAAAAAATAATTAAAACAGTGACTAACATATTTTTATGATAATTATTGGAACTATTATTTACAAAAAATACATAATAATTGATTAGTAAAACTCCTTCAAGAGTATAATTACGAATATATTATTCATATTATATTAATTTGTCACAAGTGAATACGTCAAATGAGGAATTATTATTATTAAATAGTTTTATACGAATTGGGTTTTCTTTATTCAAATTATTTATTTCAATTCCTGGAAAGGCATTTTATTTTGATCTGAAAGTAAGGAACGAAATATAAATCCACGTTATGTTACGAACGTTTATTCAATATGTTGTTTCTATATTCGTTTTTGAATTATTTTCCTTTCAGATGAAGTTCTTTCAAAGAATATTTTTGTTCGTCAGTCTACTGAACACGATTTTTGCACAATCAACTCCAATAACGTTGGACTACAAGCCTATTAAGCCATTTTATTGGCCCACTAATTTTATATATCCGCAGCCAATGATTCCCCCAGGAACCCCTTGGCCGGCATCCCGTACCACTGATGCTCCAGTAACGATTAAAATCAATTCTGAACTTCCAACAAAAAGTAACGAAGAAAATCAGGACGGTTTACTTGTTCCGACTACGTTCAGTACAGTTGAAAGTTCTACAACAAATATCGTAGAATCATCTTCTCGATCACCTACTGAAGAGAACATTTTTAATTTATTGTGTTTAATAATTCCCTGTCTATCACCTTCAATTCACAAAGAAACAGTGAATCCTCTGGAACAAATTGTCAATTATACAACATCAAGAAATGGTATTGACAGCACGGAAAACGACGTTTCTGTAACACCTTCATACGAAAGCAGTTCTGATAAAATGACTGAAATTATTACACCTCTACCAGATATGGACATTAGAATAAAACCAGTGGAAGCTTTTGATCCAGATAGGATTGTTTTTCCTGATCAACTGATAGCTGCTACAGTTGCTAATAAATTAGAAGCAAGTAATATACTCTTGTCTGCAATAGTATCTAAAACATCATCGGAAGAATGTAATAAAACTTCGGAAGAATTAAAAGATAAGTCGAAACCAGCTGGCACAGATGATGCAACTTTAAAACCAGCGACAACGTCTGTGATTAACTTAGAATATAAGCCAACGAGACCACCGTATGTGCCCGATCCAGTATTGTATCCACAATCAGCTATTAAACCAGAAACTTCACGGCCACATGCTGAAGAAGATGCAATTTCAAAATCAGCGACAACGACTGTTATTAACTTGGAATATAAGCCAACCAGACCACCGTATGTGCCTGATCCATTATTCTACCCACAGCCTGCTATTAAGCAAAATACTTCAAAGCCACTTGCAGAAGAAGATGTAACTTCAAAATCAGCGACAACGACTGTTATTAACTTGGAATATAAGCCAACCAGACCACCGTATGTGCCCGATCCAGTATACTACCCACAGCCTGCCATTAAGCAAAATACATCAAAGCCACTTGCAGAAGAAGATGCAATTTCAAAACCAACGACAACGTCTTTAAAACCATCTCCAACGACCATGATTGATTTAGAGTATAAGCCTACTAGACCCACATTTATACCAGGTCCCGTAGTTTATCCACAACCGGCTATTAAACCAGAAACCTCAAAGCCACTTGCTGAGGAAGATGCGACTTCAAAACCATCCTCAACGACTGGTATTAACTTGGCATATAAACCAACTAGACCTACGTTTATACCTGATCCTGTAGTTTATCCGCAGCCTGCGATAAATACGTCACCATCCGTGAATCATACTTCCGGTTTAACATTTTCTACTGTTTCCGATAAATTTGTATCTTTGTTATTAACAAATACTGCATCTCCCCCTGATAACAATGAGATAACAACAAAACGAATTATTACAACGAGAAAACCTATATATTCCACACCAATTTCTTTAGAATATAAACCCACTAGACCTCCTTATGTTCCGAATCCTATTTTTTACCCAAAACCAGCTATCTCCCCAGGCACTCCTTGGCCAGCATATTCGACAACAAAGTCATTATTAACTAACAATAATATAATTTAGTATAATTATGTATTTATTATATTTAAAAATGAATTGTGATATTAGCAAAATCACATAATATGTTCATTAATACATGTACGTTATAGTAATATAGATATTATCTGCAGAAGTTGAAAAATTGTCTTTATTTCATCTTGTAAACCTCATTATTTCCTTTAATATTTCTCTTAAATATTAAACTTTCTAAAAACGATACATTACAGCATTAAACAATCAACAAAACCTTCGATATTTTTTTAAAAAAGAAGTATTTGGAAAAAAAAAATATAATTCATAATTAAATCTACATCTAAAATTATAAGCTAAATGCAATTAAACAATAATTTGTGAGCGTAAATTAATTATTTTATATCGTAAAGAGGGGATAATTATTGACTCACTTCAAGTCGGTAACGTTTGAAAATTGAAATTTACACGGAATCTACTTTGCCGACTGCGTTCTCCGATGTCCACAGTGACAAGTTCCGACTTATCAACGGTTCAAGCACCTCCCATGTCTGAGAGAATCGCAAACAGTACTGTTTAATGTGATTTTTGTGAAACGTATTAGTGTAAAATACGTTAAAATGATTTTGTTAGAAATAAACAATAGAATAGTTGAAGAGACATTGACATTAAAGTTTAAAAATGCGTTAGCCGGGTAAGTATTCAGTGAATGAAGATTATTCATTTAGGCTAGAATTCAGTCATTCCCTGAGGGTGAGGTTCTCCTTATCTAAAAGTGGTTAGACGAATTTTATGTCGTTATTTTATCAAACCGCGCCAAACGAAGTTCTTTAAATAGGCGTGTATGAATGTTAAACATACATATCTTGCAATTTTCTATGACTCACGTATTTGATGACATGTTCTATATGTACATGTTTGACATGTATTTTATCCAATCGAATGTATATTACCTCATTGCTCTATAAACCTCAGTTATCAATAGGTATGGAAGTAAACAATGAGTAATATCAACATCATAATAAGCAGTAATAAATATTCACCTTTCATTGATTCAGATCTTTACGAATTCAAATGAATACATTGTTTTATTTATTTTATAAACTATATATGTGTAATATCATTTGTGAATGCTTTTAGACATAAACCTGAGTCAATAGATGTTACCGTAGCAGATTTTGATGGAGCATTATTTCATATTTCCAATTTAAATAACGATAAGACAAAAGTTAGAGTGAGTATTGAACTGTATTTGTAGCAGTAGATGGTGATATGTTAAGATGTTTTATTATTTCATATGTAGGTCAGTATATCTCTGAAGTTCTATAAAGAATTACAAGAACATGGAGCTGATGAATTATTAAAGAAGGAATATGGACCATTACTGATATCTCCCGAAGATGGTATTATCCCGTTATATTTAATCTAAGGTCAATTGTCTTTAGAATAGAATGTTGTAGGATACAATGTGTCCGTGCTAGTGGATTTAGAAAATTTGCCACAGAATTGGGAAGAAGTTGTGAAGAAAATCGGCCTACTAAAACGACACTGTTTCGCCTCGGTGTTTGAGAAATATTTTGATTTTCAAGAACGGGGCGAGGAAGGTCACAAGCGTGCCGTTATTAACTATAGGGCAGACGAAACAATGTATGTAGAAGCCAAGTCCGATCGTGTAACTGTGGTGTTCTCAACAATATTCAAAGACGAAGACGATGTTGTATTAGGCAAGGTGTTCATGCAGGAATTAAAAGAAGGTCTACGTGCCTCGCATACTGCGCCTCCAGTATTATTTTCACACAGAGAGCCCCCGTTAGAGTTGGCTAATACTGACGCACGAGTTGGGGAAAATATTGGCTATGTCACCTTCGGTAAGATTTCTAACTAATTGTGCACATTCATATAATAATATATGTACATATCGAAAGTTACTTGTCATATCCTATTTACTTTCGTACATATCTTATTTGTTCTGCTGTGTTTCTTAATCTTTGTATAAATAATACATACGAATAAGATCAGGTCACATGTATAACAATACTAAAGTAATATGTACATAAGCATGAAATTGTATTTGTCCTATAACTGTTGTAATATGAAGTCTTCTTATATACAAATAAGTATGTTATTTATTTCTAATTTATCTTGTATTGCAGTATTATTTCCTCGTCATACAAGCAGAGCAATGCGCGATAACACGATTAACCTGATTCACATGTTCCGACATTATTTGCATTACCACATCAAGTGTTCCAAGGCGTACATACACTCGCGCATGCGTGCCAAGACATCAGATTTCCTCAAAGTACTGAACAGGGCCCGACCTGAACAACGCTCTCATGAGAAAAAGACAATTACGTACGTATAATTCAATGTTAACTATAACGTTCGATTCCGTAACAACTCTTCTCTAGTATTAGAAATTATATACTTTATTGTTTATGTAAAGTGTTGAGTGTTTCATATTGATAAATAACCACAATATGTTTTAGGGGAAGGACATTTGTAAGAAAAGAATGATGCAACATCGGCCCTAGTTAGGTAGATCGCAGTGTACAAAGTGTGGAAATGTATCATAGAACATTACTACTTGAGAGCTCAACTCATTTACTAGACACACACACACACACACACACACAATATAACAGAATCCAACTGCCAAGCAGCAGTAGCAACTCAGCCAACCAATCAGTGACCCGCTCAACCAACAAGTGCAACCATTATGCGCATACGTGCAACCATTGCCATACGGGAATAACCAACTAATCACCTATGTACACGTATCCAATGGTGAGCGAATACATACCAGCAACGCAACAAAAACAATAATAAAAATTCATAAAATCATTTTCCCCCTTTCAATCGTCTCGCGTTTATTCCATATGTGTAGCGTAATTGTTCATTCTTATTAATAACTAAATACACAGACACACATTTAGTATGTAGTGTAATGCGTACATACAGCCGTGTTAGTTTACATCAGATGTGTAAATGAGAATAACTTTAATTATTAACGAATATTGACAATGAATCAGTGAATTGACCCGATATTATGTGGAAGAGATGTTATACCGAGTGTACAGGAAACTGATGTAAACTGACGGTTGAGTTTTGTTTTTGACTGTATTTCTTCTATCTATCTACAGACCGGTCATTATGTTTCGTTGCTTCAGTATAGTAATGTTTATTTTGCTCCCGCAAATGGTAGAATATTTTTAGTAATTATTTATTGTTGTACAAAATATTCCTCATTACCTAACTGGATGTGTACATGTCTTATTATATAGTACATTTGTTTGCAACACAAGTAAGTTCTCCCATTATTATTATTATTATTATTATTATTATTTTACACTATTGTTTGTATTTTTATATCTCTGCTTGTTCATACGCGTTTTAGCAATTCGCTTGAGATGTTTAGGTATATGTATTTGAATCAAGTGCAGAACATCTGTTGTGATATACTATTCTTACAGTGAATCTGTAACACTACTAGACTCAAATGTACACTATCCATACATATAAATAATGCACACTCACATATACCTAGCTACATTGATCATTGACATCGAGACATAACATTCGCCCGTTCAGAACAAACCTACAATATGTATAGCATTTCTAATCTAGTAGTGTTATATAAGTCCGTTTTTTAATTAATATGTTAATAATATGAGAGCGTAACTGAATAAAATGATGTTACATAAGCTTTCTGAAGAGAATGTGCTTCCCGATTTCATTTAGCACTGCACAAATCGAGAAATTGCAAGTTGCAATAACTGAAACATGCAACCATTGCATGAATATTGCAGAAGAATGGGCTTTATTTTTATAAGTTTAATTTCAAATATTTCTGTACGATATAATCCAAATAATTTCTATACAATTATTTGATAATTATGAATAATAATTATTAAATAATTGCTCTATTATTGTTAGGCACAACTCATTTGTCTGAAGTTTAATAAAAATATACCATAATTAATGAATGAATACTAATTATTACTCCAATTCACATAATTCTAAGTAAACTTTTATTAAAATGCCACATTTTACTGTGTGACTTTTCGGCTATTACAGTTCACACTCGATAGTTTCATATTAGTATGTGTATATATGTAGCTGACAGAATAAATAACATGGATATAGTTTATTAATTCCATATGTTTCATTCTACCTTTGTTCATTTGGCTAGAACATGTTGTTTATTTGTTAACATTTCTGTAGAATATAGATAGATTTATAGAATAGTCTCTAGTCATAGTATACATACATTTCTAGCATATTCCTACCAACAATTTTATCATCGTTTGTAAATAATGTAAACTGTGTAATTAATCTTTTTTGTAAAAATCTATCTTCTTTAGCTGATTTCATTCATCTGCATTAATGTTTGCTCTTTTTGACATCAAATTCAGTTGTTCCTATGTTAGGAAATGGGTAAAACAAATCCAAAACAAAAGTTCTGATACATAATTTATATTCCATAACGTTTATTTGATCTTCAAATAATATACGCAAATATACTTTAACAAATTTAGTTGAAATAGTATATTTTACTTTTGTAACTTGATATTATCGTACCAGGATTGTTCAACATTTCACAAGACTATCAACCTGACTCATACTGTCCGTGGTTTGTTTACTTCTCGTTAATGACATTAACATTGCTAATTTCCTTGTAGCGTTATTCAAATCAACAGGTTGTTGTGGTTCTGCCTTCATGTTACCTGCAATGACAATATCCCTTGTAAACAATTATAAATGTTTGCTTTGAATTAAACTCGAACGGAAATTACCTTCTTCAACTGCAAATAAATTTGAATGCGTCGCATCGAAATCGATCAGTTTCCGTGTTTCGTTATCAAAATCGGTCTGAACTCTTTCCAACGCTGGAAACATCATATTTAATGATAAACAGTTCTAAATTATGATAAAGTGTTTCTTTGCCACACATATCACGAATTGAAACGTTCTTTGTTAACACAGTTTAAAGGGTACGTTAGCAGAAAAATGCTGAATGATAAGCAAAAGTTGTTTACGAGTACAATAATTTCACGTTTTCTTACCAAGTTTGAGATCCATATTATCCATATCTTGGTTTTGAATTAATCTGAGACGTTCCCTAAATTTCCGGGCGATTTTCTTACGTTGGTAATCCGCTTCGATTTCCTGTTTGGTTCTTGGTATACGAATTTTGACACAACAACATATTAAAATCACTGGAATTTTTGAAATTATAAACATTACACTGAACGCATTATGTTAATATAATTTCGTAGCATGCACATAAATACGTACCAATGATTAGAAGTACAGATAGACACAAAAACATAACATGCCATATTCGGAAACCAAGTTCAGGTATTGCCTGTTCTTCAATCCATTCGATTTGATTGTTGTTAACGAGAGACGACTCGTCTGTGGACATATTTGCAGAGTTCGATTGTAACTGACGGCCGCATCTACAAAGCAATCGTTTGGGGATGGTCGAACATACCACACCCAGCAGTAACACGCACAAGGGACACCCCCAGTTCCATTAGCTTTAGCTGTAGCCATCCCCCCACGGCTATACATTAGCTAATAAAAAAGTAATATACACTACAGGTCCACTCGTAGCCTCGGTGCAAATTCTAAATTGATTAAACACTAATTTATCAATCATACATATTCGCATTGTTATATGTTTATATCGTTTTATTTACGTACGCTGCTCGTATAAGTATAGTTAATATTCATAATTTTAAAATATTTTATATAATATTGATTCGTATTTTATCGATATCGAGTGTATATATGAATTGAGAATATCGGACAGTAACTATTGTTTGTTTGTTTGTTTAAGTTTGAGCATGAATTTGAATATCAGTGTTGCAGTATATTGATTGTAGTGTAATTTTGAACTAATTCATACTATATGTATCTATTAAGATTAATTAAAATATCTGTATGGAGTGTTCTGTAGCATATAATCGTATAATTAGTTTTATCTTTTTAAAACTAGGTGTGTAACAAAAACGGAAACTCTTCACCCACGCACTAAAATAATATTCCAGGCTGTTGTGCTAAATCCGATCGTGTAAAATACAAGTGCAGTTATTTAATAAACTAGTGTATTAATTGTCAGGGCTAAGAGGTTAAATTAAAGCGAATGAATGCGCTGTTCCTTTGATAGAAATGTGTTTTTATCGCCAGGCTTGCGTTAAGATTTAAAGATGGCGCGACCACGTGATGCAGTCCGCGCCCGAGTCATTCGTTATCAATCGAAGTTTGCCGAATGGTAACTTCGTGCAGCATTGGTAGCGCAGCCGGCCGTGCGAAGAGAACGCGGTGCGGCATACAGTAACCTTTTTATTTTATACGCATAGAACATTCTTTAAAAACCGCAAATGTCTTGTTCATGATAAAATATGATACCAGCGAGATATAAGAGTAAATAATTTTTGCCAATACGGCTGAGTGACAGTGAACGATATCAAAATTAGTTCGCCAAGTGCAAAGAGTGACAGTGGATCCAACATGGCTTCGTCGACGAGAGGAATTCAGATCGGATCTGCGTGGTTTCAAAGGAAGATCAATCTGAGGCCGCAACATCGCGGGGTGCATTTAGTGTCCGAGGAGATACTACGGCAGATTCCTGAGTTGGCGCAGTTTTCAGTTGGATTATGTCACGTGCAGAGTGAGTGCTTGATCTCACACTGGGCGCTGCGCCCCAAATTATCTCGCACACAACACATGCTCTAACATAATCCACAATTCGTACATTCTCTTTTTTCTCTATAAAATCACCTGCAACTCTGTGTTTATGCTTTGTTTACACTGTAACTTGTCCCGTAACCGTTACTTTGAAACAGTGTTCCCTGTGTGTATTATCCATATCGGTATTTTCATAACATAACAAACTACATCTCTACACTACTCAACTCCCATAACATCCCCCTGTGTTTTTATTTACTGAAAATAGTAAATAATACTCCTGTGTTCCACCATTTACCTGCTAACACAATTGTTTACATCACATGCATGCTACCCGCCACTATAATCTATAGATTTAAACACAGATTTAATGCTGAAACTATGTTTTGTACAAAATTCTGTATTGATAAGTGAATATTTCATATATATTTGACTCGAAACATTTCAGTGTAGTTGAGGTTTTCATTTTATTTTCATTGTATACAACTTACTTTTGCTTTGTTCGTCGCTTTGAATGTACATTGTAGAATATAATTTGTAATTTATTGTGGTTAAATAAACGTATGCATGAATGCAGTGGTTAAATGTGTGTATACTTTCAGTATTGCATACATCTGCCAGCCTGGCGCTCAACGAAAGTTGGGATCCAGATGTCAGAGATGACATGGAAATGATGCTCAATAAGATAGTGCCTGAAGGATTGGCTTACAGACACTCCTGTGAGGGCCCGGATGATATGGTGAGTCACGTGTTCATCTAATGTTTATATGCTCCAGAATTCCTGAATCCCTAATACTAGATCTGTATACACAAGTATTGTTACTAAATATCTACTACATGTTTCATGTATCAACCTGTTCATATTATTCATATGTTATTCCAAAATTGCCGAGATGTCACATAAATGTATTTTTATTGTCTGATTCTGAAATTCTGGTACATATTTCATCAAATGTTTCATACTATCGCTGTATATATCTATAAAGATTGGTTATTTACACGTATAATTTATCATCACACACATTCTGAAATATTTTCTTATATTAAACAAGTACTGAAATATTGTAAGACTAACGTAAATACAAAAACATTAAATATGTATACAAAATTATTGCTTGATGCACGAATATAGAATTGTCACATATGAAACTGACCTGAAAACATACGTGAATCACCTCACCTCTTTGCATTTTTTTTTTCATTTTGTGTAACACATTATTTTATTTTTTACTTATGTGAAATAGAAGCAATATTTATCATATCTATGTATTTACATCTAAGAACGTTTCACGTTTATAATATATATAAAGTGTTTTTTTTTTCACACATCTGGTTCTGATTTTAATATTTTATATTCATAAGTAATCAAAGGAGTTTGCTGCAAAGAATAGCAATAACGTTCACAGATCCTTTTCAATACCATAACTTCAAAGCATTCAAAGATTTTACTAAAAATAGAAAATTGTATTGAATAGAACTATGACAAAAAATGGATATATAGTGCGACATATTAAATCTCTAGATTTATTTCACCTATCTGTTACTAGATATTTTTGATCTTACATAATGTATTTTGGAACGCAAACTGCTTGAGAAGTATCTGTACAGTAACATCGTGTTACTATGATATTGTTATATAAATAAAATTTTGAAATAGGGCTTAGAATACGTACTGAAAGAGTATCAGTGGATTTATAATATTTGGTACAGAGGAGATTCGAATAATTGACTATGGATACAGAATACAAGTTACTAGTTCCAGTAATTTGAACTAGATGGGTGACTTAAGTTGATATTATGAACAGTTATAATTGAGATTGATATGTTATGTGTTTGTTTTGTGTAGCCGGCGCACGTGAAGGCGTGTTTCCTGGGCTCGTCGTTGACGATCCCGATAACAGAGGGTAAATTGAACCTAGGCACGTGGCAGGGCATCTGGCTGTGCGAGCACAGGGACCATGCGGGCTCCCGCAAGCTGCTCATCACATTGAACGGTTGCCTGCGGGACTCCAGTCGCTCACCTATGTCCCCCGTCAGCCCGATGGCCAGCACGAGCAGTTAGGGAAAAGCCTCGGGGCACTCCATAGGCAAACACTGACATCAGTGAGTGACCCCGAGCAGTAAACTCTAATAACAAATATTCTCTAATAATATAACTCTATATATATATTATAAATATTATAATACAAAACAACCAACAACTACAACAAACAAACAAACAGCAGCAACTAAATACTACTACTACTACTACTACTTACATACAACAACGTCAACTACAACTACATATACTACTGGAAGAATATATGTGTGAAGAAGTAGCAGTAAACATCAAACAGTTGAAACAGCAACAGCAGGAAAGCAACACATAGATACATATACACACATACATAAACACGCGCGCAGTGTATATATATATATATATATATATATATATATATATATATATATATATATATATATATATATATATATTGCCTGATGTGTGCATACACATTTAGTACAACAACCATACCTATACTACCTGTACCTACACACAACCCTACCGTACCGTAACGTCACTACTCCTCGCTAATCCCCCATCCATACTGTCATTCAAAGACAAATCACCAGTGAACAGCTGATAACACCTAAATACTACCTAGAATACAGCACGTATCATATCTATTTATTTATCCTAAGTAAGTAAATAAATAAATAAGCCACGTGTATGTATACATTTATATATATATATATATATATATATATATATATATATATATATATATATATATACTCGACAAACTTAAAAATTGAACTAATTAGTTAATTAAAGCAAAAATAAAACAGAGTTTTTATCGTCCGAAGGATTTCCGCCCCCCTCTACGATCGATTGATTTTTATGTTGATAATGATGATGTGAATGTCCGTGTGTGTACTGTAGTGCAATAGTTAAGTGCATGCATGTATGCGTACATGTGTGTATGTGTGTGTGTGTGTGACATTGTGATCGTGGATGTGTATATGACGGTAGATTGTAGAGAAGTAATGTTTGAGAGAAGAGAGCAAGTATGGTAGTAAGAAGAGAAGTAAGCTGTATACAGGACGCTAACAAATCTTTAATCTATGACAATATGTACATACTACGTTATTAACTAATATAACAATGGACTTTTTAATTAAAAATAAAAAAAGACACGGGTTTATCAGTTATGTAAATAGTGTGAGTGTTTTAGTAAGGTTTGACAATATCTTAAATATTGATGAAAATATAAATATGAATATGATCTGATGAGCAAGAAGACGTTACCTATATATTATCTCGTCTTCCTTCGTGTTTTACTACTACACATCGAGTGAACCGAGTTACGTATTGCTAATAAATACATAACCTTACTTCATTGCTGTTAACAACCTAATCAATCCACCATGGCTGTCATCAGCATATGTGTTACGCTGATATATACATTCACTACACTACCCCATCTCCGCCATCCATATATTCCTATTTCACTGTAACTTACAGCAATACACACTCAACTCGTTGTGTACTAATACTACCACCACTACCTATGCGTGAACCCGCCCCTCACCCCCTACCATCCCTAGCCCGTATTCCCTTAACACATACACAGTATACTGATCAGCTCAGTCCTGTCTCCTCGTCTCGTGTAAACGTACGTGCATGAACGTTAGCTGTCAAAAGCAATTAATATTTATGGTGTCTTTACTTTATTTCAACAAACATTCCAAATAATTCATAACATTCTGTACGTATTCCAATAATGAATTCTATGTTCTTGTTATCAATTTTACTTCACCAATATATAATTGTACCTGATTACAAATTTATGTGTAAATCCAGCAGCTAATGTTCACATGTTTTTGAATACATGTATGCCACTTGAGTATATTACTGTAGCAGTATAATTATTTCATTTATGACCTGTATAGTGTTGATGTGTCATTGGATTTATTTGTATAACATTGATATTTGTTTACTACATACATATATTTACATGGTATCCGTGTGTTTGTGGTTATAGTAAAATACTCAAGTGATTTAACCATCTTCCCCACCGTCCGATCCCCACTGTCATTGGTCCTGCCGCACAAGAATTAATTATTTAATTATATGTTTGTATTTCTTGTCTTTTGATTGATTAAACCATCATACATAGAAATATATATAACATATGGTGGCATACTCACTGTATAGAACTTTTCGTTATTCATACATACCATTGTGATTACAGTAACAGCAGTATATGGTATATATTTTGTTAATGTAACCATGCAAAAACCATAAATGGCATAAAAATCACAAAAAAAGTTACGTTTTTTTTATTGAGAATGAATGTGCGATATTGTCATGTATCATGTATAAAAAAAACTATGAAAAATGGACAGGGTTTAACTGAACTACTTAATTAAAAACAAACAAATATAATAACAAGAAACACACCTCACAAGAAAGCAAAATTAATCATTTCATTCTACAAAATAATTGCAAACTGGACAATTCCACATTTCGGACCACGGGAACCAAACATACACATTTACATGCATTGCGGGAAGTAATATCTTTTACTAGTTACAACAACTACACTTGTGTGCAACAGAGATATTGTTCCCTGTGACTGTTTATGTGTTTGCTAATTATAAAGTGTCACTTGACATGACATGACAGGACATGTTTCTTTTGCATACAGACAGACAGATTGATCGACCGATACAAGCAAATGCCATGTATGATGGATCTAGATAAATTAGAATAATCTCTCGCTAACATTGTACAGCAATGGTGTGAGCTCACAGTATCATATATATATATATATATATATATATATATATATATATATATATATATATATATATATATATATATATGTATGTTGGCTGTCAACTATTGACAGAATTGTTATTGTTGTATTTATAATTATAATTAATTATCGATGATGCAGATAATTGAATTACATTGTGCAAGTTGCTGATGCATTCCACGGCATGGCACAGTACACACAAACACAAGTACACGCGCGCGTAATCTTGAAAAATAATCATTGATTCACTATACAACGATTGTTACAATTGGTATGGGCTCGCGTTAGTATTTAGGGACACTCAATGCTTACAACATTAAATTTGTTTCTTTTTCTAGTATAAATACACAGTCAAGTCTACTGTCAAACAACAGTTCATCCATATATTTTTTACATATTCATATTATATGTGTGCTTTTATTTCTCAACAGTGGACCTGAACGTGTGTATTTTATTTAATTTATATTTGCTATGTATTTTTATTTATTATTCCAATTTATATATTTGTTTTTTTGTTTGTTGCATAAACGTTTTTTTGTTGTAATTTATTTGTTTTATTTTCTGTATTTGTCACTCACCAATATTTATTGTGATTGCATGCGTCCATGAATGATTTAATTGGTGTTCCTATAATTTAAGAAACTAGCATTTTATTTGTCGCATAGGTTGTCGTTAAACATATGCTCTATATGTAATATTAGAAAAAATAATATTTCTGTCCGTCCGTTAGTATGTATAATTTGATAAAAACCCTGTTTTTTTATCTGTGAAATATATGTATTATTGATCATGATTTTATTGTTATATATGTATTACATATAGAGTATTTCGTTAATGGTTGAAAACATAAATAAGTAAATAATTGCGTTACCTAGTTTTTGATAAAAAGATTTCGTATACTGAAGCCAGGTATACAGAGCCGCTTGCGTGCTTTTTTAGAATCACCGAAATATTAGCTGATCTAGAATATTTTTGCAGTCACAGCGCGAAGTTTGAAATAAGAAAGTTGGCGAGTAGTTGCCGTCGAACATTCCTTAGTTATTTTCTAATACGACACGATTAGCAACAACGCAATGCGAATCCGGGTTACTAAATTATCGCTTTATATCGACTTTACTTCATCGGTAGTGTGTACTTAGTGAAATCATATTTAATAATCCACTGGCGAATATTCAGAACTTTCCCGAAACAGTAACTGAAACGGTTCATTTGATTCACAATAAAGTTATTAGTTTATAAATTAACGTATGCTCATTGGCCACACAGATATCCGTATGTGTACATTACGTTTTCCACATGAGTACTTACTAAAACTAACTAATAACTACACAACTGTAAAAATGTATAAAATTGTTTTTCAACCTTAAAACAAGGTTCACATTGTACATGTAAAAATATTTTTTTAAAGTTGTACATCGCGGTGGTGAAGACAGAATTATTGAGACACACACATATACACACAAACATACATATGAGTATTCAATGAGTTTTGTTTTGTTTCTTATCCACAATACATACGTACATACATGGTTATTCTATTCTCAATAATGATCATGATACGTATATACCTATATATGTATATATAGATATATATTATTTAAGTTACTTGAAAATACTAGTGACTTTAATGTGAATTACTTTACTTAAACTTGGTGTACAAGTATGTGTCTATATGTGTATGCGTGTAACACACTGTTACACGCATACACACATACACATGTACTCTCTAACTCTCTCTTAAATATGTACAGAAATGAACCTGCAGATATGTACTAATAACTTTACACCGCTCTGTCCCATTGTACAAATTAGCGAAAATTACTACATTGTTAAATTCTTTAGCATTGGAATTACAAACAAACAAAAATTCAAGTATGCACGGCTGCCGATTGTTACAATAAAATAATCTCTCGTTATACGAATTCGTCCAGGCGAACAATTTCAGTACGTATGTAGTAGAATTCAAACGCACAAATTCATAAGACTATTTACTCATTTAGCCATTTGTTATGATTAAGCAATCGATTCTATTGTTACAATAATAATATTTATATATGTATGTATATGGAACTCTCTACATGCTCTCTGTTATTTTCATCTGTATTATAAACGATCAACACAAGGCTTCTTTTTCTGGAACTATTTCGCTCCCGTTCTACCTAGGCACACAGCACATCATAACACACATTCAGTTATGCATTCATTATATTCTATTTATTCATAGAGAATACGATACGGGTTACATCATAAGTTAATCAACATAGAGAGCAATATATTAATTGATTTGTCATTCATTCTCATCTACATAAAATATATGCGTGTCTAGGTTGAATTAACAAATTTCCAAAGCCTATTTGATATATATATATTAGGTACTAGTAGAAATTGCATTATTATTTAAACCTGTTGAGACTAAGAATATTTTTCAATGAGATTATTCGCACTCGTATTGTAAATAAAAATGCAGCAACATCGGCGGCCATAACTTGAATTTTGTCTAGGAAAAATGATAGTATGCCGAGTGTTTTCATTGGAAAAAAAAACAGTGAGTTCCAGATGATTGCAAAGGCAATGACACATCCATCATACACGACTAACTGTAATGTTACATATTATATATCATTCCTTGTATTTTGTTATTTGTGTTAATAATACGTACTTTAGTAATATTACTACGATTTGACTTGATTCTATTTAAGATAACAGTACTTGTTGCCTCTGCAACTCATCTAGGTTATATTCCATAGCTCACTGGGTTAAAATGCAAGCAAAACTCTGATAATGGGAGTGGAAAGAACTTCACTGCCACATTGACACACCCATTTTAATTGTATAAGAATGACACATTATCAAAAAAAAAACCTGTATATAAATAATACATCTAAATGTGTTATAAAACATTGAATAAAAAAGGTATGATCTTGTCGTAGAGTTCGATTGTACAATGTTATGTCAAGCGATACTCGAGACGACGAGATCGTCATATGTACGTACTAAGTACCTACTTATACTTACTAAACAAGTGTTGGGTGAGAGTAAACCTGTAATTAATAAACAAACTCTAGTCGGTTGCATTTGTCACACAATTGACTCGAACTCAAATTGTATTATATTGAATAATGTACCTAGCCCATTCCACAAGTCTACTCATTTGCAAACAAATAAAATATTAACATTTCATTGTTTTATTCATACATACTTTTGTGCAATCATTTTTCTGATAACGCCCTTTTTGTAAGTTGCAGTGATGGAATTACTAAAACTAAATAATAAAAAAACCTTTCATTAAAAAAAAAAAAGATAATTCGTATTACCAAATGTATATATACATACTGTATGTACATTGTACACGTGTATATATTTATAGCAACACAACTATTTAGCCCTGAGTTATTCTCCCTTGTCCCCCGCAGCAATATTCACTCGCAAAGGTGAAACAGTCGGTGTGGAGTTAAGACGTTTATTTCTGTATCTTTATTCCTTAATCTAGTAAAGTATATAAGTATGATTCCGTACATTAATGAGTTACAAACCGAACAACTATGCTAATAATTTATTTCTCAGCCTGCGGATCTTCTAATATCTTATGCGGTCCAGGCCCACCATCTTTCAGTTTATCTTGAACTGTTTGGAAACTGCTTCGTATATTATCCAGAGCCGTACCTAGCCCACTCTTGATTTGGTTGAATTCTTGCGTAACGAGCGATAGTCTTCCGAGTAAATAGTTCAAATTTTCATCGACTTCGGCCATTCGACCAGTTATCTGACCGACTTTGCCTTCCATACTGTCCATGGTTGACAAAGATCCATTCACATATGTTTCCGTTTGTTCTTGTAGCCGATCCAAGGCTGTTGTGCTGGCTGTCAGTTCTTGGTACATGATACCAATCTGCCTCCATACTTGTGACATTTCTTGTTCCAATTTGGAGCTAAGATTGGCCAATGCACCAGTTTGGTTGTCGAGAATCGTCAATTCTATGTTATCGAATCTGTAAAAAGAAATTCCATGTTAGTTCGGATTTTCGATTAAAAGTATTTTACTTTACCTGTCATTTAACGTAGAATTTAGTTCTTTCGAATTTATCTTGATTAAATCACCGACTTCCAGTAATATCTGGTGGACACCGTACTCGATACGTCTCTTCGTATCCAATACATTATCCGCTGTTTGGATCATAACTCTTTCGACCTTTGATAGTGCCTGCACCTCACCACGTAATTGTTCATAACTTTTTGCTACGTCTCCGTAAACATTCTCTGACATCTCACTGATATCTGTAACACTCTTCATCAGTTCGTCCTGGTTCTGTTTCAATTTTTCTTCTAAATCCTTTAACTTCGTTTCCAATGTGACACCTGTTTTCTCCGACTTCAAGTTCATTTCATACCGCAGCTCCTGTAGATTGTCTAACGTAGCGTTATGGTTCTGCATGATATCATTCGTTACAGGCATTTTCTGGATCTTGGACTCGACACCTTTTAAGTCCGAAAGGATTTGCTCTACATGCGTTCGCTGGACTTCCAAAGCTGTCAAGAAACTTGGATGCCAGTCTGGTTGTTCTTTAACAACCGGTGGAGGCTGTTCAGTTACTAGCGGAACTCTGTTGTTCAACTCGGATAAATGAGTTTCATATTTCTCCAGTAACTGTTCATTATTTTTCAACTTTCCATCCACTTGTTCGATATTTTTAGCGGATTTCTCATGCAATTGTTTTATGTTCGTATTTTCATCTTGTACTTTGGATATTTCGTTCTCTAGTTTATCGACTTTTGTGAGAACATTGTCAATTTTGCCTGCCAAGTCGCTCTGAGTCTTAAGCAAGTCATCCTTGGATATTGAGTCTGTCACTGGTAAATCTGGTTTCATCGTAACCGATTCGCGTATAACCGCGTCCATGGTGGTCATCCATTGTTGAAGGGAACGTTGTATTTCTTGTATGGCATTTGTTGTTTTTTGTAATTGTATACGTTCGCGTTCATCTTTCTGTAATGTAATGTAAAACATTTCAGTTATAACATGTATTTGTTATTATGTAAATGTGTTTACCTGTATAAGTATTGTTTCTACATTTGCCAGTCGATCGTCCAGTCTGCTTAATGTTCCTTTCATCGGATCCAAACTCCGATGCCTCTTGTCCAAACCTGTTAATAATTTTTTTAGTTGCTCTCCAAGTTGCCTTTCACGGTATTCATGTCTTTCGAGTTTATCTTCTCCTGTTCGAACCATATGAACCAATGAGAGCATCGCATCACGGATGTCTTCGTTTCTATAGCCAATCAGATGCACGTAATTAATAATTATCATTTCAATAAGTAAAACGTTATGAAGATAAATTTTATTAATAGAGTATGTTCAAGGAATGAAATATGTACTTTTTTTTTCAAATATGTATTAATTAAATAAAGTACTTGACACAATGGTTGGTTGTTTTATTTACCCATTAGAACTTAATGAGAAGTTGTAAGCACACATGCATGTTTATCTCGACCCAGATATGCATGTATACATTCATACATATGTGTATAGAGGATGTCGGTAATGTCTTACTGTCTATGAAAAATATTAGAAGCGCCATATAGCGTATTCAGTAATCTGTGTGAACTGATAGGAATGTTATATGTGTGGAATACAGTCATATGTGCATGTGTGAACCTAATGTGCTTCTTAAAATATAGTTTATTGTATTTCTGGCACCAACGAGTCACTACGTTGTGAGTTGGGTAAACGAACCACATGTTTATATTTGGTTCAGAAAGTCATTGGACTTGCATTTTCAACGCACAGCCACTAAAACCACTGCAATATCTGACATTTGCCTGCTACAATTTCACGATCTGTACCGTTTATTAGACAAGTGTTAATTGCAACCTTAATTTGCTATTGTTTTTGTGCAATTGTTACATGTTATTGCAAATCAGGACGAGTAAAATATCAATTATCCGTAACAAAGTTGACGTTTGTTAAAAGTTAAAATGTTTTTCCTATAAGTAAATGAATGGTACTTTTTTTTGTATAGTTTTTTTTCCTTTTGTAAGTACTTACGTTACTTCTCTGGCGTGGAGAGGCGTTAACAATAAAACGCACATGGCCAAGAGAATCAGCCATGTCTTAGGCATAATGTCAGATGCCAATTGAACCGGATACTGTAAAACAATAATTGTTAATTAAATTCTCGTCCATTAATTGCTATAAAGTATATTAGCGTAACAGTGTAGCCAGTAGTATGTATATATATATATATATACAGTGCGAATAATGTAAGGCTATACATTGGCAACTTTATTTTAGCGTTAATCAATTTGCCCATGCTAGTATCAACTCGTTGAATAATTTAAAATTAGACATAGGGCATTTACTTAATGTTACCATGGTGATATCATACAAAAACTCCAATTTATTATGGTTGAATAATGTAAAATTAGACACCAGTCCACAGACTACTATATTTATTTAAATCATTTACAGAATTTATTCCAATATTTTATTAAATCTATTACATGTTATTGAATTAAAAGTACACTTCAAGTACTGAAATTGTAATTGGTATCAGTACATTTCCAAAATCACTTGGGGGTGATAACTAAATTTGTCATCGTTTGATGACATGTGATGGGCCCTGCCCGGGAATTCAAAGCTGAAATAATCAGAAATTTCTCGCAAAGACGCCCCTTCTAAATACCAGGAATACATCTTAAACTTTTCTTCTGTGATGTACATTTTTTGCACTAATTATTACGCAAACTCGTGAGATATCAGTAACACAATATTGAAAATAGTGACATTTACCAAAACAAACGTCATTGTAATTTCAGTTGTTACTGACATGGGCAAATTGATTAAAGCTAAAATAAAGTCGCCAATGTATAGTCTTACGTTATTCGCACTGTATATTTCTTTCTCTGTGTTCTGAATTAATTCCACTATTATTAAATAACTTTGCAAAATCGAATACAAGTGAAATTCATGTTTATTTTTTTTTTTAAATGAATATGAAAATTATATTTTAGTTCTAAAGTGCAAAAATAAAGCGCGGGGTTTCGCCTTATATTCGATTTAAAATGTAATTGTTTATTGTATTAGGCGATGTGAACTACAGTTTAAAAATCACTATTTCAGAGAATTCAACATAATATATGCATACACACGTTATTATTGAAATAGAACTGTATTTCTCAAACAGCGTACAATTAAAACTGTTTTGTTTTTGTCGAGAGTTATGAGGAAGTTTATAAAAGAAAAAAAAACAACTTTTTATTATAATATTGCACAGAGTTAGATAATTCTGGTTCTGTTTATATGAAACGATTGCAACACACTTGATATCTAACAGCAATTAGAACATATGTTTGTCAATAATTACTTTTAGTGCATTTCTTCGTACAAATTACTTACTGCAATTCATTAAAAAACACAATACAAATGATTCCTTGTTGTACAAAATGATGGGGCGGGTTTAAATAGTATTTGAAACGTTTTGTCCATTCTAAATACGGATCTAAATATTATAAGTATTGAAGTTCCTGATTATACCAAGAGTTGGTATTTTGTTGATGGAATGAACTTCTGAAACCTTTGCGTTCATGCTGATAAATTTACAATTATTTAAGAAAGTCAAACAAATTTAAGATTAATGTTGTTTTTCAATTATGTCGGTTTTATGACAGCGAGTAATAAATAATAATCATAACATGAATGACAGTTCTCGACTGTTATAAAGTCCACCCTACACTAAGTTGACTATGAAAGTGGAACCTTGGCCCCTTGTAGGTCGCGACAACATGAAGGAAGTTTATCAATTCAATTATCACCACGAGTTTAATTCAATTTAATTAATGTATGCTTCTTTGCGTTGCCGATTGATCACAATTCACACAAATTACGTTAAATAATTTATTCATTGCCAATGTACGTACATATGTACACATGCACATGTAAGGGGATGATAAAAACAAACTATAAAAACAAATGTACACATTTACAAATAAATACATAACATGTGTACAAACACGAACACTGATAAACCTTATTATCAAAATATATAAAGCATTAATAAAAAGTACCTTAACCCTTCAGACTACCGATGCATACAATTGTATATACTTATGTATACATATTGTATACAAGTTCAGAGATCGCTGTCATTTTATTCATTTTGTTAATGAGAATGTGTAAGAAAAAGTTGCATGGCGCCAGTTATTTTTCTGCACAACGCGACATCAGTATGAATTTACAGGCAACATTCCTGTCGACGCATGTGTACTTTTTACAAGAAACAAGTACCTAATCAGTCTTTTCTTTCGTTACCATCACTGTTCGTCCGTCTGACTATCTGTCAGTACGAAAAAGTCGTTCTCTTAGCTTTTTGCACTGTTTACATTTTTTTCTTCTGGTTCAAAAACCGACAGAAGAAACATGGGTTCACTGAGGTCAACCTGATAATGTATGTTCCAAACATTACTTGACATTACATTCAGTTTAAAGAAAGTTAAACATACGAAATAAAAGTGATAAAACATTAGTAAAATAAACAAATATACCGAGTGTCAAAAGAAATCTGGGACATAGGGAATTAACATGTAAATATAGAAAAATTGTGATTACTTCTGAACGATACAATTTAGGGTAAAAGTTATTCAGAATTAAAAACTGCATGATATGATGCCATATTCAGTGCTCAGATATGTTTTTGTAACGAGTAAATCAATTTTGAAATACTGCATTTTAATGATAGATTAGGAGGTCATGAAACAAAAACGCTGTTTTGATTATTTGTTACTGTAATTAACAAAAAAGATGCAATTTTTGTTCTATGACCTGATTTGTCATCAAAAAAAATCAATATTTTCAAATTGATTTAATCGATATGCAAAAATATTTGAGCACTGAATCTAATATCATATTATGCAGTTTTTAATTCTGAACAAGTTTTTTATTTACATTTTTTCTTTAAAATGTATTATTCAGAAAGAATCACAATTTGTCTATACATATTTACATGTTAATTCTCTATGTCCCAGATTTCTTGGTTCACCTGTATATTTGTGTATGTATCTCTGCAAAAGAGATAGAAACTGTTAAATATGTTGGAAATATTTTCATTATTATTGTACTTTAGTGCATAATGCCAGAGAAACTATTGTTGTTATAATAATGGAATTCTTCAGTACATTCTACGTCACGCTGTTTGCTGCTGGATGACAGATTGTTCCGAATGGAACAATGAGTGGCCCTTTTCAGTTATTTTCTGTATTTCACAAAAAAAAAGCCCTAAAAGAACTGTGGCTGTCCAGGTATTTCAGTTATTTTTTGCTTTTCAATATAGTGTACCGGAGCACGTAAAGAAATGAAAAGTTTTTTATATGCAGCCGGAGGGCTATAAATAGAACCAAAGCAAAAAAAAAGTTATGCACCAGCTGCACTAAAAAAAACAAATTGGTGTTCTTCAGAAATAAAGCGAGATCCCCCAGAGATGCATTGTTTACATCAAGTGACTAGCGGCAATTGTACAATTATACGCACCGTACATACACATTCAGTACAATTACATTTGTAACTTAAATAGTATTTATATTTACAATGTATTATATAAATAACAACAATAACAAAGTCTAGAAATATAATATAGAAATAATTCACTTACCTATTGATGAATCTGAATATTAAGAATAAACGTAGAACGGCAAGATGCTTTCACAAAGAATATTATGAACTACGATAAACTTATATAAAATAAATATTATGTATTGTGTATATTGTATGTCAAATGTGCTCTTCGTACGAATGGCAGTAGCGAACTGCTAACATGTGAGCATCTTTCAACATACGAAGATAAATCAAGCATCTGTACTCAATGCACACGCAGATCATTCAAAAAATCTGGGGTCTAAAATTTTTAAATTCAATCATTAATATATGCGACATCTGTTATCTAGTAACTAAAGTTTAAATATGTTGCAATGTACTGATGCTACTATATTGAAGTATACATTACAACCAGCTGAGCAAGCTCGAATGATAAAGTGATAAATTATTGAAAGATGTCAACCATGGACAAACGCAATTACTTATGCTCATGACACACATATCATACAACGTCGTAGAAATTATGATGAAAAAAGCAGAACGAATCCGTTTTCCAAAGTAAAATGACAAATATAAACCCAAACTAACGTAAAATAAGACACAAAAGATAGGTGTGAAATGAGAAACCTTCTTTTCATCATATTGCTGTATGATGAAAATAGAAAAGCCGCTATTTTTCATCATAAACGGGTGCGTTCTTTTTTCATCATAATATCTACAACGTAGTATGGTGCTGTATGATAGGTGTGTCATGGACATTATAATATTCTACGGTTAATCGGAGAAAAAATAAATATGTAAACTAGGCAAAAATCAAATCTATTAAATATACATAATCTGAGAAATCTTACATATGTTGAAAAATAAATGATTTGAGTTGGACAGCTGATTTAAAACATGATAATTAACACTATAATATGCATAAATATATTTTTCCAATAAATCAGTTCCCAGTTAGTGGCTGTATCAGGCTGTATTATTTTGAAATATAATTTTGGTTACATAATTTTGAATTTATATATAGCATGGCAACACTGTTCTTCAATATTTTATAATGGTGGCCGTTGTACGGCACGTGCGTTAAATAGTTTGTGTTTTATATTTGCTTTATTAGTTTATAACAGGTTTTTTCGAACGAATATGCATAATGCACCGTTTAATGAAACTACGGAGATTATCTTTACAGCAAATTCATGTAGTGTCAAGACCAACGGTAGTAAATAACCCAATACGACTACGAGAACGACTATGCGGTCTATGTAAACAATCCACTAATATTGCTGTCGGTAACATTTGTAAATAAATACATTGTTGATTTCTAGGTACTCCTATACGTAATCAATCGACTCACACCAATCCAATCATTCAAGTATCAACTAAACGAAAGAGAACTAAAAAAGTTCGAACCTATGCCGAAATTTTAGAAGGTATTGTACGATTTTATATCGAAACTAACTTATTACTTGACAACATTGTTTGCTTTAGTTGCGGGTCAATATACGACTGAAGCTAGGGCATCTGTCAAAAAACTAAAGGCTAAAGATTTAAGTTTACTTGCAAATGAGCCGGAGATAGGTTTGAGTGAACTTCATAAAATAAAAACCCGGTCTCGTTTTATAAGCAACAATCCTGTTGATCCGAATTTGACAACGGTTGAAACTGATGAAATTATTGACAATGTCGAACAATTAGAAATCTCTCAGGATCCGAGTATCTTAATAGAACACGAGATAGCTGATGAGCAAGAATTACATGAGTAAGACAATTAATGCCTGTTTTATTATAGCAGCGTATTTATATGTGTTTGTATTCAGTGAATCGGCAGAAAACATAGAAACTGAATATCTTCAAACCGGTAAACAACGTGAGAAAGCGGGCAAAGAGGAGGCCTTAGCCAGAACACTGGGTGCTCATATTGAAATGTGCGTAGCCATTGGAAACCCGCACCGTGGATTAACCTCATTGCTTTACTTCAGAAATCGAGCTAAAAAGATTAACGGAACTCCAATTAGAAGTATTAATATATACAATACAGTACTTCATGGTTTCGCAATGAAACCTAATATAAATAAAGTAAGTGTTAATAACTAAATCTACCAATTAAATCCTGATTTTCTATATTATTTACAGTTAAAAGAAGTTATAACGTATATTCGTGAAGATGGATTAATGTTAAACGTGCAATCATATGTAGCAATATTAGAATGCTTAGGTCGTATCTACATCAATTCGACCCGATCGAAAGTCGTACGGTACTATTGTACTATGATGACAAATCAAGGAATATCCTATGACGAGGTTATGAACAAGGCTGATTTTGTCAGCGATCAGAGAGAAGTTATACTGTCTGTTATTAGAAAAATGCAGCCTGATTATATCCCAACGTATAAACATCCTCATGTCCAGTATACATGTGGATTGTTGGACAATTTAAACTGTCCCGAACAATTGGTGCCTATGAACAAGAATCGAGACAAGACTGAATTGTATAAGAGATTATTTAACGGTGATCAACTCAAGGAATTCACACGAAAACAACTTGAAATCGAGATGGATGGATATGTGAAAGTATGTTTTCGTTTAACATTGCTAAAGTTGTAGTGTTTGTTTAATATTATTGTGTTTACAGGTGCGTAGTATCGAAAGTAAACCAACGCCATCCGCTACAGTACTCCACTATAGAGAACTTCTTGAGAAAGTGCTGAATGATTGGGAACAAGTAGCTACGAAAGCTTTCCAACGTGATTTAGATATACTTATAGCCCAGCCACGACAAGGTAGCAAAACGTTGACACTAGACCCGTATCTACGCTGTCTGCCAATTGGTGATTACATAAAAGTCATCTTAAATGAGGTACAGTAACCAAACTTACTTTAAATCGAAGCTAAAACTATATAAAGATATTTTTGCTATTAAGCAAGATCTTTCCGCTTTCGAATTCATGATATCAAATATTAGAAACAAGCATGGTCTGAATAAGTGTTTATGTTTTAGGTGAGACGATTGGCAGAAGGTTCGGAAACCTACAGTCCTACAACTAATCAACTCTACAGAGAACTCGGATCTCGCGTCTACGCCCGGTATCAAGTAGAAAGAAAAATTCGTGACGGTGTTCTAAAGAAAATATGTACCATCCAGGAGATGTACTGTGACTGGTACGGCAACAATCATGGTTGCGGGAGCTCCCTAAACACCCGACAACAGTGGCAGTGGATCGCACACGAGCAACAGGATGGTGCCCAAGTAAATGGCGCATTTCACCATACATGGCCGGCTATAACGATGATAGCTATTGGCGAGTTTTTGTATAAAATCATCATGCATGATTTTAAAATCGACGTGAACATTGTTCGTGCAAATAATCCTAAACAGTAAGTTATTGTTATTATTTAATATGAATGCATGGATCGTTTTATTAAAAATGTGTTTTCAGGAAACTTCTGCCAGCTTTTTACACGCTCTTCCGATCCCAAGGGCGTGTGGTGAAAGAGGAAGTCAAACCACATCCAGTTCTTGCCCGGCTATTCCGCAATTCCGAACAAGAGTACTTGACATTCCCAGCGTACGAGGTTCCGATGCGGTGTCCTCCGAAACCGTGGATATCAGTAACCAGCGGTGGATATCTTGTTGCACACGCCGATGTAGTACGATTGCCCGTACAAGCTGTACAACAATGGCAACGACTCAGTAAAGCACCTCCGGCTAGTCTGTATCCAGCCCTAGATTCACTCAACCAACTCGCTTCGATACCCTGGACTGTGAACAAACCCGTACTGAATGTGATATTAGAACTATTCAACTCAGGTTAGACTTTACAGATGTTTGCTATTATGAATGAAATGGAGAACAAATGAAGTGATGAGTATGGTACATAGTTATGTTTGTTAATAGGTGGTAGCTTTAGATTAGACGTTCCACAACCGCCGTCAGCATGTCCAGCCGCGCCGGCTGTCACAGCGAGCATGACCAAATCAGAAAAGT
Source organism: Carabus problematicus (assembly GCA_963422195.1). Classification (NCBI taxonomy): domain Eukaryota; kingdom Metazoa; phylum Arthropoda; class Insecta; order Coleoptera; family Carabidae; genus Carabus; species Carabus problematicus. The sequence goes on from OY728577.1 coordinate 8,343,813, forward strand.
TTCAGTTATTCCGCCAGAGAATGCAAGTGCGCAGACGTAAAGCTGAAATGTATTCCTTATGGTGTGATGCGTTATACCGTCTCTCCTTAGCGAATCATGTAAGTAAACATATCTTTATAACATCAAGTAAAGCTCATGTTCTCGCATTTAACACTGTTTCGTGCATAAACTTTATAATTTATTGTTAAACACGCACAGTTCAAAGACGATGTGTTCTGGTTACCGCATAATATGGATTTCCGAGGCCGTGTTTATCCTGTACCGCCACACCTCAACCATTTAGGCTCAGATCTTGCACGATCCATGCTCGTGTTTGCCGAAAGTCGGCCACTTGGTCCGAAAGGTCTCGATTGGCTAAAAATTCATTGTATCAATCTCACGGGAATGAAGAAACGTGATCGTATCGAAGATAGACTTGCCTATGCGAATGAAATTTTGGACGATATATTAGATTCGGCAGATAATCCGTTAACGGTATGTGGTTTATTAAGTGTTCGTTGTTTACAAAAAAAAAATAGGTATGTTATTTGTATAAATATTGCAGGGTAGAATGTGGTGGGCACAGTCTGATGAACCTTGGCAAACATTGGCGTGTTGTATGGAAATAGCAAACGCGTGTCGCTCCGCTGAGCCAGCTAAATATGAATCTCGTTATCCAGTCCACCAGGATGGAAGTTGCAATGGATTGCAGCATTATGCAGCACTGGGCAGGGACTCTGCTGGTGCATATAGTGTAAATTTAACACCAGCTGAACGTCCACAAGATGTGTATAGCGCAGTCGCCGCATTAGTTGAAATCCAACGAGCGAAAGATGCCGAAGTTGGTATCAAAGTAGCCCAAGTCTTGGATGGTAAGTCCTTCTGTCATAATTGTTTGAATATAATATATTATGTGCTTTGTTTGCTCAAATATAATCTATTTTAATGCATGTATTCTTTAGTAATTAACAATTAATATTTATATTAAATGACATTACAAATTGTTCATCAGGTTTCGTCCGACGTAAAGTTATCAAACAAACTGTCATGACAACGGTGTACGGAGTGACTAGATTCGGTGCACGTCTACAGATTGCGAGACAACTGAAAGATATTGATGATTTCCCGAAAGATATGGTGTGGTCTGCTTCGGCTTATTTGACGAGTAAAACCTTTGAATCATTGCGTTCTATGTTCACATCGACACGAGAGATTCAAGACTGGTTCACTGAATGTGCCCGACTAATTTCCGCTGTTAATGGACAGAATGTCGAGTGGGTGACTCCACTAGGCCTTCCCGTTGTCCAACCTTACAGTAGACACCGTAAGATTGATCATGGCAAGAAGATGTTAGCGGAAAATTTCCTCATGGACATGTTTGAGTGAGTACTTTAAATTCTAACATACCATTTTTCAATCTATTTTGACGTACAAATATAATATTAAATTGTTATTAAGAAATATAAGAGAGTATACATGCTAAAATATTGTATTCATATTGTTCTGATTGATTGTGTAGGCGACCAAATGTGATGAAACAGAAAAATGCATTTCCTCCAAACTTTATTCATTCGTTGGATTCCAGTCACATGATGTTGACATCGTTGTTCTGTGAACGTGCTGGCATTACATTCGTGTCAGTACACGACTGTTTCTGGACACATCCCTGTTCAGTACAAATTATGAATAAAGTAATCAAACCGTTACACATTGTCAATAATGTTTGTTTACACGTTCTGTTTATTTCAGATCTGTCGAGAACAGTTTGTCGCATTACATTCACAGCCTATTCTTGAAAATCTGTCCCAGTTTTTGGTGAAAAAATATAGTTACAAGAACAGGTTAGATATTGATTCATACACAAATACCAGCCTGTGTATATATCTTTTGATGTTAAAAATTATTATATTATGTTTCATTTTCAGAGATTTTACCGACGATGGATCAACTGTGGATTTAACCAAGAAAAAACTCAATAAAGTACTCCAAAAATTACCTGCAACAGGAGATTTTGATTTGAATAGTGTACTAAATTCGACTTACTTTTTTAGCTAGTCTTTAGTATTTTAATTGTTAAAGTATTTTATAATTTGTATATAATCGTACTAGTCGTATTATAACTATTCGAAAAAAAACCTGTTTAAGCACAAGACGCAGTGTCTCGACGTTTGTTACAAAACTTAATCGTGAATAAAGATTAATTCATGAAAATATATGTTATTTAATCCATGGTGCTTCAATTTAGTAATTGCGTATTTATTTAAACTATGATTCTTAAGTAATGAAAGTAAATAAAGGTATATTTTAGATTTAATAGACTTTGTTATAGAAATGACTAATAAGCACATCGAATTTACTAATAATTAAATTTTGAAAATTTTTGCGCTCTCTATTAGAATGAGATAGAACTATTTTCTTTATTTTGGCCCAATGGTACCAAGGCAAAGATAACCTTCCAATCGGTAATAAGAGACGAAACACGAGTTTTTGAATCAAGATGGCTACTAGGGAATATTTTGTGTGATTATTGTGCTAATACATAAAAGTGAATTATTTTAAAACAGTATAATAAAATATAATTAGTTGGACTTAATTGTAAATGTTTGTAAATATTTATAATGGTTGAGAAAAAAGAAAATGAAAATGAATTACATGAAGAAAAACAAATCGCAGATTGGGATCTACCTTTAAGTTTTACAAAAGACAGACACACAGATGTGATCGAGGGAGTTAATGCCATTTCCCAGACATGGCGAATGAAGGAGAGGGTAACGATTGTCAATTTAAACATGAAATGATTAATTTCAAACAACATGGTCTTACGTCAAAACATGAATTTAACCTCAAATTATTTTCAGATGAAAACTGTGAGTGTCGCACTAGTATTGTGTTTGAATGTGGGAGTTGATCCACCAGATATTGTAAAGACACAACCCTGTGCTCGTCTAGAATGTTGGATAGGTAAATATATGTTTTAAACTGTTTATATGTGTATTAGTTTAGAGTGCAATAAGCATGATCATTCTACGTCTCGTGGTTTGTTTTGTTTGACAATATGTAATACTGGTAATACTGAGTCTGATTAATTTCAGATCCCTTATCTATGTCGCCTCCAAAAGCTTTAGAGACAATCGGTTCAACATTACAGAAGCAATACGAAAGATGGCAGCCTAGAGCTAGGTATAAACAGTCCTTAGACCCCACAGTTGAAGAAGTAAAAAAGTTATGCACCTCATTGAGACGTAATGCTAAAGAAGAAAGAGTACTGTTCCATTACAACGGGCATGGAGTTCCAAAACCAACTATCAATGGAGAAATATGGGTGTTTAATAGAGTGTGTGGAGAATATTCTCAAGGTTGAGTGTCAAAGTATTTACATAATATGTTTTTCCTAGACGTACACTCAGTACATTCCATTATCCGTTTATGACTTACAAACTTGGATGGGTGCTCCGTCGATATATGTATATGATTGTTCGTGTTCAGGTATTATCGTAGACTCGTTTAGAGCGTTTGCGGATCAACACAAGAATGAATTTGAGGTTAGTCATTGTACTTTATTCTTGCACATTGAAGTAAAAGCAATAATTGTACGATATTTTATATCTAGCTCCAGAAGCAAGCCTCTGGTGGTCGTGCCCAAAGTCCGGCCCCACCTTCCTATCATAATTGCATTCAATTGGCTGCTTGCGGTCCCAATCAAATTCTGCCTATGAATCCAGATTTACCCGCCGATATGTTCACTGCATGTTTGACCACGCCCATCAAAGTAGCGCTACGCTGGTATGTCATGCAAAATACTGCTAAACTTGTGCCTAAGATTACGTTGGATCTAGTCGATAAGTAAGTACATATATACACTATATACATTCAGTCCAACTCATGTAATAATACAGATTGTTTATGTAGGATAAAGGTATAAACTTCAGGCCTTGTTGTTCGTACCAAAGTTGTTGTACAAAATATTCGTTAATGAAATGCCTGTTTCAGAATTCCTGGTCAGTTAAATGACAGAAGGACTATGTTAGGAGAATTAAATTGGATATTTACGGCAATAACTGATACAATCGCTTGGAATACTTTACCCAGAGGTAGGCATAATTTATATATTGTTCAATATTAGCATTTATTTTTTTCTACTAAGTCTATAAATATACTAAGTTAAATGCTTGCCATACGATGGACAAATATTAAATACGAATATGTAAAAAAAAACTTGATCCAGTGAATTTTTTTTGTATATTTGATATCTTTAAAATGATTTCCATACCTTTAAATATGTCCTTACACTTACACTGTCCGGACCTTAGCGCTTTATATAACAAGATTTAGTTTCACATTCTTGTTATAGATTTATTCCAAAAGTTGTTTCGACAAGATCTATTGGTTGCGAGTTTATTCCGCAACTTTTTATTGGCTGAACGGATTTTGCGCAGCTATGACTGTACGCCTGTCAGCTCTCCAGCGTTGCCACCCACGTACCAGCATCCTATGTGGCAAGCGTGGGATCTGGCATTGGACCTTAGTCTTAGTCAATTGCCTGGCATCCTGGCCAAGGAAGAAACCTTTGTGCATTTGCCGTTCTTTGAGGAACAACTTACAGCCTTTCAAGTATGGCTATCACTAGGTGAGTTCTTAGATTCGGTCCGCAGAAAACCTGTAGCATTGTTTATACAACGGCCGGTAATAATATCGTAATTGTATATTGACAGGTTCTGAACACCGACATCCACCTGAACAGTTACCTATCGTTCTACAAGTATTGCTGAGTCAAGTACACAGACTACGGGCTCTAGAACTTCTTGGCAGGTTTCTGGATCTAGGTCCTTGGGCGGTCAATCTAGCATTGTCTGTTGGGATATTTCCCTATGTGCTGAAATTACTTCAAAGTTCCGCGAAAGAACTGCGACCGTTGTTGGTTTTCATCTGGGCTAAAATTCTCGCCGTTGATAGTGTAAGTTTCTTCAGTAATATTCTATGTTATATTGTTATTTTTATGGTTGAATATACCCAAATAATCGGTGATGAAAAACGATAAATAATTAACTGTTGATTTTCTTTGCAGTTAATTAAATTTTTCAATCCCTCCAAATGCTTGAATAACAATTAATATCCTCTAGACTGAATGCTCCCTTCTAACACTGTATATTTATTCCTAATTGTTTTCCAGTAGCACTGTAATACACAACTACACTACCGGTTACATAACTTGTAGAAGCACTTTGCTTATGTAACAATATTACAAGTAAATATTATTTTATTTCAATGCAGATATCCCGGCATTATTTCAGGTATAACAACATAACAATTTTGTGTTCAATTTTTTTGTTATGATGCTGTTGTTTTGTAGCAGGGGCCCAAGGACCAGTTGTTAATAGTAATTTTCAATATTACAAGATTACCTTAGTTAGTTATTGTCATATTACAGGTACATTGAAATATCATCAATGTTGTACTGTGTTGATTTCACATAAATGTCGTTGCACTCTTGTTCCTTTTGACTGTATTTTCTTTCATATACGTTTCTTGCTAGTTCTACATTCTCCTAAGTCGTAAGTGTTGTCTGTTATCATGTCTTTTTTACATTCAGTCATGTTCTGTTGTTTATGTTATTAAATCTGCATTAATGCTATTATCCCTCCAACTTGACTCACTGTAATCATCTTCTCCAAATATTTGTGTGCCATAAATTTTATTTTTTATAGACTTGTCAAGCGGACTTAGTTCGAGATAATGGCCACAAATATTTCTTATCTGTTCTACAAGATCCTACGGTATCGGTAAGTTAGAGCTTCTCATAATTATACCATGTATAAACTTATGTTAACTATTTTATAGTCTGAGCATCGCACTCTGTCAGCATTCGTACTAGCTTCGATAGTTCACGAATACCCCGCTGGTCAAAAAGCAGCGCTGCAGGGATCGCTTGTCAGCATATGTCTGGAACAACTCGGTGATCCGTGCAAGCAATTGAGACAGTGGCTGGCGATATGTTTGGCTCGATTGTGGGATAATTATGAGAAAGCACGATGGACAGGTGTCAGAGATATTGCGCATGAGAAATTGTATACATTGTTGCAAGATCCTAGTCCAGATGTAAGTCCTGTTAACAGCCATTTTAATTATTTTATATTATTTAAATCTGTATTTAAAGGTTCGTGCGGCTGCCGTATACGCATTAGGCACGTTCATTAATTCTGTTACTGAACGGTCTGAACATGCCAACAATATAGATCATTCAATAGCTATGACATTGTTGAATACAGTAACTACCGATATGAGTTGCCTGGTACGACAAGAACTCGTGGTAGCTCTACAGTGGATAGTTCTCCTGTTCGAGAACTCCTTCCTATCTGTAGCTTTACAGAAATTACAGGAACACGGCAGTCCACGTCAAGAAATGATATCTCCAGTGGGCATGCGGAGAGCCGAATCTAGGTAAGATCACCCAGTAATTTTTGTGCATGCCGCTGTTGTTAATAACAATATTCTTTGCTCACTGCTGAAATTGCAACTGACACAGTAATCGATAATTACAGAGATCGCATAACATCGCATCTATGTTCACCAATCTTTTTCTCTGACCTTCTGGACAGTCCAAGTGATAAATTAAAGCGTGTGCCGAGTAGTTCGTCTATAAGTAGTATGGGTATGGTAATAGTCCACCATGCCGGTACTATGGCATCCGGAGCCAGTTTGGGTACTCTGCCCACTCTGGCTTATGGCTCCGTCTATATGAAACTTTGGCATGGACTCACCAATCTGGACAGTGATCCACATCCTGAAGTCGCGAAAATGAGTGCAGTTGTTACAGGTTACATTCGACATCAAGTAAGCAAACATATCACGCACTTAGAACTGACATTAATTGTACGCTCACTAATTTTTAGGTTAAAGAAATAAATTTACATAGAGAACTTGGGGATCCGAATAGACCAAGCATTAGTCTGCCACCTAGTCCCAACAGAGGGAACTTCTTAACAGGGGAATCTCCACCTAGTTTACACCTTACCACTGAGTTATCAAGAAATCGGTAAGTTATTTCTTACATAAAAACCGAATATTGTCATAATGGATTGAGGGATTTTTACAGTGCAGCTCTAGTGACGCGTACACGTAAATTACCAAACACAATTACAGAGGAAAGCGATGAGAATCACGGTGCTAGAAAGCCGTTAGTTCAAACCCAGTTTGTAGCATGGGCGTGTAAACATTTTGCACAACCCGTGATGCGTGAATCAGAGCAAGAAGATGTTGAATCATCCACACATTATGAGAGAGAATGGCGGTACATGAGGTAAACAGACTGATACATCTTGTTCTAGCATGAGTATCAACATTTATTTGTGTATCAGGAATGCTGCATTAAGGCAAGAAGCTCGGGAAGAGCGAGAACGGATTAGTACCAACAGGTTGGAGACGCAAGTGTTCAATGCCAGGAATCCGTATGCTCCACATGTACTACAGTTCCATCCATATGACCAACAAATAGCTGTTGCAGGCAAAGATAGTTTCAGGTAAATTGATTTGCTGTTTTAATAACCTACATTGTGATGGTGGTTAGCCTTACATTTGTTTTCTCCATGATATTATGGATTATTTTATGAGATATTACAAATATGTGTTTGTAGCATTTGGGACTGGGGTACAGGTGCGAAGATAATGTATTGTCAAAGCCGCGGCACCAAAGGTGGCTCAAAACTAACTGCGTTAGAGTGGGTAAATGGACACGATGTAGCTCTGTTGATGGTGGCATCTGATGATGGTACCGTGAAACTCTGGCGTCCCACTAACACTTTGCATACCAGGGAACCCGTACTAGTCAGCGCTTGGCACGCTCTGTCTGATATGGTGTCAAACAGTCGAACAAATAGTGAGTGCAGTGTTACCTTTCATGGAAATTCATGGGTTGTACTATAATTTAATATTTTTGACAAATAATTCCATTCGAACATTGCAGTTCTGCTAGTACTGTGTATTTGTAGATGCATAGAGTGAATGTATGTTTATATTCGTGGATATTTGTAGCTTTGGCCGGTACAGTTATGGCATGGGAACAGTCGACACAAACCTTAGTTACCAGTGGTGATGTACGGTATATACGCTTGTGGGACGCGGAAAGAGAACTGAAATCAGTGGACATACCTACAGGAGCGGACTGCAGTGTCTCTTGTGTAGACTCAACTTATGCGTGTACAGGTACAGCACTTATTAATTCCTGCAAATATGTAGCGAAAGAGCTTTAATAGAAGCAGAAATCTTACAACAATTATTGTACAGGTAACGAACAGTACTACAACACAATGCAATCGAGCTGTTCCTCACCAGACGACGACCAAGGACTGTACATGAAGTCAGACGCTATATGCGAACTCTCTACGGTTCCTCAACGTACGGGCCTTATTGCAGTTGGTTGCGCGGACGGATCGGTCAGGTTGTTTGACAGGCGACTCAGTACAACCGAGGCGCGTATCAGAACCTGGCGAGAACATAATAACTGGGTTATTGGATTACAATTACGTGGCGAAAAGATTATCAGTGGCTCGTGAGTAGAAAATTTCTCTAGAAATTTTCAATAAACTCTGTAACGAGTATATGAATATATGAGCGTTTGTTTTAGATCGAGCGGCGATGTGAGAATATATGACATTCGACAAAGTAACCCTATATCATCTTGTCAAGTGTTAAATACAATGAGTTCTTTGGCGATCCACCGAAGTGCAGATACTTACGCTTGGTGAGAGATCGTAATTGGTACGATATTAAGTTGATAGTTATTTAATGCGGAATGTTCTATATTTTAGCGGCTCCGGACATCCGACAATCAGCATTCACAATCTGTCCGGTCAAACGCTGAACACTATCCGATTCTATGAAGGTTTCATGGGACATCGTATAGGTTCGGTTAGTTGTTTAGCTTATCATCCGCATCGCTTGGCACTGGCTGCGGGTACAAATGATTCTACGGTTACCGTATACTGCATTGAACAGCGACGGTGACATAGTTACGGTGTGCTATAGAGCACATCGCAGCCCTCTTTCTGGGCACTTTTAGGTTACTCGTAGTTTAGGAAGCTAGAGCACTCAGAGACAACGACATCTGGTACATTCATCCACATTACATGTTACAATTCAATCCACCTATTACTGTATGTGTAACATCATTTTATACATTCTTTAACATAATCCGCTTTTATATTATCGAGATCAAGTTTATATTAATTTTCAAAGAAAACAATCAAATGAATTAAAAATTATTACTGTTAAAAATACCTACTACATGCTGAGACCGTTTAATTTCATATTTGGATGTATTTATCTGTTGTTACATTATTAGTTATGTATGACGCATGCGCAGATTATTATGTTTTTATATGTTGGTTGCACCTATGACATTTACTGGTGCAAATACACTCCCCCTCTCTATATATGTTTATTCGTTGTCTCTGGCTATATTGAATGCGAGTGTTACGTGTGATAGTAAAAACTAAATTTATATAGTAAACATAGTTATATAGACAAGTCCTGCCGATTTTCTTCATTATATTATTGAATTTTATTGAATATAAAATAAATTTACAATATTTTATTACCATATTTTGTTATAATTTTGATTTTATTATATGTGCCATGTGTAGAATACAGTTTTGTTATTCTAAGTAATGGTATATATATATATATATATATATATATATATATATATATATATATATATATATATATATATATATATATATATATATATGTATATATACTGTTAAGAACACATCGCAGTCATGTTGGCACCATTGCTAGTTTTATTTGTATAACTGGATCTAATGCCGGTATTAGGTGACAACTTACTGCTCTAGTAAACTTATTATATTTAATTGATCCAAACATGATTCTAGTTTGTGATTATACATTGGTTTGAATTAAATCAAGTCAGACCTGTTATGCATTTAACTTGACTACACGATGCAGCAGCTATATTATATTTATGTACATATTCGATAAGCGATACCTACGCATCCGTATATACCGGATGTTTAGCACACACACACACACACACACAAGAATAATACAGGACAACTTGTGATTTTATCTCTGCTATCCGTATTAGTATAGGAATAATTTATAATTATTCGAAATTTTTCATACTAATCATGTATTGTTGATTTACGCATGAATAGCCGGTATATATATTATATTGTATACAAGAATTTTTACAACGCTGTGACCTCTTGTTTTTCATTACTTAGTCTGTTTCTCAAATCAATGTCATGAAATACTTAAATAAAATTGTACTATATAAGTCTAGTATAAGAATAATATTGTCATTATCAGCACTAGTTCACATTTGACAGTTATATATTGCTAAAGTCACATGACAGTTTTAGGTTATGTTTTTGCGTACGGCTGTGCCTGCATATTCTGTTATAGTTGATAAGGATTAACTATTAGGTTTAATACAATTTTTAATAAACTCGCGATCGTATTGCTGTACATGTCATATTTTGTTAACAATGTTTTGTAAAAACAGACATTTGGCACTTGCTTTACCGCGTCAACTAAACATGAACTAATATTAAGTAGTGAAAACTGAAACTTTTTTTATTAATTGAGGCTTGTGTATTGTGATGGAATTCCTAATTAACCGTAACCGACATCATTGTAATAATTTTTTTTTTAAATATTTCGTATGAATTTATACATTTGATCGGAGAACATATATACGTTCGCACAAAACATTGATGATGAAACCGACAATTGTAATTATTAGTACATTAATTGGAAAATAAATAATACGTAGTAAATAATCATGTACGTAAGTATGTTCATATATAAATATATTAAGATTTTTATTTGTAAATCAGTACCAGTTAAGGGAAACGTAATAATAAAATCATAATTTAGGCATTTTTTGCGCAAAGTAATAAAACTGCGCCAGAAAATCTTTTATATATGTAGAAGCCTGCTATTTTGAATGATAGTTACTATTGTATGTGAAACAATAATGATTTCAGAATGATTTACAAACTATGAAGGTTGTTAATGAAACACTGAATATGCTGAACATACTCTAGAATTAGTGCAAATATTTGTGTATGTACAACATTTTTTAATGAATTTTTGCGTCTTAATTTTCAGTTGTTATAAGAACCGCTTTGTTTTATTGGAATTGCGTACACAAATTTTATATTCTAACAATATAATGCTGACACTAAATGCGTTTTCAATTGACAGCTAAGAATTTTTGTTTAAACATTGTTCTGTTCGATGTATGCATTGTAAAGAAATATAATTTATAAGATGCAAACTATCGAAAGTGTACTTATTCCTAAATGTTTGTATTTTATTGCATAATTCAAACACAAAATCAAGAGTTGTATTTATTTATTAGAATTAAATAGTAGATTATTATCACATTCTAACAATCATTTACAAATCAATCAATCTTTCATAGAAACTTATGTAATAAATGAAATAATCCTTAAGTACGTATGAAAATGAAAAGTATTTTGGAACAACTTGTTGCAAGTAAATAATTGTGCATACATTTCAGTAATACGATACTATACGTTTTGAACATAACAGAAATGTGCGTTTTATTTTTATTGAAAAAATACATTGCAGAAATTCTAGTCGAGTTATTAACGCCAAGGCTTCTTGTTAGCACCGTAACTCATGGCCCTTCTCATAACATCATTCTGGGGTGATGTCTTCTTTGTCGAATTCATAGAATCTATAGAAGTCAGAGAGATACAGGCACAAGGTACTTCTGTAACTACACAGTTTAGGTACCTGATAAACCAAGAGACTTTGTACGAGTTCTGGCTTCTGGCACAGAGTGACAAGATCTACTTGATGAAGATCTGCTGGCAGCAGCACTTGTGCCATTATTGCTTGCCCTGTATAATCATAAAAACCCAACAGTAACAAATAATATTGTTATATCTAACATATATATTGAAAGGAATTCTTTTAATATTACGAATAGAGTAAACGATATATTTTCATTAATTGAACAGTGATTAAATAACTGATTATTTTATATTGTGTCATGTTCATCCGAAATCTTTTGATTTTCTTACGGTTGTTCGAGTGTATGTTTTTATTTCCATGTGGCAATTCATGTCATCATCTAACGAGATAACGTAGAGGTTGTGTCATGTACGTAACAGTTACAGAATTAGTACTACGATATGACCATTGTACTGTGTCGCTCTGAATACAATTTTGATGTATTATTATTGCTAGGGTTTGCTCTATTCATTGGGAATATCATGGAGAATTCCTTACAATATAATAAGTGACTTATTTAGATATATTTCATAATTTATTCGCTATACCTTCTCATTTTCCGTTCCATAACTCGCTGTGTAGTTGAAGTCACTGACGTGGTACTTCGTGCACTTGCGGGTCGCATCGCTTTCTCTTTCAATCTCTCCCTATCTGTAGCTATCACAGCCATCTGTTCTGCCTTAGAGAGTCCGAAAAACATCTCATGGAATGTATAACAGGCAGCTGTCACCTGACGTAAACCACACACATGAACATAACCTCACATGCAAATGACTTACTAAGTTACTTACTTGCTGAATTAATCGACGATGTAATTCTACATCTGCTGGCCGAATAGTTTCTGCCGTCTCGTGATGGAGATCCATAGCACAGAGTAAAGTATCTTTTATCGTTAAAATTAAGTTTTGAACGCGCTCAGTTTTCATTAATCTTCTAATTAAATATCCGCGAGCTAACGCGCATATTTTCTTCGCTGCCCAAATCTGAAAATAAAGTAAAATTCATATATACAAAACAAATCATATATCTGGTCTAACAGGCCTGCCAATATACAACAATATTAAACAAATTTAAAAAGCACGGAATCTATCTATTTGAATTGAAAGGTACACGTATGTACCTACAAGAATACTATGTACATATATTTGTACTGATTGTACATTTACTATTATATCTTATCTTATTCAATACATAACTGTAAACTATTTTTTATTATGTATAAATGTGATCACTAGTATTCTACGTTTGGTTTTAAATCGATCTAACAATATTAGTTACCTGTTTCTCTGTAGGAAAGAGCTGTCTATTGCATGTATTGTTTCGTGTCTCACTGTTATAATATATCACACTCTCCTGCTTACGAGACTCCTTGTTCGCTACAAATTTCGTAATAAGAATACCCGGTTCTAGAGAATCATCGGAATAGGAACGATTAAATGTATTAGATTCAGCTGCAATGTGTTGCGGAGCACTGGCCGAATGTGACATTATAACTTTACTGCTCTGTACAAATGGATTCATATGATCTCCGCTATGCGGAGAGTAACAATCGTTCTGTTCAGAACGTATTGTGAGATCTGCTAGAGTATCGTCAGGACTACTTACTGTAGTAATAGATGAACCAGATAACGAAGTACTTTTCAACAGTTTCTTACACTCGGCCATCACATTTTCCGAATTTCTTAACAAGTCCAATTCGATACTCGATACGTTATAATCTGCAGGACTATTATCAGTAATTATCACAGTATTTTCGGATTTAGGTTCCATATTATTAGGACCAACAGGTGACATGTCAATCTGATTATTTTTCAGCGTCGTCAGAAGCAAAGCTTGTTGTGCTGCAAACATTCTCATCATGTTTTTCTGTTCCTTCCGTTGTCTATCAAGCAATTCTGCCATTTGTATGGATTGCTCATTTTGGATTCGGTCAAGAATATCACGAATTCGATCTTTAGTTTTATCTGGTGGCTTTGGTGTAACACATTTTTCACCTTTTGTAGGAGTTTTACTACATGGTGGATTGATCGAGGTATGAGATTCATCTTCAGAACGTCTTCGTTGTACAACAAGTGTCTGCGGTCTGCTCAATGCTATATCAGTCTTTGTAAAAGTATTCACTAATCGCTTAGGTTTGCGTTCGCTATAAACATGTTTCTGTGTTAATCTTTCTGTTGCAACATTTGGTTTCCAATTTCGCATTGGTGTTACGAAGTTTTCGACAAATTTCCGTTGCGTTTCAGGCGTTTTAAGTACACTTCTTATATTAGACTTTTGTGTTGGATTAGTAGCTGTCGATGATTCTTTCATTGTTAGTCCCAAATTGGACAATCTGGTTTTTAGTTTCTGAGATTGCACAAGTCTTGTTGTATCACTGTTAAACATTTGAACGTTTGGACTGGGAACTGAACTGTTTGGCAACGAATTTGATACGGATTTACCGACATTCAAAGTTTCATTGTACTGTTTGTCTACTTTAGCTGGACTACTAATTAAATTCAAATCTGTTGAAGACCATTTTTCTTTCGCGCTTTTCAGATCCCAAGAACGACGTTTCTTAACCAGAGTTTCTTTGGTTTTAACTTCGTCAGACTTAAGTTGCACATTGTTTTCCTGCATTTGTGCCAATAACATAGGACTGGGAGTTTCTACTATGTATGAATTACTACGTATCAATGTATATGGCATACATTTTGAATCATTTTCTTTGTTCTCAGTTCTAACAAAATCTGAAGTATTAACGGATGGATCGGAATTATCAATAGATTCTGTACGACTAAGACCGATACTTGTAGTAACTTTATTATCACTGATACTGTCGTTGATAGAACTGTCTGATTTATTGTGAATTTCGAGTTTCTGAAAGCGATTGGAAGAAGATTCAGTAGTTGGTGTGTCTAATAGTATATTCGATTCTGTATTGACTAATTCTTTAAGAACATTCTCACTAAACACTTTATTTTCATTTGTGACAGTATAAGTGTCCTGTCTTTTAGCCACTGTTCTATTTGTTAAATTTAACTTTTGTTTGTTATCTAAACCCATCTCTATGTCATTCATTGGAAGCTTACTGTCCGTATTAACATTATCACTTTGAATATTAGCAGTTAAAGGCACATTATTTATCGCAGAAGTATCTAATAAAGGCATTTGTACAGAAGCCATTACTCTAGATTTGGCAATTTTAAAGTCTTTTAACATATCCAACACGTCCGTACTGGCGTGATCATCAAATACTACCGCACTGCGTGATGTATCTTCTTCATCTGAAGATGAATCACTAGAACTGTCAACGTTATCACTAATTGATAAATTATCTGAATCCGCTAACGTTGCGCAGCGTCTCATGTCTTTAGATTCATTTGTAGATTTTTTGGTATTTCTAAGTTTTAACCGTTGTTCCACTTCAATTGCTTGTACCCTGTATTTTCGCATTTCTGTGCGTTTTGCTTCATTTAACTATAAAAACAAGCTATGAATTATTCTACGAACTATTCTTCATTGAAAAGAAAACTTAACATGCACTAATCAAAGAACTAATTAAATCATTATTAACTGTACACATGCAATTAATCTAACAACAAACCAGGGGCGGTAGGATTCTGTAGCCTCGAATTTTAATACATGATTCGAATCTTTTGTTAGGAATTGTAGGTTCGGTTGTTGACTGTTTAGACTTATCCATCGTAGGCTGTAAATAATAAAAAACATACAAACATAATGTTTTAAAACTAATTTTAACATTGAACACTACGTAACATTAACGATAAAACTTACGTATGTATCAAAATTTTTAACATAACAACAGTTTGTTTGGCAGCATGTATCGCCGACAATTTGAAAATCAACTGACAGCTGTCAATCATATGTGTGAAGCAAGCAATAAGGTAAAAAAAGATCTTACAACCGTTACTTGGTTAAATGTTAGAAGCCAGCTGTCATGGCTACCCATGGAGAATTCCTATACAAGGATCTGAATTCCCATTTCATATAGCACGTAGTCATGGGGAATGCCGATTTTTTGTCCGAATTTTTCTAAAAAGCAACAAATAGCGATACAACAAATGAAACTTAGTGTATAAAGTGCTGGGTAGTTACGTTTGCAACAATAAAAGGCAAAACAATTGGATAGGACGTTGAATTTGTGTTCCTGACTGAAAAAACATCCTGAAACTAAAATTTTAAATAAAAATAGTATAACAAGCTAGAACTCGGTGTTAATGGTCTTATTCAACAAAAATAGTCTCTTTTATGTATTACTGTATTTTTTAAACATATAGGACGCATAGAACTGGGTGGAAATTGACAAAAAAGCAAGCAAAGTTAATCAAATGTACATATTGAAATAAAATTTAATTCTATATACACGTTCTATATGTTATTTAATCGATGTTGGTCATATTTTGGACTTTACAGTGAATTCAGTTTAATTTAATATTATTGCATTTTCATATTTGCCTCGAAACAAAAATGGCCTCCCTGGCAGACTTTCTGATTGGCCAGCCGCGTAAAATGATATTACATTTGCTACGAGTAACACCAACATGAAGGTGAAAAATGATGCAACAACTTCAGTTTTAAGCCATATGTTACTAAATAAACTGTCAAATACGTGATCGGATTATCAATCTGATGCATTACATAATTATATTATTGCTACCTCTTTCTTACGAGATAACAATTATTGGCCAGTGACTCTTATTATTAAATTTCTATAATTTGCATGACAGCTTGGTGGGCGGGAAATTTAAATTTGACATTTATACATAAAAATCAATCTGTCAGTCTTTTGTGGCCGAATTATTTATTGTTACACTTTTAGATGGTAAATAACAATGCATAATGATATGTTGTGCTAATAAGATAATGAGAAAAGATCCTTTTCTATTCAGTCAAACCTTCCATATGATACAAAAGCGTAACAAAAACAGAATATATTATGTTTGTCACTATATAATTAATATATATTGATAAAAAATACTTAATACACATCTTACAGACGTGCATGCGTCTATCTCAGCTTTTAAAATGATTTAATTTGTATCATAATTCTTAAAAAATAACAAAAACAAAAAAAAAATCATTTTACTGTGAAAACCGCAAATTGAATACTAACGTCTGTATACTTATATGATTCTCAGCGATATTTTGACTGAATATTAAAACTATCACAAAAACGTGATCGACTGAATAATCTGATGTATTAAGTAATTATATTATCACTACTTATTACACTATTACTACTTATTACACTATACATTGACAATATCTGATCAACTTATGGAAACAACGATGATTTATTTATGAGATCGTGATTTTTAGATGATAGGCAATCTCATATGTATAACAAATTGGTCAAAAAATACGAAATGTCCAAAAACATATTAATATATTTTGATAAAATTATGTAACACACATTTTAAAGACGTGCACGCTACCAAACGGGTATGTTTTAGACGGATTCTGGGTATGAAGGGTTCGAGGGAAGTAATCTGTGTTATAGATCTTATGGTCAGAAAAAATACATATGTTCAACAATATATAAATAAAATTTAATATGTTATATTACATATATCAGTTATAAATATATTATGAAACGTGTAAATGTGGAATTTAAAAAATTACAATGTCACCTAGGTGCATCTTTGTTCCAGATATTGTATTACACATTAATTGTAATTTTTTATGAATCGAGGTGCCACACTATACATATCGTACTATAATACTTTGACTTAATATTTACATTGCACGATACTGATAAGGCATTTATCACAGTTAAGTAAAGTTTTTACACGTAAAATTGTGTCAACATTACTGATGAGAAAATATGTTAGTAAATATGTTAGTCCTTGGCACTTTAAATATCAATGTAATAATTTAAACAAAATAATCATAAGTTGATCAGATATTGTCAATGTATAGTGTAATAAGTAGTAATAGTGTAATAAGTAGTGATAATATAATTACTTAATACATCAGATTATTCAGTCGATCACGTTTTTGTGATAGTTTTAATATTCAGTCAAAATATCGCTGAGAATCATATAAGTATACAGACGTTAGTATTCAATTTGCGGTTTTCACAGTAAAATGATTTTTTTTTGTTTTTGTTATTTTTTAAGAATTATGATACAAATTAAATCATTTTAAAAGCTGAGATAGACGCATGTACGTCTGTAAGATGTGTATTAAGTATTTTTTATCAATATATATTAATTATATAGTGACAAACATAATATATTCTGTTTTTGTTACGCTTTTGTATCATATGGAAGGTTTGACTGAATAGAAAAGGATCTTTTCTCATTATCTTATTAGCACAACATATCATTATGCATTGTTATTTACCATCTAAAAGTGTAACAATAAATAATTCGGCCACAAAAGACTGACAGATTGATTTTTATGTATAAATGTCAAATTTAAATTTCCCGCCCACCAAGCTGTCATGCAAATTATAGAAATTTAATAATAAGAGTCACTGGCCAATAATTGTTATCTCGTAAGAAAGAGGTAGCAATAATATAATTATGTAATGCATCAGATTGATAATCCGATCACGTATTTGACAGTTTATTTAGTAACATATGGCTTAAAACTGAAGTTGTTGCATCATTTTTCACCTTCATGTTGGTGTTACTCGTAGCAAATGTAATATCATTTTACGCGGCTGGCCAATCAGAAAGTCTGCCAGGGAGGCCATTTTTGTTTCGAGGCAAATATGAAAATGCAATAATATTAAATTAAACTGAATTCACTGTAAAGTCCAAAATATGACCAACATCGATTAAATAACATATAGAACGTGTATATAGAATTAAATTTTATTTCAATATGTACATTTGATTAACTTTGCTTGCTTTTTTGTCAATTTCCACCCAGTTCTATGCGTCCTATATGCTTAAAAAATACAGTAATACATAAAAGAGACTATTTTTTGTTGAATAAGACCATTAACACCGAGTTCTAGCTTGTTATACTATTTTTATTTAAAATTTTAGTTTCAGGATGTTTTTTCAGTCAGGAACACAAATTCAACGTCCTATCCAATTGTTTTGCCTTTTATTGTTGCAAACGTAACTACCCAGCACTTTATACACTAAGTTTCATTTGTTGTATCGCTATTTGTTGCTTTTTAGAAAAATTCGGACAAAAAATCGGCATTCCCCATGACTACGTGCTATACGCCATGGGAATTCAGATCCTTGTATAGGAATTCTCCATGGGTAGCCATGACAGCTGGCTTCCTAACATTTAACCGTTACGGTTAATGTTTATAAGAAACAGTTGTTTAGAATTTTGTTTTAAACAGTGATATATCGAAAGATTACCACTATCTTCAGTGTCGAGTATGATGTCTAAACGAATTGCAGAAAAAATTCAAAGAGATAGCCACGATATCCTGATAGTTATTTCAGATGAAGAGGAAATATTTAGAAAAAAGTTCTTTTCGGAACTCGGTGGTAGGTTTTGTTTTTTAAGTAGTTGTTCCTCAGAAAATTATATTTATTATTATTATTATTGCAGATGCTCCTACTATACTGAACTGTACTATATGTTCTAAAAATACTGGATCACGATTGTATCCACATCCAGCTCTTGGAGTAACAGTTTGTTTCACTTGTTATCACGCCTATGAAGATACTATTTTCATAATTAATAGAGATGGTACTGACACCTTGTGCCGGTGGTGTGGGAAACCCGCCGATAAATATCCTTGTTCCAAGTGTACCTGTATATTTTGTAATGTAAGTTTATTCTGCTCAAATGTCTGATAAACACGTTTTGTAATTCGTATTTGATGGGCTTTGCAGGATTGTTTAGAGCTAAATTTCGGCGAAATATTTGTCCATTCTGTAATCGATAATATTTCAAATGAATGGAGCTGTTTGATTTGCTATCCAAAACAATTGTGGGGCTTGCGTGCCTACTGTATTAGAGCGATGGATTATCAGTATGTATGACATTTGACTAAGGTTAGAATCTGGTATATTTGTAATTATTTTTTGCAGAAACTCACAAACGCCAACTACTAGCAAGCAGAGTGTATGTAATATTACACAAGATGTGGAAGAGGAGGGATATCTGTCGTCTTTACCGAATACGAATCATACCGAGTCATCGGCCGAAATTATAGCGTCACCAAAGAAGATACCAAAACCTATTGACGAGTCTGACGATGATGAATTATCCGTGTCGCAAAACACTAATGAATAGTTATCACAACACGTAGTTATTTTGTATAATTTATTATATACAAATAAATAGCAACAGCCATGTTCAAAAATGTATATTTATTTAATATAGAACATATTTAAGAATTAACAAAACTTTCTGCATCTAAAGCACTTTTCTTGCTTCTGACTTCTTCAGTTGGATGGAAGTGTTTCGCTGTGCGTTTTCTAATTTCTTCAACGCCTTCTTCTTTTGATGCCCATTCTAGTATCAAACGTCTACCGTACAAATGTGTACTTTGTGACAGAGCTTCAAATGCTCGCTGCAAATGTCATAAACAGTAAATAACATACAAAAGCACAACGTACATTAAAGTAAACCACCTTTGCATCTGTCTTCGTTACATAATCCACGAAAGCAAATCCTCTATGGGCCTCGGCACCTAAAGTCAACTTCTTCGGTAACCTAAGAGCACTAATTTCACCAAACGCCTTGAACAATTCGTTTACTTCATTTTTATTGGCCTGGAACGGTATGTTTTTCACTAATATTTTTGTGCCTGTCTGTTTGGTAACATTTGTTTTTTTCTTTGTAGTTTTAACTTCATTCCTGGAAATAATTCTTGCTTAATGAAAGTAACAAAATACAGGGAAAAAAAGAGAAAACCAAGTTACTAACTGCAGTGTTCTCTCAGAACGTTTCAACTCTAATGATTTTCCTTCTAGTGTACTTTGTTGTAATGTTTTCAGGGCTTTATTTGCATCGGCCTTGTACTGATATCTCACGAAACCGTAACCCATTGACAGTTTCGTTCCAGGGTTCTGTGGATCTTTTTTCGTAGCAACGGAAACATAGTTAAGTTTACCACATGGCTGGAAATGCTAAAAAAACAAACATTCATTCATTATTATTTGACATAAATATTTCAAAGAATATATTTTTATATGTACAAGAAATCAAGACATACTTTTCGCAACATTTCTTCAGTAGTAGTGAAACAAAGATTCTTAACGAACAGGGTTGTATCTGGTTCTGCCTCTTCGTCTTCGTCACTTTCCGGTTCTTCCTTATTGACTGATTTATCAGTTTTAATTTCTTCTGCAACAGGTACATCTTGTTTCGTTGTTTTATTATCAATGAACTTTGCACTAGTTTTATCAGCAGGTGTTTTGAAGGTATTCTCTGGTGCCCATTCTAAATATAAGGGTCCGTTTTTAAATTTACTGTAAGCAAGTTTCATGAATGCTTTCTTAGCTTCAGATGGTTCCAGAAATTCAACCAAAGCTGAAAAATATATACATAGATAAATAAGTATTGAGTATGTTTTCAAATATTTAAGTACATACCTGTCACTCCACTAGGAGGTAACACAACTCTACCCACTAACCCATGTGGCGCAAACAGCGTCTGTATTTCACCAGGTTGTGTTTGTGCTGGCAGATTTTTCACTAAGATAATAGTTTTTGATCGTTGTGTTGCAGGCTGAAGCATACATTTTTATTTTAATACATAAGGTTATTTGTTCTGTAATATGTAACGTATGATACCTGATTAAATGCATCGAGGAGTACTCCGCTATTTTCTAGAAACTGTCGCGTCTGTGCAACTATCTGTGTTTCTCCCAATGCTAATCTGACAGCAGCACTTCCTTTGCCTCTACCGTCTAATACAGCTTCTTTACTAGTTCCATAAGTATCAGATATAACTTCTGCTATTGCATTGTGCCCCATAAACAGCGAGTTCCAATTATGTGAAGAACCAGCCTGAGCTTTATCCTTGAGTGCCTTTTTTTGTTTATAATTCAAACCGTCTGTAAATAGTTACATCATACATACGCTCATTGTATCACGGTATAACAAATTAACATACCCATATTGTTCAATTCATCTGGTACATCTTTTGCTTTCCCTGGTAACAAATGCAACATTCGACCATGCATCACGGAGCCATCTAGTTCGGAATACGCTTTAACAGCATGTTCAGGCATGAGAAATGTCACTACACCGAAACCTTTCAGTTTTCTAGTGTTCTTGTCAACAGGCATACTTATGTCTGTAATTGGTCCTGCAAAATAATACACCACGTTGTTATGTATTAATACGTTTATTCATTGAAACAGGTATGCACTTACCAAATTTAGAAAATAGTTGTTGAACATCGTCTTCAGTTGTTGTATATGACATATTCCGTAGGAATATTCTACCTGATTCTGCAATATCTTCTTCATTTTTCAGTGCTTCTTCTTGTGTCACCCATTTACCCTTCTTTACATTCTGATCTTTATCCTCGTTGTTGTTTTGCAATGTTTCGCTTGACGTGTATTCAAATACACATATTCGTTTAGACCCTAGAATATAAGCAACAACAATCACAATGTAATATATGTATAATAATTTTTATCCTTTAAAATTACCTATAAAACTTTTGTCTTTATTCAAAGCTTGGTGCATATGTTTCTCAGCTTTGAAACCAACATATGCGATACCTTTTACCTTTGGAGGTACTCTGATAGTATACGGCACAAGAGGACTGAAAAATTGTTTAATGTCCTTTTTCTTGCAAGTATAAGGAAGTCCCCTTAGCTAGAAATAAGTTTAATCATATCATATTCTGTTATCAGGTTACATAAACATGAATAACATTGGAATTAAAACCAGAAATATGCTTACCTTCACTGTATATAATTTTATTTTTGCCTTTGGTTGTTTTTCTGTTCTTTTCCTTGGCTCTGATTTGGCTTTCAAGCTTTTTTCCATCAACAGTTTCATATACTAAAAAAAAAAAATTATAAATCATAAATTTTAACATAACTTGAGAAAGAAATATTTACTTCTAAATCAGATATTTTCGTATTTGCAACTTTATCTGCATTTTCCTCAGTACTTTCATTTCCCGAGTCTTCCGTTCCTGCAGGTTCTTCATCATTCTTTTCTTGACTTACTGTCTTGTCACGTTGTTCAAGTTTACCTAGTAAAGTATTAATATCTTTCGTGCCATGTAATTGCATAAATTCTTCAAACATTGGATCATCTTTATACTGAAATATATGCGTTTATTACTTACTAAATATGAGAAATGATCAAATATTGGTTTATTAATAGAAACATACCTTTTCTATGAACTTTTTAATTTTGATATTCTTTTCCTCTTTAAGCTCGTCTTCAACCTCTGGTTCTTTATTCTCCTCAACGTCAGCATGTTTCTTTTTATAAGCTGTACTATCAGAAGCATATTTACTCCATGACTGAACTTTGGATGCATCGCCTGCAAGAAGTGGATACAAAATAATGTGTTCATAATCTCAGGATATGATATGTACCCAGATTTACGCATTTCTCAACAGATATTCTATTTGTATTTATGCAAGTATTGTTGAAAAAGTCAATTGCCTCCTCCGCTTGCTCAACAGTACGATACCCAATGAAGCCAAACTGCCTAAATTTGCCATCGGGGGTATATTTTAACTGAATGTCGGTGATTTCTCCTTTTGGAGAAAATAATGTTCGTAACTTTTCTTCAGTAATCTAAAATAATATAAAGCTTGTGTAAAAACGCATAATAATGATGCTATGTACATAGATACTCACAGATTTTGGCAAATTTTTCACAATCAATCGAGACATTTTAAAATGTTGTACAGATACTACTTTCAACACGTGCACAAATGTCAAAACATTGTTAAATTGAGGTTAGGTGTAATAACATACATTGGGAATATACCAGAGGTACCAAATTGTTTAAAACTCGAAAATGTTAGGAAGTTTTGTTATAATTGTTTTTGCATTAGTTTAATTAATTGGTGCTAATGTATGTATTGGCATTTTCTTTAATTTATTCATAATAGATAATAAAATTTGAGGATTCAGCTTTTGAGCACAAGTGTCATTCATTTCGGGTTTTTATATTTCGGGTATTAAATTGAACTTTTCCACGTACAAAATGTCATCTAATGTTATCCGATAGCTAGTGATAGCTAGGATATCTATTTATCGTATAGAAATGTGTTACCAGCTTAGTTTACAATACTATTCGCGTTATATTTTTATGAAACTTAGCATTTTAAACTGATATGCGAAAAACGTGAATTTGTGAATTGAGCGCTAAATTTAATATTCTATGTAGAATTTTATGTAACGTTAAATAAGTTACTCAAATGTATGCCGACGTGGTAAATAATTTGGAATCGATATAAACTATGAATTTTGTAACAATACATTAATTTTAGTCAGTAATCATTCCAATTTTCAATGGGGAAAAATGGATTGATGAATGTTTCAATAGTATACTAATTCAAACTGCTGTTACTACATTAAATATCGAGGTATGTGTATGTAACGATGCAAGTAACGATAAAACGAAAGAATTGTTGGATATATGGAGAATTAAATTTGAATCTAATAAGATATCTTTTAAACTTTATGAGAATACAAATGACTCACCAAAAGGAGGTGATTATTTTCATTTAATACTTTCTTTATTATACATTCTCTGACTTTCTATAATTAACAGTATATTTTTATTTAAAGTGGGATATGGGAAAAACAAAGCCATTAATATTAGTTCGGGAACGTTCCTGTGTTTTCAGGATATAGTAAGTATTTATTGGAAATACTAAAACTATTCAACTTAATTTGTCGTTACTTATGTATAGGATGATGTAATGATGCTTGATCGTATTTTGAAACAATATGAAACAGCAAGAGATATGCCGGATAATGTGGTAATATATTTTTTTAATGGGGTTGAATAATGCTTTTAGTTGGTTAATTTTGGTGTTAGAATGCTTTATAATTCAAATAAATAAATGTAAAAGTAAATTTAATGTATAATTAGTTAATAGGCACTCAATTTATACGAGAGCCAGCTGATTCTACAGTGCGTTATACCAAATGGGCCAATACTCTAACACCAAAACAATTAAATGATCAAATATATACATCATATGGTCCTACAGTTATAATGCCGACATGGTTTTGTCATAGAAATGTGGTTAATAGGTAGTATTTTTAATTCAATTAGATTATTTGATGGCAGAAACTCATATTAAATTATTATTAGAGTTGGCGAATTCTGTGAAGATAAGAAAGGAACACCAGAAGATTTAATATTTTTTTACAAACATCTTGATATTAATGGTAGAATTGCAAGAGTTGATATGACTTTATTAATATATCGTTACCATCCATTAGCAACGACATTTTCAATAAATGAGTAAGCATACAAACATTATATAATCTATATCTAGTAAATAAATAACACACAATATACATACGAAATTTTAGACAAACTATTTGGGATATACGAATTATGCGATTAGAAAATACAGTTATACAAAATTGGAGGGAATTCACAATATGGAATGCAGGCAAACAGGGGAGAAAATTCTATAAATGCTTGAAAAAAGAAAATCAAAATAAAGTTATTGCACTATGTGATGTAGATAAAAAGAAAATAGGAAAATATTATGAATTGTATGATGAAATAAATAGAAAAGTTATTACAAAATTACCAATTATTCATTTTAGAGAAGCAAGACCACCTTTTATTCTTTGTGTAAAATTAGTAAGTAACAGTATTATTAATTAAAATAACAGTTTTACAAAACATTATTGTTTCAGGATATGACAGATGGACTGTTTGAACAAAATTTAAAATCACTCAATTTGGAAGAAGGAAAGGATTATATTCATTTCAGTTGAACAATAGAAATAGAATGTAATATTTTTTTTGTATTTTATATTTGAACCCCAAAAATAAAGCAAATAATTATATAAACATAGAACAATACCAATTATAAACTTCAGAACAAACCAAAAATAATGAATAAAAATCTTCTGATGTCCAACACAATTCGCCATGTGGCAAATCGATGCGAATGGGGTTTTCGTTTTCAAAAACGTGATGGACTATTTTTAATATATTTTACATTTGAATAATAAAAACTCTTAATATTAAAATCAAGAACGCTCCTACTCTTAGTGTCCAACAAACACAATAAACAATGCTACCTTAGAAAAAGCATTAAAACATATTTACATATTAGACCATATTCAAATCTTTTACATGACTAACTTTAAGTATACGCAAAGAATGAATAAATA
Source organism: Carabus problematicus (assembly GCA_963422195.1). Taxonomy (NCBI): domain Eukaryota; kingdom Metazoa; phylum Arthropoda; class Insecta; order Coleoptera; family Carabidae; genus Carabus; species Carabus problematicus. The sequence continues at coordinate 8,369,852 of OY728577.1, forward strand.
GAATGTAAAAAGTATGCTTTAAGTTAGATAACATTAAAAGTTGGTTCACATACAGAATGTTTAACTAACTATGCAGCAATAATCTTGTCAAAAGAATGTATATTTTCATTATATGTTCACTGCAGATATACGATTGAAACGTCCTGTATATAACATTAAATATATCAAGTAAAACATCTTTAATTTCGGTAGAACTCTAGCATTAAAAAAGTAATACAAATCTGATAAAAAAATGTTTCATCTTTATCAAGGTTGTATGTGAATACGGAACCTTTCAATATTTTATGGAGAATGCAAACTTCTTAGAATATATGAATTTTACAGGTATCCATTTCTGTTCATCTAAATGGTAAATCCAATGTCAAACAACGAATTATAGTCATATTGTGTTAACATGGGATTTATGCCATCGATGGATACTGGTATTGGTAACCGTCAGTAGCAGTGGTGGCTCGTGCTACATATTTTTGGATTTGCTGCATCAAAGAAGAAGGTAATATGCAATGAAAAGGCGGGAGTGATTTTGTTTTTAGATATATTTGTAATTTACTTACTATGTTTAATGTTTATTATGCTTAATTTATAATGGGACATTTATATTTTTGGTGGTTCTGCAGCTCTGCAGCATGTACAGACGGGTCGCCACTGGTCAGTAGAGGAAAATTCATCGAACGCACCTACAAAGAGAATAAATTGTTATTATCAAATCAGTTCTTACATCTGTTAAGAATTTCTTACTTTTAATAGTCATTTCAAGTGCATCTTCAGGTTGCATACGATCAATTAGAGCAAAAATGGCGTGTTCTCTACAGTGCAACAAAGTACCTATTCACTTTATTGACAAACAAAGTAAAGCAATACTTATCTGAATACGAATAGACATTTTTAGTTCAGTATCGATATATCGTATGTGTTTTATAAATTCTCTTGCATTGATAACGTGGTGCCGTAACAGGTGCTGAATCAGAAAAAACCCACAAAATTCACTAATATGACAAATGATACGTAGATAATTATATAGTCCTATTATTACCTGTCACTTTGACAATATCTCGCGAGCAGTAAAAATTTTAGTGTAAATATTGAGACAAATGCTGGTGTCTTGACTGATTGTAGCACATTTCACCAACAACAATAGTCATTGATAGACCGGATTTCTTCTTTTTTAACTAAATATTGCTTCTTTCGCAACTGTTCATTGGTTCATCAGATTCCGAACTTTGTAACTCGTTATTGCATTCGCTAGGAGTAGCCACTGATTCAGGGGAATTCGTGTTTTCTAACTTACTAATGTATCCTCTGTAACTGATTATTGGTTCACCAATTTCCGTGGTTCGTAACTGATAGCACACGATACAAATAGATAATTGTGTAGCCGATGCCCTCTTTTGTGACGGAAGCAACAATTGACTCACCGACTTACGCCATTGAAGACCAACGTCCATATGACTAAGAAGTGATAACATACGGCTGTAGTGTAAGTCACGGTCTAGTCGACTGTTCATCAAAGGTTCTGAACTTCACTGTAGGATTTATTTTTATGAATTTATGGGGCAAAAATCAATATCGCAGCTGTATGACCAGCTATTAATTATAACTGCAACGTAGATATATTTTCTTTTTCATTCATTACATACATACCTCGTACATTCCATGCATGACTTTATGAAACCTGTTTATACATACCGTTACATGAAGTGGATAGTTAATAAGGTTGATAAAAATAAATACTTGGAAATGAAATAAGTTAACATAGAATTGACTGAATTTAATTAAAATATTTCTAGGTTCATTATATGAAATTAACATTTTGTTTTTCTATAGCTAATTATAATTTATTGTATGTATCTAATAATGAATCATAATAGCTAGTTTACATTATTACGGATAAACAAGTCTAACCATATACACATAACAAATCATTTTGTAAAACCAACTATGTATATAAATAATGACTAAATATATGAATATATATTATACGATTAAATACGAACAAAAGAATAAATTAATGTTTCCCTTAATGCCAAATATACGAATCCAAAGGCACATTTATAAACACATAACAGAAATAACTTAACCTCTTATATAACCAGAGTATACATGTCACAATAATAATACAGACTCAGAAACTAAATAAACACTGCTCAACTCTACCATGGAATATTTCGTATCTATCTAATAATACGTATCTCATATATGTATATAATTCATTTACTTTCACTCGTAATCATGTATGTACGAATTCCAAACTGTCAACAAACGAACATGTCATGCAGCTCTTCAATTTTCAAGTTGACGATCCTGAAGTCTCACATTTATACGTATATAAAATTCCCTATACACCAAACTGAACGTGTTATGTAAATCTAACATTATGTATTCAAATATGAAACTTTTATTTATTCTACAAGCAATTCATTATTATTTTATCAATATGTATGTATGTACATGGTAAGTCTACCTATTAATATTTATTTGCATTTTCGTCCCTTTTGTATGGAGTTCAGTCGACAACAGAGCACGGAGGGCTAGGTGACTGTAATGCGAAACACTGGACCAATGCGCAGAAATACACGGCGCAACACTGACCTTAACTCCGCCTTCATGTCAAAACACATGATCTCACATAGAAGCGGATAGTAGTTGGATATATGTGCGGCAAACTAAAAACAACGTATATATATATTACATACATACACAATAAATAATCCATTCGCTACATCTATTGATGGTAATAGTTATTTATGTACCAAGGGTGTTATGACAATGATTATTTAAGGAGGGTAACGATGTTCCAGCCCTTGGCCCGAGGAAAGGACGTCTCCCGATGGACATAATCATCTAGTAACACCCGTGGTGCATACAAGACTTTATATTTCACTTTCATATTATTTTTTATTAAAAATTAATTGCCCGTGACAGTTCAATATAATTACGACATATGCGTTGATTTTTATTTATTTATTTACCCATTCAACTGGTTTATTCTTTAAAATCGCGTCGACTGCATTACGTATTTTTGATGATATGCCAGATGATATTTTAACAGAAGATTTATTACCCACGAAATCGAAGGCAATTTGTAAAAAAGTCTTCAAAGTATTGGTTGACTGAAAGTTAGAAAATAAAGTTAATGATTAGCAGGCGTAAAAGTTATTATGCCCGCTCATTATGAGCTTGTTTACACGTTTCGTATCCAAGGTGAAAAAAGGTAATAATAGGCAAGTGTAATATAAAATATATTTCAATACTAGTATAGCAATTAATCTGTACTTACTCTGTCGTCCGGCATCTTCAAAATTCTTGTCAGAACCAACAACAACAACGATGTCCATGCTTCTCTATGAGCTTCACTCTGCAAATGCAAAAAATATTCTAACGCTTCTTTGCAGATGGTGATTAACCGTTTCTGAATCGCTGGCCAGTCATCACGTCGTCCCTCGTCACCATACATCTTGAACAGTATACGAAGTACACAAGCCAAACTTTGTGTTTCTTGTTTCAACAAGTTCGGCTTAACAGAACCACGGAAACCGGCTTTCCACAAGAGATTTCGCTGTTCGTGATCCGCGTTAAATGCTTTTGCGAACCGATGTGATTGCATGAGACATTCTGTTAATTGTATCAAATGCGGAGAGCTTAGCAAGCGATACATGCCTTGTTCTTCGCGCTGGCATTCTGTTTGCTCGGCTGTGCTGCCAGCCATATCAGCTGCAGCCAAAGCCAATGTTTCTGCATCTTCTTTGCGTGATGTTGCAGGGTAAAATACAATATTGTCAATGGTTTGTATTAGTTCCAACTGGACAACGCATTTGATTGTCAGTCCATTAAAAAGTGTCATGTCGGTGTTCAATTTTATATCTTCCGATAACATGCTGTATACGGAATGTTGACTGTTACTGCGTTTCAGTATACCATGTCTGACAACATTATCAGGCACATGTTCAATAGAGTTCGCGTTCATATGATATGATGGATCAGGTTTCCAAGTAAGTAGAGTTGAAGGTATCGTACAATTGAATATATCCAACATGCATTGGCAAGTTTTATCCCAAGTCTTTTCACTGAACTTCATGCCGTTAGAAATGACTAGATTCTCTAAACAATTTGTACCAGATCTGGCTAATTGTTCGTTATTCTGTTGCACACACCAATGGAGCTGTATGTACAGTTCTTCCAACAACAACGGGCCCAATATATCGAAATATTGTGTAAACACATCCACAATTGCGTACAGTGCATGGTTACAGGTGGTCGTCATCCATTCGGCTTTCTCCGTGTGTTGTTCAGGTAATTTCATGTTGTCAAAGATACGGAACAAAATGTTGAATAAATCACGCCACCAATGCGGTTTGAACGAGTCGCCGTATGTTTTGATTATTTCGAATAAAACCGTTAGTCCTCGTGTGCGTACGTCCAATTTACAACGACTTACAACACAGGAAAGCGAAAATAATAACGGAAACCAACCCCGAACCCAGACACGATCTTCCTCGGGTATAGCAACATCAGATTCCATAGCTGCATGCTCAGCAAATAGATGAGGAGATGCGTGCACGCTTACTGCGCATGTACGAACAAAACGTATAGCTTCCATACTTGTGTCTGGGAATTTGGCATTACAAGCGAACTCCGATAAACATTTCACAGCATCTTGGAATGAATCAATCATCGCGGGGAATTGTTTAGTGTACAGTTCTGTAATAATTTTCCCTGTTGTCTGGAACGCCAATTCTACAATACTCTCATCCTGATCGCTTGCAGCCAAATGGAACACGGAGAATATATTTTTCCAGCCAGATTTGATATTATTCGCTTGTGAATTTACCATTTGTGCAACGCATCGGACAACCATGTCACGGATTGTGGGTGAGATGTTTTTCTTCATTATATGTTCAAAGGGACGCAAGAAATCTTTCTGGAATCTAAAGTTAGCGAATTCACCCTTCTCGATAAACTTCATAGACAATTGTCTCAAGCTGTCCACAGCGAAGAAAGCAATATCTTCGTTTGGATTACAGCCTACTGTGTTGAAATGATCGCCCAGTACTTGCCAGATCCTGGACCATTGTAAACGAATTCGTCCCATGTTATAGTACGAAATTTCTACGATCTTTTGCAAGGAGAACATACGGGGATGTCCTGAATGAGCCAGTTCATCCACGGATACTTGACAAAGAGCTTTAACGAAATCCACTATGGCATTACCATCCAATCGCGTGGAGCCGGTGAATATTCTATCTACTGCTACAACCACACTTTGCGAGCTAGTTTCACCGATTTGCTCTTTCACACTTGGGTCAGGCAATTTCTGGGTAGGACCCGATAAGTACTGTGGACGTACACCTGTTCCAATTAACTGAGCAAGTTCTAACTGCGAAATACATTTCAAAATATCCAACCAACTTGTTCCCAGATAATTTCCATCTGTATGGGCGACTGTTATTAATGTTTTAATAGTATCTATGTTCTTTGCTTTCATTTCCATGATTGGAGAGGTAGCAGTAAGCAATGTAAATCTAGCCAACGCCTGTACGTACGCATCCCTCTCTAGAGACATGTGGAAGATACAAGCAATACGAACAGCACACCGTATTCCATCCAAACACAATGATGCAATCTCCATATCGTCGCAGTCTTGTAGACCGACACTAAATGCAGCCAAGAATGGCGTCCAAGCCATTTTGAACATTGGCCGTACATGTTCTAAATGTTTCGCCGTAGTAAATGGCGCTTGTACATGTGATACAGATTCCATCAAGTTCTTTGCAGCTGACGAAATCACTTCCATTTCCATGTTCCACAAGATTTTACGTCGTTTCTCACTGTTTATAACCTGCTTGCCCGGTTTGCTAACCGTTGATTTCATTTTAATTTCATGTCCGGCTATTTCGTCGTATATTTGTGACAGATACTCAACTGGCAGATCTTTGCTGTCACTCGTGCCACGATTCAACTTGATGTACTGTTCTTTTGTCATTTTATTCTTAACTTGTGGAGAATGAAGATCCGTGGTTAGCATGATCACAGAGAACACGAATACGTAAGCTGTATCAGCACTTACAAATAAACCGTTGTTAGGATTACATTCGCAGTATCTGCTGGCAAATTTTTCCATTAACCTGTCGATTTTTTGTGCTTCACCTGGCAATCGGAAGCCTTCGAGGAAGTATCGTAAAGCGGCTACAATATCCATGTCAGCAAACTTCATCTCGTCAATGTACGCATACATCACCTCTTTGCTGAAATCGTCATTCTCACCCAGATAATCACCGATGAATGTTTTATCTAGTCGCTCATCGATATGCAGCCAGTGTGCAAGTTCTGCACACGTGATGCCGAGAAGTCCCTGTTCCTGCAGGAAACTAATACCCTTCTTCGGTTTACGGTTAAACATATCGATGCCCGTCTCCCAAACTTCTTTCTGCTGTTTCAATACTTCGAACTGTTCAGGTGAATCCAATACTTCCCTGTTACCTACACCACTTGAATCGGCTGAATTCAAACTGTTACTTGAACCACCATGCGATTTCAACGAGGCAGTACCACAGTCTGTGTCTGTATCTTTAGTGGGACGTTCACCTAACGTGGTTTGTGAGTTAGGGTTTACATAAAGGTCTTTACTCCATTCCACCATACATTTCAGTATGGACACCAAACACTCCAAGCCACGGATTCGCATAGATTTCTCCTGATTCGGTGACGCACCCAACTCTAATGCGTGCCTGCCTTGTGCAATTTTTGACAGATCATTAACCAACCGTTCAAAGAGGTTTGCAGCTGAGAGATCACAGTCATAATTTACGTATATATCAACAACGCTTTGTGCGTCCGCACAGATTCGAGTTAGGGCCTGAATCACCATCCATTTATGTTCGAACGATGAACTGGAAGTTTCTAGGATGTTCAAGAATATTTCCTTGAAGAACACTTCAATCTGCATTTTCAGATGCATCTTGAAGTTGGATAAGAGAGCCACGAATATAGACAGCGACAATTCAAATACTTCTGGCACGGAGCTGACTCCATTCTTCGATAATGCCACACACAAATATTGTTTTATTGCCGTGATAAACATTTCATTGGATCGGAATATGGGGCCGGCATTCTGTAGGATTGACAGGAGTAGATGGAGCGAGAGAATTTTGGATCTAAGTTCGTGAGATTTCGGATCTGGTGTGCCATCTGGCAATGGTTTCATAGATAATTTACACAATGCTCTGAACACCAAGAAAGCATCTTTCTGTAGAATGTGTGTGAATTTTGCTGTGACGATCGCATCGTTCTCACTCTGTACTTCCACACTGTCCTGTGACGGTATTCTTTTGATACTGGTATCAGGTGCGCCATTCCCACCGACGCTGCTAACTTCTTCGGGTGAATCGGACAATCGTTCTTCACTTTCCGTGATCGGTGAGAATGACTGGTGACTTTGATTTATAGCATTGGTGACTACTGTGTCTAGGATCTCTTTGACAACTGTTTCGTTGCTAGCTTCATTCATGTCTTTCTTACTATCGTCTTTGTTGTCATTGGTTACGGACCCTGATGTTGTATCAATGACTGGTATCTCTGTTTCGTACACCTGGTTCTCCATACGTGAGAATATAACGTTTAACATCTGTGTGAGTGTCGCACGCGCTGTTGTCTGGTTGATTAAGTTCCTGCTGGCCAGATATATGTTGTAACAGGTTCTAACAGCAAGTAGGACAGTACCCTCGTGTACCTCGACATGTTGACTTGTAACGACGGTAAGTAGTGCCTTGATGATCTGTAACTGTACACCCTCGTCTGTTTGTGGCCCAGAGAAGCAAGTGCAGATAGTTTCCACAATGCGATTGATGAGGAATTTGCCGGGTGTCGTGGAGTCAGGCACATTGCCAGTCAAGTGTCCGTATGCGATAAGTTTTTGTAAACAATCTAAGGCGGTAACGACAATACGCGACGATTTACTCTGGCACGCTAATTCGAAAGGTAAAAAATATTTTTCTGTCGTTGTAACATTCGATTCGCTGCTCTTGGGTACCGGCAGTGCTGCAGATGTATCTGTAGTTTCCAGCGTACCATCTTTTAGCTCTTTCTTTATATCTTCTATAAACATACAGATACACAGAGAGTAAAGTAGTGAGTGTTGTACAGATTAGTGAATAATAACAAATAAATGAGATTTTAATATTACCTAGTGCAACCTCGCAGGCCCGCTTCAGCTGTGAATGATGGGACCGCCTGATTTCTTTATCAGCTAAGATTTTCTCTAAAGCTCTTACGATAAACATTTCTTTAGTTTTAAGGTTTATTTGCATTGTTAACAGATTTGTTTATTATTCAAAATTATTTTCACACTAGAAACATTTTGTATTTTTTGTCCTGCATTCCTGTCACCGTAGCCATGTTTGACGTGTACATAAAATTATTTTTGACGTTTATAAAGTAAATTCACTACGCACTGTAACTAAATTTTAACTCATTTGTAGTAAATACGTTTTTTTGGACGATGTAACACAGAACTATATTTAAATGTTTACAATAAAACTACATAATTCCACTTACAATGTTGAACCAGTGCGGACGGAGACAGCTGTTATTACTGTTACCAACAGCATGTGACCAAATAATCCATACGAAAATTCTTCCCGATGCACGTATAATATATTATAAGATTCAGCACTTAATTGCAAACTTTCATATACTTTCTTTCATTCACTAATATAAATTTATAATCGGTGAAGGTTCATTAATATTAATCTGTTGTGTTTTCACTCTAGGGACATTTCATTACATCTGTTTTGACATTTTAGTGATATAGCCCGTTTGACAAGTCGTCATTGACAGCAACAGATCATAACACAATAACACCATGGATAAAACACCGATTTACGATCAACCACCACCGTACACGCCATATACAACTATGAACCCTACAGCACCTGTTCCAGGTAAGGAAATCGGTGATACAGTTTGTATTTTCGGTGATATTTAAACGGATTAAGATTGTAGGGGTTCATGGCATGTATCCACCGCCGCCTCCCATAAATTACAGTCAGAATGTTCCAATATCAGCAAGTCATTATCCCACGTACGGTACAACAGCGACAACCACTACTACTGTTATTCTACCACCTGAAATTAGAGTGATAGGTGGATGTCCAGCTTGTAGAATTGGCATTTTAGAAGACGAGTACCCGTGCTCGGCTCTGTTATGCGCTATATGCTGTTTCCCCGTAGGGATTCTATGCTGTTTGGCCATGAAGAACAAAACGTGCTCAAATTGCGGTGCTATATTCGGTTAAACTGTGTATATTCGTATATATGTAAAATAGTTAGCAATGGGTATAACTTGTATGTACTAACACAATGTTACTGTATATTACTAACATATCCATCATTTTTATATCTCATAGAATAAGGTATGGCTATATTAAAAGTTACAAATATTTTACTGTATGTAAACAATAAAATTTATATTTAATGTTCCTTGTGTTTCGCCTTTTGTTTATCTGTTGATTTAAATCACGTTAAGATTAATGAATAACTAGAACAACGTCACAAGGTCGACGCCATTTTGCCAGAGAGGCAGGCAATCTGTCAATTTTAGTTATATGTAATATATAATACACGGATTTTAATTCGTTTTATTCCGTTATCTGTTGTGCAATGCATGTAAAACGGGATAATTCCATCTTACTTTAGGTTCCCTACAATTATAAAAAGTAAAGGCAAGTCAATTAGGAACATTATGGAGAGAAAATTGGATTAAGCTTTAAAGCGAAGGAAATCTCAATTAAAAGATATATGTTTCAACACTTTATATGAGATAAATTATATTACAACTATGTATTATGGTATACATTGCTTGTAAAATTTAAATTGTCATTGTAAACATCAGAATTAGCGGCATTTTTTTTTTTGTTCCACTGCCATTTTCAATAATCTAGTAACTGATCGATTTGTCTTCAATATTTCACCTGCAATATGAAAGATATGTAATATACATAATGTACTTGGTTTATAATAATCAACATACCTTTGTCAAAACACATTTGTAGACATTACAATTTTCTTGTAAATCATTTTTTTACGAAGCCAGAAACGAAGTATTTGTATGATTCTGAACTTGAATATGTCTTTAAAATATTCAAAATCGGCACTTAAACTTAAATAATGTGGATTACAACCGCCTAGAACCTTAATTTTTACAACATATTCAGCTGCTACACTGTGCTACACCACTCTGATTCTTGTTATAAATACTTTTCTCAGACATGTTAATGAAATTAACACTACATGTTTATTTTTTCACGCCATTTCACCAACTTATAATATACAATAAGTTCAATGTAGCACTTCAAAGATATGCAATAAACACAGTAAAGATTGGCATTTTGCGTTTGTGTGTCCCTCAAGAAAAATGGCAGATCTGTCAAAGTCACGTGTTCTAAACACCTTGGTTTTAAAATGCCTTACATAGCAATGCACAATAAGGTTATGTAACGCGAATTACTAGTAACTAGGCATGATAATAAATTTGTACAATTTGAAATTAAAACATTTATTAGGTGGAAAACAAATGTATTAAACTCAAGGGACTTTACTTATATAATTATTCATGGCATATAAAAGCTGCATAAAATAATGATTACGAATTAAATGCAAATAAACACATAAAAGTCATACTACACACTCCAAAGAAACTAGTACAATCAATGCAGTTTTTCTTAAATAATTAGTTACACTTTGCAATAATATTTAATGTAAATTAACATAATTATGGATTGTTTAATGTTTGACTTGAACTGTCCTAGTCTTGTAAAATCAATATGGTGTTACCTTAATTAATTTAATTTAAAAAATGATAGAACAATACTACATTTCCAATAGATACGCTGTGTTGTTCTGTTGGTTGTATAAATCGCAGGTGTAAATAATTGTAAAAATTGATGAATTTATATTATGTTTGTTTCAAGTAATGCGTGTTTAGATTTTAGAATAGCTGCATAAAAATTAATTAATGTCCATGTAGGCCATATGAATCGAAGGCTGAATTTGTTGTGATTTTTAGAAAATAATAAGGCAAGACCAAATTGTTAATTTTTTGCTCATACTGAATTCATTGAGGTATCGAGGACAGTTAACAGGTGGACAAGGTCTGAAAACTATTAAACGTTTCGCGGTCAACACTTTTCATTTAATAATTAGTCAGGTTACCCTTGCTATACCGATACAAACTTACACTACGCCTAGTGTACTAGGCACTATCATGATGCAATGCACACACCTATACCAGAGAGGTCTGTCTGTATGTATGTATTACTGTATACCTAAATCATAAGTATACAATTATACATATACAGACGGGGTGAGGTGTTGTAATTTTAACAAAATATGCTTTTGTACATGTATGTGCAGTAAAGTAAATAAAAGGATGTTATTAATTGCAAGAAAAAATAATATTTACCAGCGCTACATAAAATTACTGTACCGTTAATCAAATACAAGAATTTTTTGGCACTATGTTTACCTTCGTTTTTTTTTTTTTTAAATATCAATAGTGTTGTATGAAGAACGGTAAATATCGAGTTATTGCCATGCAAAATTTTTACTATCGATAGAAAAATTTCATGCAATAGCATCGAAATGAAAAATTCCCGAATATAATTGGAAAAATTCTAAATTGTATTCTTAAAATTTTTGCGTACATTAAATGTGATTTAAGTATAGTGTTTCATGATTCTTACTGGTTAACGGTAATTATCTGATTCTCAAAATTGACCAGTGACGTAAACAAAGTTGTGAACGGGGTTTTTCAGGGCTGCCTAGCATATGAATGAAATGTAGGTTTTTTTTATTGCGACGTATCAAAATATGCACAAATATACATACTATCAAATGTATATGGAATGATTTGACCGCATATTATCAACTGGATCTTATTCAAGTAAACACTTGTTATCACAAAAGTACCAACATACACATCTCGAGCAAACCACAACCGCAAATTGTATAAATTCGGCTTAAAAATTAATACTTAGATGCTCGTATTATCAGATTTAATTTTTGCTCCATCATATTTTATGAAACATGTTCGTAGAATCCATTTTTCCTTATAAATATAATGAGAGAAAATTAAGTTAACTGTACAAAATAAAAAAATCATATTTCTCCGAATTCATCATTATTAGTGTATAAAATAAATAACATATATGTCTGAAAGTAACAAATATACCTTACAATAATTTGCTTATACATACGAATGATGGCACACATAACTAATATAATTTATTCAAAATAATAGTTCAAAAATCTAAAAGAATTAAAAATTAATGGTGTTACGCTCTAAAAGCTTCAAATTCATGACGTGTGTTCATTTCAAAACTGCAAACGTTGGTAAGCGAAAATAAAATTAGCTTTGTTTTAAGCGTCCGTCATCCGAATATGCTTGTTGCAAAATTCGAAATTTACTCACAAATATTGCTGTATATTAGGAGAAAGCAAAATACAGTACCGTTATATTTTGGATATAAACGAAAAGATATAGATACTGCAAATGAATATGTATTATCTTTCACGTTTGAACATTCCATATAGAGTGATAATTATGCTGGATACAAATGAGAAACTAATTTTTATGTACAGAAAACAGTTAGCCCCTTGCGCAACTAATTCATTTGCTTTTATTACATAAGGTAAGCAATACATATATTAAAATGTATTAATCCACACATCCAGCAAATGAGAACAAGCTTAATGCGTTTAACAACAAAAACATTGCTTTATTCAATTATAGAGCTCTAACCAATATGTGACGCACTTCCAGAACGATTTTCGCTGCACTGAATGGATCCTGTTTATTAATTAATTGCAAGTTTAATTAAATTTGCATCAATTTGCTTTATGAAGTTTAATTAAAATAACGTTACCTAATGAAATTTTTACAAACACTTGTCGAACACAATTTCACAGTTTGCAATGCTCGTTTCTCAGTACAGAATTTAATTATCACATTGGATTTCGATCATTTACTGTTTTAGTTAAATTATTTTACACCTTACGTGGTACATCAAGGTAACGTGAAATTGCAGAGTATCTTGAACCGAAAATTATTTATTTAGGCTAGCAAATTTTTGAAATTATAGCATTTTAGCAAAATTATATTGTGATACTAAACATATATGTAATTAAAAATATGAGATTAATCGATGATCCTTAAACATTAAAGGTTCTTTCATGTCTCCTATTGATTTCTGACATGAAGAGTACATTATAGTAGTAGATTACAATTTTTACTTACAGTGTACATTATTCTCATTTTGTAATAATTATAAAAGTCATGCGGTATGTTTGATCTGAAGAATAGCTTCGTCATATTTGACTAATTCCAATGTTAATTATCATTTGTGCATTTCCGATAACGGTAGCGATAGATTTGGTTTTGTGGTCTGTGAATATTTAATTATGTATTATTATTGTTAGAATATAGGTACTTTGTCACATAAGAACGAAAGGATCATTTTCGTTCGGAGCGCCCCGTCCGGCCACGGTCAGTGAATTACACAGTGACCGGGAAAGTGTATGAGTGAACTAGTGGCAAGGACTTCCCAGACCACTGCATCATCACGTGACCACGGCAAACGTCTTTAAAACAATCGGACATCGTTCAACCAATGCACACAAGTGATTTAGTCGCGGAAGGAACAGTACCATCTTCCACTAAACTCTAACGCAACTGCACCCAGCACTAACACTCAGTACTCCATTCCATCTAGCGAGAAATCACTTACCAGTTACCGAGATGCCTGCTAACGGTGAACTACGTGATATCCTCGTCGAAGACCAACAACATCACCAGGACGTCAACTCCAGCGGCACCGTGTCCGAGGATGAAGAAGTCTGTAACAAATTACCCAGGAATAATGTGACAATTCTCAAGAATCAAAATTACCCAGTACAAGAAGCTACTAGTGAACAATGGTACTCCAGTCTGCCAAACCGCAGTCATCATGAAAGCTTCATCCGGGATTGTGTGAACATGTTCCTGGACAAAGCCATCTTCAAAGCTACCACCAGGTCCAATAAAGTACTGGAATACCGTAGCCCTGAAGAAATGCAGAAGATTTTGGATTTGGAACTATCTGACGAGCCAGCCAGCAGGGATAAACTTATGCAACTGTTGGATGACACTATAAAGTATTCTGTGAAAACTGGACATCCCTATTTCGTAAACCAACTATTCTCTTCCGTGGATCCATTTGGATTGGTTGGTCAATGGCTTGGCGATGCACTGAATCCCAGTGTATACACTTACGAAGTATCACCTGTTTTCACTCTCATGGAAGAAACAGTCCTGCGCGAGATGAGGAAGATCGTGGGCTATGAAGATGGCAGTGGCGACGGTATTTTCTGCCCTGGTGGATCTGTCGCCAACGCTTACGCTATCAGTTGTGCCAGATATTGGTTCATGCCAGAAATTAAGGTAAATCAATATGATAATTACTATTTTCACTAAGGTTTTCATTACAGTAATACCCCGTACAGTACGGTTAATCAGTTCAACTAATATGCCGTACTATTTGAATCCGCACTAATTGGGGTATACTATATATACTAAAAATAATAAGTCTTAATTGTCGCAATGACACCTTGATCCATTGGTTGAATCAAGGAAGTCGTATTTTGTGGAAGAAATTAAATTATTACGTTTTGATTCAGTTCACAGAGACCACTTGGATTACTTGGAGTTTCAATAAAAATAAAAAATTTGATTTTTTTTTTAAAACCGTACTGTAGCGAATCCGAACTGTACGAAGCCGCATTGGGCGGGGTATTACTGTATTTTTTACTTTTACATTTGGCAATCAAAATGTTAACTTTCAATATTTTATTACAAAAATATCCATAGTGATAGTAAAATACATACATTTTTCCAAATGAATGTTAAAGAATTTTAAATTTTCAAGTTTTTCTTACTGGAAATTATTTGCGAAGACCAGAAGATTACGACTATGATAATAATTTAGTAAAACAATTGTGATAGCTGGATATATTATTAAGAAAAAGTAAATATATCAACTTTCTATGTTTAAATTTTATTTTTAATAATAAATATTATCTTGAACAGGATAAGGGAGTTCATGGATTGCCAAGATTGGTTCTGTATACATCGGAAGATGCTCATTACTCTGTGAAGAAGATGGCATCGTTTCTGGGACTCGGAATGGACAATGTCTATTTGATTAAAACGGACTCGAAAGGCAAAATGTGTCCTCAACATTTGGAATCGGAAATAAAGAGAGCCTTAGATGAAGGTGCTGCCCCATTCATGGTCAGTGTGACTGCCGGCACTACCGTACTCGGAGCCTTCGATCCGATACCGGAAGTAGCGGACTTGTGCAACAAATACAAACTGTGGTTACATGTAGATGCTGCCTGGGGCGGTGGAGCACTTGTGTCCAAGAAATACAGACATCTTCTTCGTGGAATCGAACGGTAATTGAACATACAAACTTTAAATATACTTACGTTAACACCTGTCACATAATGTAGTTTTCTACAAACATAACGACTCATATTCAAAGTACATATAGAGATATTCTGCTCAAGAAGATGAAAGTTAAACTAATATATACCGTTTTTTTTTTTTTAATGAATTGCTTTACCTTCAATGTTTCACCGGTTAAGCTAGGTTAGTAAAAATTTGTATCGGAAGTGGCTTAGCTGTAATATTAAATTAGTTAAGGTATAATTATATATATTTGTGTCACCTTGTGGCAAGGCGATGCATCGTTTGTTATTACTAAAGAATAATTAATTGAAAATCATTACGCCAAGGCCGCGAAAGGAAACAAATTACGTTTGAAAGGAATGTCACAATCCGAGATATTGCAAAATTTTATTCTAATGTGTGTACTGCTATTACTTAGCAGTTAATTCTATTTCATAAGTACATTTTACGAGCTATTTCATTTCAGCGAATTTAACAACAACTGAAAAACAATACAACAATATTTGTGTACTAAAATATATTAATTTGTATGTTCGTTTAATTACAGTGCTGATTCGGTAACTTGGAACCCGCACAAACTTTTGACAGCACCCCAGCAATGCTCGACATTCTTACTTCGTCACGAGGGTATTCTTTCTGCTTGTCATTCTACTAGCGCATCATATCTCTTCCAGAAAGACAAGTTCTACGACACGAAATACGATACTGGCGACAAACACGTCCAATGTGGACGTCGTGCCGATGTACTCAAATTCTGGTTCATGTGGAAAGCTAAGGGCACTAACGGCTTAGAAGAACACATCAACAAAGTATTTGACAATTCAGAATACTTCACAGCGAACATAAAGCGACGCAACGGTTTCAAAATGGTGCTTGACGCTCCTGAATGTACGAACGTATGTTTCTGGTATGTTCCACCAAGTTTACGTGGACAAGAAAACGAAGAATCTTTCAACGATAAATTGCATAAAGTTGCACCGAAAATCAAAGAGAAAATGATGAAAGAAGGCACAATGATGGTCACGTATCAACCACAAAGAGATCTACCGAATTTCTTCCGCATCGTATTCCAAAATTCTGGCCTCGAACGATCAGATATGTTGCATCTCATATCGGAATTCGAGCGTTTGGGTAAAGATCTATAGAAAATTATTATTTTAATTTCATCCTAATATCATTAATACCAGGTTGTTTTTCATCATTATTTAATTTTATTGAATACAAACCATACGAAAAATTATAAATCCGTTTTAAGTATGAAAAAAAGAAGATTTTAAATGAGTAATTTATTCGGAAAAAGATAAGGGGCATTTGTGTATTTACTTGTATATAGTATATAGAACATATCACATTGCACGCATTTGTTGATTATTATTTTAGAATCGTAGAAGCGCTTTACTGTTGGTGTTCTGAGTAATATGTAAGAACAAAGTGTTGAATAAATATATTATTTATGTTATAACATTTCCTATATAATAAAGAAATCTATGATTATTTAACTACCGCCCGTATTCTTGACTGTAATTTCCTGATTTCATTTGCAACAATGTGAGTAAAAGTCGCACAAGGACAACAAAAATAACAGGTCCGACCTTGTATTACTCAATTTCCAACGTGAAATTCACATACCTAATGACAACTAACTATTAGTTATAGATGATTCATAATCTCTAATTTTAATATTAATTTACATAAAAATTATAAATTAGATAAACAACAAAATTATATACGACAATTAATTAACATTTTATAAAATGAATTTAAGTGTTTATATAAACTATAAAATACATAAACTACAGGTATCATACCAAATAATATAGCTCCTCCACAAAACGTCAAAGACTTGAAAAAAAAATATTATCTTGGAAAAAATTTAACGAATTTGCAAACAATACGGAGATTCTAATTTTGTTTCCAAATGTATATAATCTACTTGACATTTATGTATTGTTGGTTGTATATAAACCAACATGTTTTCTACGTTATATTAAAATATATAGGTACTTTTACACTTTGAACAATAATAAATATAATAAAATTGGATTCAGTTTCGGTGTTTCTCTTCGTGTGTTTAGTGTATTTGTATCTTGATATTAATGTATTTTATTATAATAAAACTATTAGCTAAAGTTAAATTTTCAATTTGAACCTTGCTTGAAGTATACCATGTAAACGTATTCAAGGCCGACTGAAACGTCATCTATTTAGAAAAGAATAAATCAAACCCAGCTGATATGTTTTAAACAAAACAAAATATTAATTTCCGTGACGTTTTATGTTGACATTTATTTATATACAAGTTTGAGGAGAATTTTATAAGAAATTTGATGACACATATTTAGTTTTACAGAGTTTATTTAAAAAAACATGACATAAAGTTATTGTGAGTCATTGCGCTGATAATTCTAACATCATCAGTTGTGTATCAGTTAGTGAAAGATGGCTTTGTTCTCAAATAACATAGAAAATCAACCACTGAATAATGAAAATGATTCGGACACTGATAGTGATATCAACTTCGAGGATGAAGACGAATCAACAAGAATCATCCCCCCTACAGGTTATACATAAACATAACAATATGTGTTTTACTAATGTATGTTCACGATTCTTATTCATTTCCAGTGAGAGACACCACAAAATTTATGAAAGCCCGCTATATATTAGGTAAGTACTATTCAAATTTTCTATGTTCATTTAAAAAAAATGGGGGTGAATACATATTTGTATTTTGGCGATATCTCTGACAATCTACACAATTATTCTTATGTCCTTGCCAGTCATGGCATAGAAAAGAATTATGTTGATATAGAAATTGAAAATACGAACTTCTGTTTTAGGATTACTCGGATTTTTCGGATTTGCCAATGTCTATGCGATGAGAGTGAATCTCTCTGTAGCGATTGTCGCCATGGTGAATGCTTCTGCGATTCATAAGAGCAACACATCCATTCTGGACGTGTGTCAAGTACCAGTTACAAACACGACTATTCCTCCTAAAGATGGTGAATTTGCATGGGACGAGGGAACGCAAGGAATCGTACTCGGTTCGTTTTTCTACGGTTACGTGCTGACACAGATCCCTGGTGGTCGACTAGCTGAGTTATTCGGTGGAAAACGTGTGTTTGGCATCGGCGTATTAATGACTGCAGTATTCACTCTCTTATCACCTGTCGCCGCCTACTTAAATTTCCCGCTTTTCATCGTAGTTCGCGTACTGGAGGGTATGGGAGAAGGCGTTACGTTTCCTGCTATGCATGCTATGTTAGCCAAATGGATTCCGCCATTAGAACGCAGCAAATTCGCAGCACTGGTGTACGCGGGTGCTAATTTTGGTACAGTTGTGTCGTTGCCTGTATCAGGTTGGCTATGCTCGCTAGAATTCGGTGGTGGCTGGCCACTATGTTTTTATCTGTTTGGCTGTTTAGGCCTAGTGTGGTTCGTGTTCTGGTTATTTCTAGTTTATGACAGTCCACGCAAACATCCACGCATATGCGAGCAAGAAAGAGCTTTCATATTGGAAAGCACAGGTGAACTCCTTGATGAGACTGATGGAACGCCTGCGAAAGTTCCTTGGAAGAAACTAGCGACATGTGTCCCTCTGTGGGCGATCCTCATAACCCAGTGTGGACAGAGTTGGGCATTTTACACCCAACTTACTGAACTACCGACTTACATGAACAATATCCTACACTTTAACATCCAACAGAACGCTGTGCTCAGCGCGTTACCATATCTCTCGAGTTGGTGGCTTGGAATCCTAATTAGTATCTTTGCCGACTGGCTCTTAGCGTCTGGCCGTCTCTCACTGGCCACTTCATACAAACTGTTTAATTCCATAGGAAGCGTTGTACCGTCCTTGGGCTTGTTGGGAGTGGCTTGGGTTGGCTGTGATCGGACAACAGCCCAGTTGATGTTGACCATACCCGGTGCCTTTGCTGGTGCTGTATACGCTGGCAATCAGATGAACCATATCGCACTGAGCCCGAAGTTTGCGGGTACCATGTACGGTATAACTAATGCAGCAGCGAATATGTGTGGTTTCCTAGCACCTTATGCCGTTGGGCTATTGATCCAGGGAAGAGAAACACTGGGACAGTGGCGTGTTGTGTTCTATTTAGCGGCGGGCATCAATATTGGTGCGAATTTGTTCTACTTAGCGTTTGCAAGTGCTCGGGAGCAGAGTTGGAGTAGAGGGCCACAGTTAGAAGCGGAAGTCGCTATGCCAGATGAAGATCACGAAACAGCAGGCAACGTAAACTGAATTGAATGATCAAACGGGAGGCGGGTTCTGAGAAAGTTAAATTGTGTGAGTTTAGAGAATCTTCATTACACTTGGCAGAAACTCTGAATTAATGCTTTGAAAAATAATGACAAATAGCATAAAGAAATGTATCAATCTGAAGATTTAACTCAAACTCAAATGATTTTTGAGTAAAATCCAAAATGGACAATGGTATATTTTGTAAAAATTCGAAACAGTGATGCGTGATACCGTACAGCAGGGGACACTTGAAACCAGTTCTAATTTGTAAAATATTCTATAGTATTTTTATATACAGATTATAACCCATATTTAGGACATAATATATTCCAAAATTACGTTATGTAGACAATTTATGTATATACATTCTGTACTGTACTACACGTGTGTATGTATGTATAATGTGATATTAGTAAAATTATTATCGTATATTTTGAAATTGTTTTTCTTTCGTATAAGTAATCTAAAAAAATTGGTTACCTAATTATATTCATCTTAATATGACATCTGAAAGGATGAAATCATATGAGGACGTTTTTTTTTAATAAAAACACTATGAAGTATAACAATGCATATTATTGAAATAGTGTCTAAAACTTTGACAAAGTTACATAAGCCGCCATATATAAAATACATTTGTATTTCTTAAGTGTAACAATAAGTATCGGTTAAATAAAAAACATATTTTCAAACTAAATCATTGTGAATTGTAATTTTTAATTGTGATATCAAAATATGTTATGACTAAACAGATTTGTATTACCAGACATTTTTGGTAATACGGTACTGTAGACTGTCTATATTTTATCATCCATTTCTTATCATTACTACACCTTTTACTAGCAATAAATAATAATACAGGCACATGTACATTTAAAATATTGTACTAAAAATTTTAAATATAGTCGAACAATTATTTTTTTAGCATGATCGAAAAGCTCGACCTCGTCTTCCCCTATAAATAACTTTTTTATAAAAACATTTTGGCTTGTATCCAGTGTGTGTTTGGTAAATTTTAGATATTTTAATCAATTTGTAGTTAATCTCAAATAAAAAAGGGGGGAGCATATTTAAAACAAAGGAATGTTTATTAAGCCTGTTTTACAATATTTCACTTAAATAATTACAAAAACAAATGCACTTGTACTAACACAGATAATATACTAAAATAGTCTTACGTATTTAAAAAAATATATCCATTTCCAAAAAAAAGTTGATTCACAAAAGGAAATTAAAACGAAAAAAATACTGAATATACAAAATGTATTATTTTTATAACAATAATAGCAATAATTTATTCAAGTTCCATTTGTGAAAAATCTGATAAATAAAAAAAAACTTAAAATTAATTATAAATATAACGATTTAACAAAGACTGGACAATACAAACAAAATAAAATATTAAAATACAGTTGTTTCAAAAGAAAGTTTATAATATAACTATTTAGTTACTTTTGAAACATCCTGTATTTGATATATGAACTTACTGTGGCAAAATTGGCTTAAAAACAAATAATTAAACGGACAACGATAAAAATTACAACATATTAATAAACAAACATTAACTTCACTCAATTACAGATGACGTTGTATGTTGTATATATTTAACGGCAGTCAATGAATTAGTTTAGCGCATATAATCACACGCCACCTGTATAATGAACAATAATCATATTGCTAAAATATTTTTAAAAATGTATCTTATATCTCTTTTAAACTCTCATAATCTTTCCTAATACCTTTTTTTTTCTATATTTGTATATTCATTATAATTGTATATTCTCTAATAGTCTTCAATGTAATACTTGAAATTTGTTCAAAATCTGTAAAAATCTTATTATAATCAGATTTTTCAAAAATTCGGTTGTGTAATTTGTGTTTTAAGTTGTCAATCAAAGGTCAAAATATTTGTTACAGCAATTGAAAAATACGTCCTTAAATTGCATGATAAAACTTACTTACGAGCCATAAAAGTGTAAAAATTATGTGAAAAACATCAAATTGTGATTGTGAAAAAACAACTCTTCATAGAAATATCCAACAAAATCGTGTTTCAATCGTGGAAAAATAGTTTTATTACCGCATATTCGTTCAAGTTTGTGCTGAATAATTCTAGGATATTTAGTGTTAATTATTTGTAAACTTGGTCTTTGAAACTAAATGGCAAGATCTAATCTAGAACGATGAAATATGTAACTGTGTTACATGAAAATTTTGTCATTAAAATCCGTCACAAATTTATGTGTATACAAAATCAATAACCATACTTTTAACCCGTGAATACAACCGTCCACCAAACCAGCCGTGAAAAACACCAAAAATCAAACAACCATGAAATCATATTTATTTGTCAAAAACCAACCAACAATGTTGAAGTGTGAAGTTTTATCTACATTTTAGTTTAGAATTTAATTACTATTTGCTCTTTGTGCTAAGTTTTTAACTAAATGGTGTTTCACATTGATGTATGTATATTAAATTGTCATTTCTTGAATCTGTATGTCATTGTATCTGTTTGTGTAAATGTCTGTATGTTAATCCACTTCAACTTTGTAGGTCATACGTCTAGATCGGTATGATCTATATCTGCATTCCGTTACGTATATGTATAGGTCGGTTTTGTGTTATTCATCTATGTAAGCTATTATGTATTTCTGCTATTAATCTGACTCATGTTTCTGTATATAAAATGGTTCACTCATACCCAAAACGCATTGTACATGATGTGACGTTTGACTGAAATACACAAGCCGATACATGCCTGGATGTCGGATAGAAGCTTCAGGAAATTGTATAGTCCGCCGTTGCTTCGGCTTAACACCTAGCGCCGCTCTGTGGGGACTCTTCGTAGATGGCTGCGGACTAGAACCCTTACTCACATATACATACGAGACGTACTCGTCCAGACTGCTGAATCCATCCTGTCAATATACACGGTGACTTGTACATACATGGTTGTCAAGTCTATTTGTATAACTTACCTTGAACAGACCGATCCAGTCGCCTGTCATGTCGCGGTCCTGTGACATCTTGTAGTCGGCGTAGTTGACCTCGTCCATCGTCCACTGGCGGACAGCGTCGAACTCCACTAGACGCTCGGCATAGTCACTGAACACCTGCGGGTTGGATAGTGCTCTAGCTGTATCGTGCTGGTCAGGCTTATGCACATAGTAAGCGCGAACCTATGCAAATAACACATCACACACATACTACTGCCGCTCATCATCACTGACACGAGATACACGCATGTGTGGGTGCGACAAATATGAATGAATGATCGAACAATCAACTTAAACGTATGATAACTATATTTATACACGAAACATTTCAAAATCAGACAGACTACCAAAAGTAGGTTATAACTTTCTTTGCAGCTTTGTCAAAATACCCAGAGAAAATTATAAGAATTTACAGTTAAAGAATATCAGCGGACAATTAAGACAATGTATTACAATGTGCAAATAAAAGAATAATTTTTGAAAACATAAATCAACGGTTGAAATAGTGCAGTGAAGTGTTATTTGCATGATGTATTAATGCTGCAAATAATCAACATGGACTTACCTTGATGTTAAAGTCACTGGTGACAGGCCGATGATCACTAAGTGTATAACTAATGTGACTTTTATACGATTGTTGTTCGGCTCGAAGTGTTACGTTCTCATAATTGTTAGTGCCAACTTTGTACAGTATCCTGTCTGTCCATGCAGGTTTACGCCTAAAAAAAATAAATAGATTGATTATATATAGCACTGTCAAAACAGAAAAATATGAAGTTGAAATAGCACATACTAAGTACGCAGACAGACACAGTTTTACTTACTTATGATCATAATCCTGGCTTCCAACTTCAATCTTAAATGTGGGTGGAAATGATGGTGAGTTTTCTCTGAGCTCCGAGAAAGCTAGTCCCTTGCGCATAACTTCGTGCAGTTGATCTTTTTCCAGCAACATTTTCAAATTGCCTTTCTTAATCTGTTGTTCTATTTCACACGGTGACATTGAAAAATCTTCGCTGAGTCGGAAATTTAAATCACCCATCCAAAATACGTAGCTGGAAAATAGTATTTTATAAAATTATATTTGTAGCAAACGAATGCAACATGTTTAAATTTAGATATTTACTCATGATGTAAGATTTGTGTATGGTCATCTACGTGAAACTCTTGGTCCTTAATGATATCGTTATAGTCGTTTACTCTATCATCTAGATGATCGTCGTGAGCAGACAAATGCGCGTTCACGAAACATAACGAACATCCGTACAATCCTAAACGGACACTAACTGCTCCCTTATTTCCCTACAAAAATAAATTGTTATTACTAACCAAATAAAATACACTTATACAAGATATAAATGACTAATGAATACACCATATTATTTAACAAAGTGAGAATTAAAAAATATATTTAAAAAAGAAATTCTATTTTCGTCATTTAATTAGTGTTTTATTTCATTAATTCGTTTTGATATTTACCCAAAATCCTGAAATACCCGTTCGCGTGTACTGTGTTTCAATTTCTCTGAGATTTAGCAAATGCCTTCGGAGACAGTACACACTGAGTACGAGACCTTGTAGTCGGATTGTCTTGACTTTTACGTAATTTCGTAGTTCTAGGACTTCCCTGCAAGCGTTAGTCCACGGATCATCGAATAGGATATCCACCAGCATATTGTGCGGTTGTGCTTTGACCTCCTGCAGACTTATCACGTACAAGTCTGGCAGGAGGCCAGTGTCCTTCGCTGGATTCTCATTTAACGACAGCAAATTGTGTAGACTTTGATCCGGAGATTTCGTGCCGACATTCCAAGTAACAAGATATACCCTAATTCCAACAGAATTATCATTAATTTTACTAATATAATTTAAAGATGGGTATGAACATATAACAATTTGTCTAACAATTATAAAAACATATTTTAAATAGTCCTAAATGTATAATGAACATAAGCCGTATAGATACTTTTCATGATGAAGTAAATTGATTAATTTTATAGATTATTTTTAATGTGTGTGCCACTTCATTGATATATTTGCCACTCTACTGCTACTTATTCCAATTGCACACACATACACACTGCTCATTCTGTGTACATACGAAAAATATCTTACAAATAAAATAAAATTATCTGTATGCAATAGTTTTACTACATCAAATAATACACAACACGTAATTTAACTAAGAATTTCACACAAAATTCTAATTTACACAATATTTGAAATTAACCTAATTCTAACAGTGTTTTTAATGAATCTCATACACAAAAACGATTTATAAGAAATTTATTGTCCAATTACATAAATGACGTTAATGAATTTTGACATTTTGTGTTATAGTTATAGCACAAATAAGAAATAATTTTTAATTGGAATAAACGTACCTCAAGTTGTCCATATTTAGCAAATTTTTCACAGTGTTGAAGTTTGGACTTTTTAATAATAAAAACAAATAATATATTGATATTTCTTGTTAACAATTTCTAACCAAACATTATTTTTAGTTAAACGACTGAAATTCACAAAGATATTATCACACCACCACTGTTGTTATCACATATTAGTACAAAAATATAGTGATAAGAAATTACTTAGAATTTTACTGAAGTAAAAAACATATTTTAGCACGAAACGTAATTCAATCTTTGACATTTAAGAATACACAATCCCCACATAATCCCTATATGTCAATTTCACATCACATATTTCTTTACTTGCTTCAGATAATACAAATTGACTGAAGTACGTATTACATACGAAAATTTAAGACGTAATTCACAAAGGATGCTTTACGATAGGACAAAATAGGGTTTAAATTTGAAAAAAAATGCTCTTTATTAATTAACTATTAGTCATGATCAATTAAGTATGGAGTCATATGTCAAGAGGTTGAACCAGAAGTGGACCATGTAAAAGTACGTCCTTTCCATAGTAAAACCACAGTAAAATATATGTAAATAAAACTAAAATAATAAAATAATAACAATAAAACGAGCTTTAATAACATACAGGATCACAATTTTTTTGTATTTTTATTTATTTATTTTGTAATAATTACGGGGAATTGCGGGACGGTTAGAGGGTACTCAGTCCAGCCCAGCAATTGCACCGAAGTAAAGGGGCCAGTCCGCCCCTGCAACGAACGCACTCACAGCCAATGATCAATTAAAAAATTTATTTAAATTTTTTCAAAGCCCGCCTTAGAGAAATCTGCATTTTCTAGTGAAAAATGACCTCAATAAAACTTTCATTTTGAGCAAAGGGATAAGCTGATTGTCTAACGTATTTCTCAAACTTCATCTTTATATATTAGTGTAAAGTTAATACCACAGTTATTTTACTCAGACAAGATTATATGTATTATTAAAACTAAAGAGTTGTTGGCAGATGTTAGCACGTATAAATTTAAGGTAACCATACGTACCGAATGATTAATGGTCTTATTACTGGTCACATCCCTTCTCATTGTAAATATTCCCTCAAGATTCATAATGCCGTTTCTCCTAAAATCGATTGCTTACCCAAAATATATATAGCCAATATTCCGCTTAGACCGATTATCACGAATATCAATACTTCGAAATTTAAAATACCTAAATATGCAGCTACCATTTCTAAAACATTAATTAAAAAATTCTTTTCAACTTAAAATTAAAGATTTTACACCTATAGTTATTAAACAAATTGTACTTCGTAATCCATATTTGGTAGATACTCATGATGAATTTTGTCATTTCTAGGATTACCTACAAACAAGAATTATATTTTCTCCTAATCTAAAATAGCACAGCTAGTCAACTACCCCACTCAATTTTGTACGTTCCTTTCGAACGAGGATCAGTTCAGCTCCCCCTACTGGAAAGTGCCTTATTACAATATATGTCTGTATGTATGTCGCTCGTCCGCTCGTTCGTACGAGATTTTTTATTGTTCCACTCAGAGCTCCTAAACTATCAAACATGTTTTTATGCTTTTTTCCGCAGATATGTGTTATAGTCATGTTGTGCAAGGTACTTTTTATTTTTCAAATACTTGTGAAAAAAAAAATGTTTTCCAAATTTTTTTCAGTTTATTTTTTTGCTCCTTTATTTTCTACCCAATTGCATTCAAATTTTTCTCTCCATTGCAGGAAATGAAACAATATTTTTCCATATTTTTTATTTTGAAAAATTATGTAAGATCATTGGAGAAACAAATTTTTAATTAAAAATTTAACAAAAGAAGTTTAATGCATTTATAGTTGGCTTATCTGCTCCGCTTTTGTCAAGAGAAGAAAACGTTTTAAATTTGTTGTTTTATTTACGACCTTGGCACGTAGGATTTTAAAAGTTTATTAAAGTAAATAATAACTTTAATATATTCAATAATCCATTCCTAGTTTTCTCTCTGTTCACGTATTCAAAACTGCTCTATACGAATATACGGTATATATACCCTGTTCCTGCCGAGGGGTACGCGATAAAAAAAGTTTTGTCTTAGGGGTACTTGCTCAGAAACGGTTGGAGACTGCTGTTTTAATCGCATCAAATTTTGGCGGTTTCTTAGTAAAGTCATTCAACTTGAATATAACTAGTACGTTCAATAAGCAATGGAAGAAGCAACACAAAAGTGTAAATCATTAACTGCATCAGACAAATACTCTGAACTTTACAAACCATTACCTATAGTTACCCAGAACAAGAGGCGAGAAGAATTACTGGCGGAACAAAAGAGGTTATATTAATATAAAAATAATAATTTGTTTGAAAATTGTTATTTCAGATAGTAATATACCCTGTTATTTCAGACGTCGTGAACATGTAGTTGACAATGCAAGAGGATTATGTGATGTCGATTTATCACACGGATCAAAACACAAAAATCATATTATCAAACAATTTTCTAACAAACTCATGCTATCGGATTGGATGACAGAAGGTCCACCAGATCTCAAAGATTGCTGGTGGTTAAAAGTTTGCCCAAGAGGTCATCGTAATCTAATAGTTGCCCATGAAGTAAATGTATTTATTTATTAACATAAAGAGCGAAGTTAATGTGTCTGTTTATTGCAGAATATCACAAAAGTCTACTCAAAATGCGGTCGATTAGAACGCGTATTTAAATCTGCGCTTCCCGGCTCATGTAACAATTTAAAACAGAAGAAGACCATACTGGATGTCATATACAATAGTAAAACGAATTCGTTCTATATATTGGACGTATTAATGTGGGCAGACTATAGTTTGGTCCATTGCGATGTAAGTTTCAGATAGAAATAAAACTAATTCATATTATTAATCGTCATTTTAAAACGTATAAATACACATATTATTTTAGGTGGAATTTCGCTTTTTTTGGTTGCAATCAAAACTGACAGAAATTCCCAAATTACAAACAGTATTCCCAGGGAATGCATATGCATTCCATTACGTTTCACACGTATCATGTGATGTGGATAGCCTTAAGTCGACTCTGAACAAATTCCCATTTTACAAGAATAATTCACCGGCTGTGGACGGTCTATTGTTTTACCACCGACGTGCGAGTTATGTATCGGGACAGACACCATTAGTGGGTTGGTTGAAACCATACATGGTGCCGGAAATATTATCTATTCATATCTCTAAGTACTATATGTACGAAAAACCTGCAAACTATCTGAATATAAAGTATCACATCAAGAAGACAGAACAGGCGAAAAAGAAGAAGTCTCGAGATGTTGCAGTAAGTAGAATATCTCATAGTACTGTACAATAATGCAAAACTTAAATGTTATCTTAACAAAGAAGACAGATTGCCAATCGTAGTTATTGTACAATGATCACAGTAATATGGAATGAATTCAGCATAACATATAAATTGTATCGATTTCCTTATAGTTAGGTGATTAAATTTATAGATTTTTTTTACAATATTTTGAAAAAAAATTGCAATCTATATGATTATAAACAAATCATTTTTATATATATTGAAGTTCACAAATTTTTCATTTGTTTCTCTACTATATATTGAAAATATTTATACTAAATATTTATTTACAGATGGATACCTGCTAAGCAACTGAGATTTTTATTTACTAAGATAATAAACTTTATATTTGAAATATTTTTTTTAATAAAGTTGTAACTTATACAGTTTTATGTTTACTTTTTAAATCGTAAATGTCTATATATATAGATATATGTAATTATAAATTACCTCAAAATACATCCTACATTAAGTTTCAAAAAATATATTCTACTCTTGAAATGTTATTCGCTAACAATACATTATAAGTCATCTGTATATTGATTGACGCATTGTGCGTAATTCGATTAACTGACATCCATTAATTTTGAGATTGTGCTGGAATAAATATTTCTATGAATGATTTTGATCGTTGTACCCCTCTAAATTGATGAATGTGAGTATTTTTGATCCCTATTCAACGAACTGTCTTATATATCTTATACATTATATGAATTATAACGAGACGTGTAGTAGCCAATGTATCACATTTACATATGGCGCGTATTTCCAAAATTGATACCGGATTGGTTGGCGCCTTTGTTGCTTCCCATTTGTAGACCAATGACACCGTGACCCGCTCTCATCTGTTCTTCGCTGAAGTGACGTTCATTCTTCTCGGCCTCTTTAGGTCCGATACTTGGTTTTCCAAATCCGCCAGCCTAAATTGAACAGATTTCGGCGTTAGTAATGATTATTTAATGTACGATAAATGGACGATCATGTAATACTAACTAGCTTGCTTACTTTTCTTCCGAGCGATTGCAAGCATATAACGACAGAATTTAGATTTTGTCTTTCCCAGAGATCTACCGTTTGGAAGGTTTCTTGTGCAGGCACGCCCATATTTCTAGCTGCTTCCAAGAATGCGTTGATGTTTTCCATACATTTGAATGCCATTTTGCTATCATTAATTTTTTTCACGGCTCCAGGCTGTAAACAGTTGGCTAAACTGTAAAGTAACAATATTTTAGTCACAGTAAAGAAAACAGATAAGTTATAGTTGATGGTTGATAATTACTTGCACAAAATTTTGCCGTCTTTTAATACGTCATAAAAATTGTCCATATCTCCTTCAACGCTGATATTCTCTTGAGTAATTGATCTGATCCATTCCAGTGATTCTTGAGCCAGCTCATCACTGTACTTGCTATTAATCTGTAACAAAAATACTATATTAAATTACCATTACCTTAAACAAGAAAACTTAACTGAACTACACAGCATAGTGTGATATAATGATTGGATATTTCCTAATGGAAGTGCTGACTGCACATATTATTTAAATTCATATTCTGTGATTAATAACTGTACGTAAATATTAGACAACATTTCAATGTTCCCCTTGAAGAACATGGCCAAAACGTCTATGAAATAATTAAACATTATGATACGTGTTTCAAATAATAACTATCAAAATTATAAATATCGATACACATTTGAAACAATTACATTTTTCATAAATTAAGTGTAACTTTTATAAAGGGAAACATATTTCGCCAAATACAAATACTGTGTTAATATTTCTGACATTTTATTTTTAGAACATATGGAACGAAAATAAATGAATGTGGAACATTATAAAAACTACATACATATTTAAATTGTTCCGTATGACACTAAATGATACTTGATACTATGCACACAAAATGATTACGTCATGTAAAATTACAAACGCAATGGACAGTTGTTCACATGTGAAAGTGATCGCGTTATCAGTAAAAAAAAAAGATGTACTTCAGTTTAAATGTTTACTAGCCGCGTTCAAGTATTCTCCCATGAACAATGCACTCAAATGAATCTAAATAATTATTTCTGTTTGCCAAACACATTATTATATTTAAAATAGATAATTTTTATCACATGTTTCATAATCTGTATTAAAATTCAACAAACTTGTCCACAATGTATGAAAAGAAAATTAAACCTTTATGTTTATCTGCTTGAAAACTAAACAAAAATACATAACAATGTTGCACGTCCAGGTGAGCAATATGGAAATATCAAACTATTTTAAATAGTTGTGGGGTATTTAAGAGCTAGCGCATTAAAATGTCTAATAACATGAAGGCTTGGTAATGTCTGTCAACACTAAGAAAATGATATGCTGTGTAATAAGACTATCGGTCGATTCTAAATCGGGTGGTTCAGTATAAAATTGTGTTTCGTTGTATAATTTAATGGCTATTAAAAATACTTTCATTAAAAAACTACATATACGCACTTAAAGCACATTTTACTAGAACAAAATATTATCAAAAATAAACTAACCGAATTACTATATACATAATCAAATTGACCATCAGTTTTTATATTTATGCCAAGATTTATATTAACATAGATTGTGGCTTGTAAACATGTATGTACTATATTTATCAGTAAGTGAACAGTCATTTTTTAACATTTCGGAAATAATGGAATAATAAGTAATACATATTATAGTACATATTATAGTACATATTATTTGAATATAATATTTTCAGTTCCGAAGTTCACCGTCAATATTATTAATAAGTAATATGAACTCGTCAGTTTTCGTTAAGATGCGTTTCGAACTCTCGTTCATTATCAAGTGATCTTAACAAAAATTGACGAGTTGAGAAAACGGACATATTACTTATTATTAATAATACATATTATTTGTCAGTGCTTGTCGAACTTTGTATTCTAATACTAATTCTAGTTATTTTATTCGTTATCAAGAATTGACGTTATAAATATGTTCATAAATTAAACATTAAATCACACATCATTAATAACCAACGCATGTCAGAGATATTTTTGTATCTTACGAAATAATGAACGAAGTTTTTAAAGTTTAAAAAAAACGACCTTGATGATATATACTCCCACGTCAGTTTTTGTACTTATGGAATGTCACTTGATAAAATAGTGATTTCATTTCTTAACATACCGAAATTTATTTTCAATTGCCGATTTTGTTTTAGTCACATTTCGATTTTTTCGAATATTCATTGCCCATGTTTTTACAAAACGGTCTAAGTCAAACTTTTGGAATAGGTACATTGAAATGTTTGAAAGCGAATGTTGATTTTCACTTTAGCCGACATGAACTGGAATCGTGATATTGTGAGCAGAATGTTAAAAAGGTAGGAACGTTTTCTGTGTATTAAAAAAAATACATGGTCTGGCTACATAAACAGTTTGAGAGTTCTTCGGTTAACTATATATGGAAGTTAATCAGTGTACATATGGCGCGAAACCGGTACCTATTCAACTGAATCACTCATCACACAATTCTATTTATAGAAGTGACTGCACAGACATTGATCACATATCAGTCAACCAATGGGCTAAGCATATGACTTACTTAAGTACTTCATAAGTTTCAATTTCATCTTATGAAATAAAACAGAACCACTACAATAGGTATACTGTTATTACAATCTAATTGCAATCAAACCGAATATTCAAGGTATACTTATTACGATACTTTCTTAAACATATGTTTCAACAATTAAAATATTGGTAACATAGATCAATAAATGTACATACTTGGTGCTAGTGTACAATAATATACCAAAGCATGAAGTATATATATATATATATATATATATATATATATATATATATATATATATATATATATATATATATATATATATATATATAAAATATATAAACATGTATTTATTTGCATTATAATCTGTAAAATTACATAGGTACTAAAAACCAATAATAATATTGAATATAACCATCAAAATTTTATATTCTATTTAAAATTATATTAATATTAACAAAACAATTACATTCGATTCAATACTTTGTGGCAACTACGTAGATCACATTTTATACGTGAAGTATGTATATAAAAAGTCAATTATGATAATTTCTTTAATGGAAAGATACTCAGACTGGAGAAGCCACTGACCGTTGATATGTTATCAAATTTAATACATAACTTTTTATCACATTCATCGTGTAAAAAAAAATAACAATATTAATATTTATTTATGATACGTACATTTCAAGATTACTGCACAAGGATATATACATTCGTCTTTTTTTGTTCATACAGTTGTTGAACAATCTTTATCAGTTTATCAGAATCGTAACTGTACAGTTTTAAAAATAATAGTGTCACGTGCACGAACAAAATATTGTATAATTACAACTACAATCGTTCATACCGATAAGTACTTTAAACTGCTATTGTTTATTCAGCGTTACGTGTTCATACATACATACATGTATGGCCAGGAATATGATAATAACATACTCCAAATAATTTATTATTATATCGTTGTTTTCATATAATTAGATAAACAAAGGTACACTTCTTCCTTCGAAACTATTTCTTTATAGTTAGACACGCATGACTTACAAATTATTTACATGTAATTTAGCATCTGCCCGCTAAGAGTACGAAGGTATTAACAGGTGGTCGCAGTTGGCTTATACATAACCAACTGCATATATAACAAAGTTTTTGAATACAGAAGTTTTGGTTGCAGACTGCAGAGAGGATGCGTAACCGGCTCCAGTTATCGATTATAAACAGTATGACCCACTTAACAAGAAACCGGCCATCAGGATAATACAGAAAAGTGTTTCAAGTACCTCTTCTTGTGCAACGATGCTGACACATCGGTAAAGAATTCAAAACGCTGTTCCCAACGGATTCTTAATAAATGCATTAATTATTTCCATATTTCTTCCGTGACTGACACACGTAAGCATTCGTTATTAAATATATAAATAATTAACGAACGATAAACTCATTCATTATTATTACATATTGTGTGAAATATAATTCGGTAATAACCATCTACTATACAATTAAATCTACGAATAGTATTTCTTTTTTATAATAAATACTGTTATTTAATAACAGAATTAAAACAAAATGACTATAAACCTGTAGGTACGTTTGGTGTGTTTCAAATATTTTTAACTGACAAAGAATATGATGGATCCAGGTAAATATGAATGAATCTTTCAATACATGTGTATATCTCGTATGTGTAATATTCTCTGAAATAGTTAGTGTACGAACCTTGCGTTGCGCTTCAGCTGCAAATCCACTTTTTGCTGCTCTGTTGTTAGCCATTGTTATATGCACAAACACAAGAACAATTTTTAAATAACAAAAACGATGCTTGTCAACCGGCTTCCAGCACAGAACTGGGTTCGAGTCGCCACGTCGAACGTCCGTCTCGCGGGTACCCCCGTCGATCCCCCCACCCCGTTCCAGTTTCATTGGTTACGAATCCACCTTTG
The DNA here is from genome assembly GCA_963422195.1 of Carabus problematicus. Taxonomy (NCBI): domain Eukaryota; kingdom Metazoa; phylum Arthropoda; class Insecta; order Coleoptera; family Carabidae; genus Carabus; species Carabus problematicus. The sequence continues at coordinate 8,403,840 of OY728577.1, forward strand.
CCTTCGTAACGAACATCGACCCCTAATGTCACGTGATGTAAGACCGGTATTTGCGAGACATCTTAGGGGTGTTACATTACTGGAGTGAATATGCTTACAGGTATACTGAGGTATACCATACAATCGCCCATCTGAACAATGCTCACGTTACCAACATACAGCCGATGGTTTTCTTACCTTACAGTTTTACTCTTTTTACTGACCTGTCATTATTCCATATGAGAATTGTGAACTTCTCGTGCCACTGATCTCCAGCTAGTTTTATTCACTCACGTGTTTGTACCTAGTCGAAATCATGCTCGTGTAATTTCATATTAGCGATAATGACACAACTAACCTGATATCTGTAGCTACATGTATGTACGTTTAACGGCTAGATGGACACATTTCGCTGCACTAAATTGCTGGATTTCCTGCTGCATTCCTTAGTATGACGGGATGGACAAGATAAATGCTTACATACATATCTGGTTTACACATGGACTATTTTTACTATTTACTCCACTGTTTGCTATAATATAAATGCTTTATCATTATCGTACATGTTTTTATGTAAAATTATTCATGCGTTTTTGACATTTGTTTATCAGTATTCCGGTTATATTGAAATATGTAAGTTCTAGAACATATTATATTAAATTATCAGTAAATATATAAGAATATCATTTCTTAGAAAATGTTTGATTGTATTTTTATTTTCTAAGAACAGACATTTCAGTTATTCTTCGTTAAAACCATATCTGTTTAACAGTTTAACAGGTGACCTATTTTAAGAATCAATGACACTATATAATTCCTAGGAAATGAATTTAGTATTAAAAACAAATTATGGAATTTTTATGGTTAATAGTGATTAAATTTATTTATCATAAAATTATATGTTTTAACTGTTTTTTTCCGTATTATGACTTCATGCAAATAATATACGTATGTATACGAATTGCTTTCGTGTGAATATGAGTTATTGGTTTAGTTTTATTGCATTTGATATTAATATTACCATAAATTCTTTGATATAAATGCAAGTATATATTTTAAGATTTTGTTTCAGTTTTCAGTAGTTTATGTAGGTACTGCATTTCCGTGGTTCGTAAAACCGGAAATATTCGGCATATTACAAATGATACATACATTATATAAATACAGTTTAAGAAATGACTAATATTTCTTTTTCTTAATATCGAAATCTCTTTCTGCAACACTAGAGATGTAATTTACTATCTGTAAATATAATTAGTCTTATCACAACACGCTTATAAACCTTGTAATTAAAATATGAAAATATATTTTAAACCTTGAAAAAAAAAATGATTGATCATAATCTAAACTGATTGAACTTCATTTCTATTTTAATTGTTTTGTTTACAAAATTGTTAAAAATCACTGATAATGTGACCATGCCTAGATAATTGGTAGGAATAACTGTTTGACCATCCATACTTATTTAAACAGTATTTAGGAATTAAACTGATTAAATGTCCCTAAAATGCACAAATATGATATTTAAATATAGTCATTTCAGCAAAATAGTACATTTTAAGATGATTATATACAGACAGATTAGTCCATTTGACTAATAGTCTACTATATATTGTAAATATCTTTAACCAAAACCAATATTTTGAAAAATGTATGCAAAATTCTATTGACATTCCTAAAGATAAACAAGATACAAGCCACATTCCTTTAGCGATAAGGAATTCTTAAAACTCTATACAAGTTGCAATACTTTTGCAACCCAAATTTAACGGTAATAAAAATAAATTGTGAAACAGACGCAGGAATATTGAAGAAGAAATTAAGGATTTTCCCGTTACATGGATAACGTTATACTATCTGTGCTACAAAATACGCAAACATATGTTACGGATTAAAAATACCTAGGCTGCAGAATGCAGAATAAGAATGGAAAAGTAGCGTATTACAAAAGAATTTCAGTGGAATTTAATCAGAAATATAATTTTTGTACCAGCATCTAATTATTTGCATTTCATTTAGTTTTATATAATAAAGTATGTGTTTAATTAAATTATACTTGTATCATTAGATAACTAAAGCAACAAATAAATAAATTAATATTATTAAATACGAATCGTATTATGAATAACGATATCATGCAATAACGGATGTATTTCATTCTAAGAACTTTTTATCTTCTTTTAGCATCTGATTAGTAATAGGTGTAATGTAAATGCTGATTCCAGTGAAATTACATAAAATTTCACTATAATTAATTTACCGATTGATAAGCAAGTAATGTATCAGGTTTACATGTTTATATCAATTATATTATCGTCGATAACTGTTACCTAATGTACCATTTGCAAGTAAAATGATAAAAATCTTAAGAACATAACAAAATTAATTATGAATCAACCATATGCGGGAACGCGATATAAGAAATCTATATATGGCTGGGGAAATCGCGTAACTTGCTAAATGAAAGTATCTGTGTGGCGTTTGCCTGCCAGTCGCTCCAACCGAAATCACGTAATCCTTCCTTTTATGGCCTAATTTCTATCTTTTGTATTAAAAATGATCAATTTTCTAGAAACTACATTGATAACGATAATGTTAATACACTGAACGAATGACTCAGCTGTTATTTTTAACAATTTACATCATAGTATTTGACCAATGACTTGTGATAAGGGTCAGATAAGAACCATGTACTACGTGATTATAAGAAATCATTGTCATTTCGATATCAATTCAAACTTATCCGTATCATTCATTATCATATTATGTATCATACAACATACAGTCTTCGCATGTAAACCGAAATCAAAATCCGAACCATTTTTAATACGTTAATTATCAATCAATGACATTATTTCATTCTCTTGATTTAATGGCAGGAAAATTTATACCTGAACGATAACGCTATGTGAATCATATGTTTCATATTTGACCTTAAAATATTTAAGATACTGAGGTTTATGTGGTTAATAATATTCTGAGAATAATTATAAAACTTTATTTTCAAATATTAACATACTTTAGATTTATTACAAAACATGTGATTTTTTTAATGTATTTTTTAAGAATCAGTTATCAGCTGTTTCCTCTGATGGCATACATACATTTTGCCTGGCCTTGGAAACAAATGCATACGTATATAATTATTATTCAAAATACAACAGTTTGCTTTAATATTTTTCAGTAACATTTACATAATTTTCATGTAGACGCTTGTCTCACATTAAGTTAACACCTCCACGCAATCATCAAAACATACACAAATATTTATAAGCATTAAAAGAGTTTCGATGAGTCATTATTGGTTGATAAAATTCCCGTAAATCTGTACATGGAGCAGCAAACAGCGCAAAAAGAATAAAAAAGCGTTTTCATACATAAACGCCGAGATATGAAGTCATCTGTGTCCGCAATCCCCTCATATCTAAATATTTACCTCCTGTGTGTGTGTGTGTGTGTGTGTTTAGATTATCAGTTTTAAATACAGCTATAATACAACTATTCAAACCAAATGAATGCTAACGTCTTTCATGTCGGTGCTTGCGTACATATATCTTACCATAACTAATATTAGTAGCATTGAAATTTCAATCACATTCTGTATTTGAAAACCAACAGATTATATTAAATTCCGTAGTAATATTTTTTTTATAGTAATTCGGATAAAACAAATATGTACATACATACCTATATTCCTAGTTATAGATAAAGTACATTACTATCATGAAATAATAAGAAACTACAGATACCATTTCGGTGTATACGTATATTTGAACGACAATTTTAAGTAGCATTTTTTTAATTTATCCTCATTAAACAAATTAGAATGTATAAATTTTGTAACATGATAAAACAGTTATAAATTGTATAAATGTGTATGTTAAAATTTTAATTAAAATACTTAACAATACAATTACCCGTATAATTATAAATGTTTTAAAATTTAATAGCAAACAAGAGATCTTATTTATTATATAAAATTGTGTACATTAATTTAAAATGTATTAATTAGATTTCATTGCCAGTCATTATGCTGTATGAAGCAAAATCTAGTTTTGTGTACAATAGTTAATATTTAGTAGTATTCTAGTGTAAAAATGAAATAATAATTATTGTATAAAATAATATATAAAGTAATTGGTAACATAATATAAAACTAACATATTGAGTTATTATGGATATGATCAAAGACCATTATAATAACAAAGTTATAATACCTTTTTAAATCTTTTTGTTCCATAAAACAAAGAATATCAGTTAACCATGGCAAAATGAGCAATTATCGGCTACGAAATTGACCATTGTTGTATTTAGAAATGTAATATCAAAGCAAGCAATCGTTATTACACACACACATTTAGTAAATTCATATTCGGTAAATAATATTGTCAATGACTTCTGATGCATGCCAATTTCTAAAATGTTTTATGACACATTGTAAATTCCCAAACCTAAAGTATTTTACTCACTTTAGATAAGAGTGGGAAAAGTACCTACATTTAACCGTAGTTGGCTATTTTTGTTTGTGAGCCAAGATATTTCTGATAAAGATCTGTTCGTCGCCTTCAATAAGTTTTCTGTGTAACAGTAAATGTTTGAGAAATAGAAAACAAATATATAGACATTTTCAGTACTAACTATATTTTAGAACAATTGTTTGTTCGTTCGCAAAAACGGAAGAACACATATTATATTCCCACTAAAATAACAATTAATAAAGTGAAGTAAATATACTCGTATAGTTACACCACATAGCAAATTATATTGAATAAAATAGTTACTATTTTGAATATGTTGCTTCAGGCTAACTAAATCAATACGAAAATTAACAGTGTATATATATTTGAGAGCATTACCTTCAGAAACAATAGGCAATTAAAGTAATCTACGAACTATACCCAACCGTCACAGATCCATGATAAACATATGCTTGAGGACAGATCCGTACTTCACTAAAATTACAGTTAGTCAATGCCAGTGGTTCCCAACCTTTTTCGTTACATGCACTCTGTACACAATTTTGTAAGAATCTATTCCCCCTTTCAAGGATTTTCTAACTGAATAGATGTATTTCGAATGAGTTGCTTTTAATATTGAAAATATTCAGCTTTTTCTACGTTACTACATATACATTATATACATTATAATTCAATTTATAGTGATGATAATAATAATAAATCAGAAACCTATGATTACTTTTTCTTTGCCAATTGTAACGCAGGTCATTTTCAATCTCTAATTTATTTCATTGTTTTGTTTTGATTTGTAACAATGTTGAAAATCCTGACTCACACAAATTTGTTAACACAAAAGGAAGCAATACACGGATAGCCATTTTTGCCACTTTTGGGTATGATTCGGACATCAATGGCCAAAATTCTACAATTGACTTAGCATTAAACATGTCTCTTGCTCCAGAATCATTTTGTAGCTCCAGAAATTCATCTTGACAGTCATCAGGCACTTTATCAACTGACAGGTTGAATGAATTTCGTATTAAATCCAATTCTTCATCAATGAGTTCGGGAAAATATTGACTGAACTGATTTTCCACTGTTGTCAAATGTTGCACAGTTTCGTTTTTTGCAAATTCTGCAAGAACTTGTTCATCATCACCAACGACAAGAACTGATGATAGTTTCCCAAACAGTGACACATTTTTCAATTCTACCTTTCTCTTTACACATTTCAGTTTGTACATAAAATTTGCTCACTAAAATAAAACATTTTCACATACGAATATACATGCACACACATGATTTCGTTTACACAACATGACTAAAATTTGTACGCAGACAAATTCACCCCTTGAAATCCAAAAATTCCCCCCAGGGGGAATTCCACCCCGGTTGAGAACCGCTGGTCTATGCGCAAATAACAAATATATCTTTTAAAAAATCTAAACATGATTTTGATTAGCATGTAATAGCGTTATATATAGTCAGGCATGAAGTTAGCTGCAATAAGTTACCAAGGCGACAGTCAACATTAATTACTGCGCATGAAATGACAGCCCTCTTACCAATATAAAAATAAATAATAATAACAACATTTTGACATCCCACACATGCGCACTAGTAGTGTTGTTAAAACGTTAAATATGTGTTAAATTGAGTTTCGATATACATGTATATGAGAAACTCGAGTGGTGACCCCACCAGATTTTTAGACCGTTTGCGATGATGAACAGAATTTTTTTAATAAATTAAAATTATTAATGCTGGCACATTGTGCCCACGGGAAGATCCTAGTTACAAAAAATCCCATATTTAGCACACAATAGCTATAATGTGAATATGCGTAGTCTCTATTTAATTAAAAATAAAATCATAAATCTTTTAACGTATTACATATATTTAGTACGGTACTGTACATTTGGAAAATGAACCTGACTGAAGGTTTGACCTTCACCTTGTCCGAAAAAAATCTTAAATATTACGCACACAACACAAGCATGAAAAGAATGTTGAAAATAATGAAGCAGACACAGAGTAATGCAATGTTTCATATGTGTAGGTGTGTAGGACAGCAGTGATAACTAAAATAAAAATAAATTCATTTAAAAATATTTAACTAAAACGTAACATCCTCATCACTCACATAACTGTCTGAAGAATACTGAGGTCCTTGCACTACAAATTAGCCATGAATGTCATCGTTCTTTCACGAATTAAATAATCTTATATCATATAAGATATATGTATATATTATAATAACAGGTGAAATACAACGATATGCCATTACTTATATAGTCTATGAATTATAGCAGAAAAAGTGTAAATAAAATAATAGTTTAAGACTAAGTTTTCCAATTCAGTTTGTAAATCCATTACATATAGTCATTCATACATTCAGACGGGGCCGACTGGTGGTTTTGCGGGGCCTCGGGAAAATATTATATACAGGGACCCCCGAAAAAAAGGAAGAAGAGCGTGAAATATTATATAAATATTTTAATAAATATGTAGTGGTTATTTGAATAATTTTCTATACAAATATACCAATAATCAGTGGCGCGGTGAGGGGGCAAAGGGGGACATCATGCCCCAGGCGCCACTCGCAGAGGGGCGCCAGACAAATAAAACTCTACTTTTTTCAAAAAAAAGGAGCGCCAAAAAAGTATCGTACCCCAGGCGCCAATTATGCTCGCTACGCCACTGCCACTAATTGTTAGAACTATAAAGGCATGGGGCCCCTCTATGCGCGGGGTCTCGGGAAATATCCCGAAGCACCGACGTGTGAGCCGACCTGGTATTCAGATATCCAAATTCTGAAATTAGATTTTAACCCTTTATGTTGTTGTATTCCGCCGGAATGCTTGGTGAAATGTCTAATAATATTATAATGAAAATAAGTGTACAACTAACGGTATTCATAATTAATGCAGACACTAAAAGAAACTACATTGGTTATATAATTCACCTGAAGCAGACACTGAACATCATATATTCTGTTAACGTTTAGCAAAACTGTCGGCGTAAATTAGAATATGTATTATATAATTATTTATGTATGTATGTATATAACAGAGTCTTCAAATACATACATACTGTATGGATCCCCATACAACTGTTAGATACGGGATCGCTGATGTCACGATTCGAGCCGCAACACGTGGTTTCCGGTTCCTGTGTCGTAATTGACCATACCGATAAAATTATTTATGACACAAAGTTTATCTTATTACTTTTTATGTTATTAATTGGATACTTCCGATACTTAGTGCATATATACATACACACAATTTAAAATCGCCCCTGTACCACATCAATTTAAGGTATTTTTTGATTTACGTACATTCTTTAGTTGTTTTAGAAATTTAAATTTTTTATTAAATGAACTTTACTATGAAATTTAATTAAAATAGCACATTTTAATTCCGAATCACATTAGCCGTGTAATTATCTACGAGTTTTAAATGTTTTGCATATGCAAGTTTTGGGAAATGAACACATATACAAAACAGTTCCTGTAATAGATTATTTTTTCATTCATCTAAGTCCAGAATTAATTGCGTGCATTGCAATTTGTTTTAATATATCAGGGTCACCATTTGTCTCGATGTTAGGTTCTTGGAAAACGCGAAAAGTAAAATGAATTAGCAGGAATACAGGTATGTTGAGTAGGAGTTAGAGCAGAGTAGCGTAGGGTTAGTCATAGGCAGAGCAGGAGTACATGAAAGAAATCTTTATTCCATCATTTACTTATTGCAATTTTATAAATTTTTGGTTAAGGTCAAAGTAAAGAGTATTCAAATCCATATAGGAGTGACGTCACATCACATACATTTTATTCACGACATAAACGAAACAAGTTAGCTCTTTCTAACACATTTGACGCGTATAAATCCATACGCACGTCGTATTGCCATAAGGGGCGGGGCTTCTCAATAATTCGCTTGTTTTTTTATGACGTCACTCCTATATGGATTTGCATACTCTATAACATTATGTAAATATGATATTGACTGCAAGTGAATATATAGTGCAAGTATGCGCACGTCTTACGAACTAGTAGATGAATTTGATGATTTCGTAAAAATTAGTTATATTAACTGGTCTAAATGTCGTTGTATACAAATAATTCAAAGCAGTACGTACGTGGAAGAATGTACATACAAAATTCTATTTAAGATACAAACACAAATTAATGATTAGTTAACCATATCTGAATAAGTACCTACCACAATTCTTGTTTAGATTACATAAAATACTTACATTTTTATATAGTTGAATTTAGCAAAGAATGTGTCCCAAAAATGTGTACTTAAAGGCAGTGTAAAAGTATGCAACTTGTTTTTATTTAACATGTTTATATTAAATGATTCACGTTGTGCTACTTTCACTGCACACATGTTCAACAGTACCAATCCTACCCTGACACAATTTCAATTTCTGAATACAAAAAAAGCGATGCCTTATAAGGAAAGAACTCGTCTATCAGGCACCATTTCGTAAATGTTTCATTCAAAACAACAATCATTAATAATCATTTCTAAAATGTAGTTTACAGGTTCACATTATTTTCTATCTGTATAATCAACTTTGCTGTTTTGTGCTCATTTCTGCATAAACTCTGTTCAGTTTTATGCATCATTCAAATAAAGAATAACATTTATATGTGAACCAAGGTTTGATAATTTGTAGAACATGATGTTATCTAACCGTATAACAATTATACAATAAAACAAGTAGTTGATTTTGTAGGTATATATATCCAATATATGATTAGTGTCTATTATTTTTTTTATTATTTTTGGAATACAAGTGTAGTAGTTTTTTTTTATTGCAATATTGTAGTTTTACAAAGTGTTGTATTTAACGAACTGAAATAATGGAATCAAATCATATAATTATTTTTTGAGAGATCCTATCCAACAAATGTTTAATAATTTCAAATTGCTAGCTTCCACCTCCAATTCAAATTTATATTTTCCAGTTTGCAGAACACTCGGAATGTTTTTAAGTGGTACTTTGTAATTTTTTATATAATAGTGACTTCCTTCACGGAATGGGCAACTTGCTGGCAGATTGCCATGTTCTACAAAGCTGCGATACAGAAAATTATCATATTTCATATATTTACACATGTTTTGTTTAATTGGAGGCCGGCCATCTAACGAATATGATCCGTGTTCTTCTCTCATAATACTGAGTGACATTAATAAATTCGGCGGCAATGTTTTATTCACAATAATATCTATATTAATTGCAGCATCTTTCTGACCAGGATTGGTTATATTGCATGTTATCATCATATAGTCCTTATTGTAGTACGGGATTGTGAACTCTTCTGATATGATCGATATCGGACCAGGAAAGAAACTGTTGCTGGAAGTTTCCTTTAAAAAAAGATTGGAAGCATATATCAGGTGTACTAAATGGAATTAAAAAAAGTGATTACTTATTTCCAGCACATTTTACAGAAAAGGTATAAAGGAATAATATGATCAGAATAAAAAATTATATAATATGATGATGTATTCAGTATTCAAATGTTTTTATTTATCGAGTAAATAACCTTTGAAATATTGTATTTTGATGCATCGTGTGTACAATTTTAAATTCTGAAAACTTTTCTTTAAAAATATACTGAAAATAATACACCACATTCTTTAAAAAAATAAATGTTAATTCCCTATGTACCAGATTTCAAAGGACACCCGATATGCTCAAATTAAAGCATAGATAATGTATGATATAAATACAGTTCTGTAAAATATGCAAACATTGTTACACTGCTGAAGTACTGTACATCTAAATATCTGCAATGTATGAAGTACAGTACACATGTGTTCGAATTTAGAAAATTGGTGAGTTCGGAACAGTTTTTGTTTTCGGTTCGATTAGGTTTCCAATGAAATGATTTACACATCACAAAAGTTACAAATCTCTGATATACACAAGTAAATATTATTTGTCAATTTATGTCCAAATAGGAATCGCACGTTCTAATGAGTGAATACGTGTGAATCCAGTTATAATTTGTACACGATAATAATAATATTAATTATATACAAACTATTTTACTTACGTCCAAATGCATAACTATATACACTGTAACAAAAAGCATAAGCTTGAAATGCCCCATTTTGTATAGAGAATACTTACAGAGTATACTGACTTGTATTTATATAATACTGTAAATTCGATTTTATCTATAAAATAATATTGCACTAGCACGCGAAATACTAGTTTTTGCATAATTCTATTAAAATCTATTAATAATTGCATTTTAATGTCATAGAATTAAAATTCAAATTATTATTATTTCAATTTAATAATAAGTTTAAACATGTATTTCTGAAAAAATTATTATCATTATGGATACTAAACAACAAATTTTAACTATTTCCTGTTTTTTTCATAATAATAGTGATTTTAATGTTTGTGAAAAATGAAATTTTATTTAGCATTTAGAATTTCAGTCTTTAACTAAACTTGTTGGTAGATGTGTCTGTATTAATAACTGTAAGGTATATTGTTGAAAATAAAACGAAAATAAGTAATAACACTATTTATTCACCAGTAAAGCCTTGCAGTTTGTAATATTTAATGTTTACAACAATATTGACAATAAACATACAAATACATAATCTCATTCAACATAAAATATACATATTTCTAGGAACTGAAAAGCTATTCCTCACATCACGTCAACGGTTAAAGCCGAATAGCCGGATATGTGTATATACCGGGTATCGCAAGTCATAATATTTCTATATTTACATGCTAATTCCTTGTTCCAGATTTCTAGGGACACCCGGTATATACGTTTTTCTACTATCTGATTATTATAATCCAAAACTTATATTTCCTATATTTTTTTTTCAATCTCATATATATATATATATATATATATATATATATATATATATATATATATATATATATATATATATATATATATATATATATATATGTATTTTGATTAACTCTTGTATTATTTGTAGCCTCTGAAAGCGAACACTGGTAATAGACTTGTGTGTCTCGGAAACTCAACCAATCAGGCCAATTCTGTAACATAGCAATGGGGAACTTGCACATTTTTTTTCCTATTTTTTTCTGAATCTGTATACATTAAAACAAATTCCCTATTTTTTATTTTTTCGAAATTCGCTATACTTTTGGAGAAATAAATTATTGAAATTTTGATACAATATCTTGGCGCGAAAACGCTATGTGACGTCAGGACGGCATGGGCACATTCGGGAACACACACACACAACGAAAGGTCTTTCACACACGCTTTCGCTCTGCGCATGACATGTTGCTATTTAATGACGTCACTTCGCTCGACCCGTTTTAGATGACGTCATTTTTTATTGAAAAATTGCTATTTTAAAATTTAATTTTCTGCTAATTGCCGGAATTAATTTTTTTTTTTTTTACATATATTATGTATTATTTTATATATGCACGTCGAATTAAAATTATATAAAATTAATTAAAAATCTATGCAAGTTCCCTATTGCTATGATTCTTGCTCAATAACAAGTTTCCAGCAAGAAGTTAGCAATATTAGGTTTGTTCCAACACGTAATTTCTGATGCACTCGCTGGCATTCGCGTACGCATCCATGAACTACTTTGTGCGCATGTCACATTCACGAACTAGCACAGAAAATTTGTGTTTGTTGGAACGAGTTTGTGATTAGCTGTCATTTTAAATTATAACCAATTATAACATAACCTCTGAAATAATTCACAAGAAAGAACGGCAAAAGAAAATATCGTTTCTTCTGCAAACAAAAATAATTAACCTGAGTAAATGTAATAAAGCAAAATTAAGACAAAAATAAAATGCTATTTACCTAAATAATTACTATTTTTTATTCGAGGATCGCCAAAAATTAAACCGATTTCATCTTCCGATGAATCAGAAAACCCTCATTCATCCCTTACTTCCGAATCACTCATTGTTTATATTTTTATCTATGTTTTTATCTAACTTTTTTAATATCTAATTTTGAAAAAAAAAATAGTGCGCATGTGCTGCGAATGATCCATAGGTTCGACCAGTGGATGGAATTGACAATCCGCTGATACGTTCATGCATGCGTTGGATGCCTGTTGGAACGTTTTTCGGGCAGTCCGGGAGATCGTACAAATGTTTGTTGGAACGCTATTTTTGAAATGCGCATGCGTCTGATGACAAATGATAATCAGAAGTGCCGGTTGGAACAAACCTATTATTGAAAATAGTATTCTGCAAGAACAATAGCAACCTTGCTATCTGTTTTAATTCCTGCCGGACTTGCTAAGAAATATGTCTGAAATTAGCTACGACGTACGAACCTCGTTTCATGTGGTTAATTTTTTAATTATTTTGTCGTTTAATTTGTGAACATGTTTTTGGATAAATTTTGTGTACATATAAATCTATAATTGTGTTATATTAAAAATGGAAACATGAAAAATAATTTAATAATTATAAATTAATTGTTTAAGTACATTCGCTTAACACTTTAATTAAAATACATTTTACTAATATAAGTAGCTTTATCGTAATTTATCTGTATGTAAAAAAATCTAACACTACCCGTTATTTGACAGGTACATATACGCAAACATAAAACGTATTAATTTTAAAATTATCTTTAAAACACAATTATAAAATACCAGAAATACTCAAATACACAATTAAAACTAGAAATGGATACAGACCCCCATGCCTGCAGCTCATCGACGTATGTCCAATTCTGAACATATCACAAATTATTTACCTAAATACACTTTTAAAATCGTAGGTGCCAGGTCGCAAATAAAACAACAAATTTAAAACAAGTGTGAAAACTTTTTCTTCTGTTGACAAAAGCAAAGCAGACTAAGCCTACTATAAAGATATGGATCTTCTTCTGTTCAGTTTTTAATTAAAAAATATTTTTTTCTCCAATGGCCTTACATAATTTTTCAAAATAAAAAATTTGGAAAAATATTGTTCCATTTCCTGCAAATACCTGAAAATTTTGAACACAATTGAGTGGAAATTAAATTAGAAAAAAAAATAAAAACTGAAAAAATTTTGAAACATATTTTTTTTTCTCAAGTACTAAGGAAATTTAGAAAAACAAAAAGTCAGATGCACAACAGGACCATAATATGTATTTATAAAAAAATTTCATCAAGATCGGTTGGATAGTTTAGGAGGAGTTAGTGGAACAAAAAACGTACGAACAAGTGAGCGGACGAACGACATACATACGGTCATATGATATGTTGTAATAGTCATTTCGTGATCCAGGGGGGTCTGTCCGGGATTTCTGCGCAAAAATTGTTGAAATTGGATAATGCTACAGACATTTTACCGAACACTATAGCTCTTCGACAGGTCGATGAGCTAATGAATTTACACCACATAATCCGAGCGTAAAAGACACAATATATTTCAAAACTAGTAAGAAGGCCCAAATAAGGTAGTTAGCAAGATCATAACAGGACTAATCAGGTCCTTGCTACGTAGCAATTGCTAGAGTGCCAGATAGCAAGAAAATTGGTCAGCGCATAGCAAGAATTGTCTTTACAGAATACCAATTTATGACATTTTTGCTATGTAGCAATTGCTATGAGAGCAAGGTGCGTTACAGAATAAGCCTGAATGTGCTGGAGTTTTCGGTTATCTACATAATAGAAATAGTACAACTCCTTAGCGACGGACGGGCTGTCATTTACTGCGTGTTTGATCAAGTTTTTTCAAGGGGTTTTCTATTCCTTTTTGGTGGAAACTTGATTTTTCAAGGAGTATTGGTTATTAGCTACCATGATAAGTATTATCTCCTTTTAAAACGTCGATATTATATATTTATTTATAAGTATTTTTAATTTATTTACATATGCTTTTGTTTGTTTGATAGTTGCTATTAGCAACATTATTAATTAATATGTATGTCAGTTAAATAATATTTATTACAGTTTTTCCGTTACAATATAGCCTGGTAAGCTTTTGTAACATAATTTCTTCCTACCATTCGCCCTTTATCTATTTGTAATGAATGTTAGACAGATAAATAGAGCACGTGACAGACATTGTGAGAGAAGATTTGCTACGTGGAATGTGAGAGGAATACTTGGAAAGGAAAATGAGGTATTGAATGTTATGAAAGAATATGGAATAGATGTTTTAACATTATGTGAAACAAAAAAGAAAGGATGCAGTGAAAATGAAATAAATGGTGTATTTTGTTTATGGTCAGGTGTCAGTGAAAACATTCATGCAAAGCATGGTGTTGGTGTACTTATTAGCGAAAGAGTGAAACCGTGTATTCGTGAGTATAAATGTGTTTCTTCTCGTGTTTTATATGTAAGAATGAAAATTGAGTTCCATAGAATATTTCTCGTATGTGTTTATGGTCCGACTGAATGTGAAAATGATCATGAGAAGGAATGTTTTTGGAATGAATTAAATAATGTGCTTGATACTTGTGAGCCTGGTGAGCGGATGATTGTTTCAGGTGATTTAAATGGATGGGTTGGTGTAAAGAGAAATGAAAGTGAAAATGTTGTGGGAAGTTTTGGTGATGCAAGGGTAAATGAAAATGGAAAAATGATTGTTGCCTGTTGTATAGAATATGGTCTCTTTATATCGAATACTTTCTTCAAACATAAGTCTTCACATATCTATACATGGGAGAATATTCATGAGAATAGACGTAGTGTGATTGATTTGATAATGTATGATGAGAGATTAAGAAGCCTTGTTGTAGATACACGAGTAAAACGTGGTGCTGAATTGGGAACGAATGATCATTATTTGGTTGTATCCCGTGTTAAATTGGCTCAGGGCTGGAAAATTAGGGTAAAGAAATCTGAAAGAATGACACGTGTTCGATCATACAGATTGCAGAATGAAGAGGTCCGACTGCAATATATTAATAAATTGAATAACGTTTTACCCATTTGCTCAGAGAATTTTGAAGATCTAGCTAGTGAGTGGAATACTTTCAGGGACTGTGTAGTAACGTGTGCAACTGAAACATGTGGTGTATCGAAAGTAGGTGTACGAATGAAAGATGAGTGGTGGAATGATAATGTGAAGGAGGCTATACGCTTAAAGAAAGAAGCATATCTGTGCTTTTTGAGTGTTAAGGAGTCATATGGCGATTTTCGAGATGCATGTTTGCTTAAATATAAAAGTATGCGAGCGAATGCAAAGCGTGTTGTGCGTGAAAGTAAAATGCAACGTGAGAAAGAGAAGAATGAAAAATTGACGAATGACTTTGTTCTCAATAAAAAGATGTTTTGGACATGCGTGAAAAAGCTGAAGGGTGGTAACATGTCTTGTGTAAAAGCAGTTAAAGATCATGATGGTAATTTATTGTGGAAAGAATCCGAGATTAGGGAACGATGGAGCAGTTATTTTAGCAAATTATATGAACATAATTGTGTTATAAATGATAATATGAATGATTTTGATTGTGGTGAAAATGAATGTTGGGATTTAAATGAAGACGATGTAAGTAATGCTTTGGCTAGAATGAAAACTGGAAAAGCTGCAGGAATAGATGATATTACAGTAGAGATGTTAAAGTATGGTGGCGAAAAAGTGTTTGCTTGGCTAGTTTATTTATGTAAATTCTGCTTGCGGCAAAATGTTGTTCCAGAAGATTGGAAGCGTGCTGTAATTATTCCACTGTATAAAGGAAAAGGAAATATGAGTGAATGTACAAATTATCGTGCGATTAGTCTCTTGAGTGTTGTGTGTAAGTTGTATAGTAGTGTTCTAATTAATAAAGTAAGGGAGATTACATGTAGTAAACTGAATGGTATGCAAGGTGGGTTTTTGCCTGAAAGAGGATGTGTGGATCAATTGTTTTCGCTTCGAATGATTGTGGAAAAGAGTTTGGACCGAAACAAGAAATTGTTTTGTGCTTTCATTGATTTAAAGAAGGCATATGACAGTGTTGTGCGTGAAAAATTATGGCCTATTTTGAAGGAGTATGGCGTTAGTGGTACGTTATTGAGAGCACTAATGGCTTTATATGTAAATAATCAAGCAGCAGTTCGTGTGGATGGTAGTTTGAGTAGATGGTTCAATATTGACGTGGGTGTGAAACAGGGTTGTGTGATGTCTCCTTGGCTTTTTAATTTGTATATGGATGTTTTATTGCGACGAGCGTTAGAGTGTACAAATGATGGTGTGAAAATAAGTGATTTCGTTGTGCCTGCATTAGCATATGCTGATGATGTGGTTATTATGGGTGAATCTGAGGAACAATTGACGAGAATGATTGAGAGTGTCAGAAATCAGGGAAAATGTTTGAATTTGATCATGAATGCTTCAAAATGTAAGATTTTAGTTTTTGAGAAGGATGAAGTTACGGAATGCAAGATTAGCATAGATGGTGAGCAAATGGAACAAGTTAATGAATTTATGTATCTGGGATGCATGTTTTCGAAAGATGGACGGATGAATGCTGAAATTGAAAGAAGAGTGGTTGCAGGTAGAAAAGTTTTGGGCGCTTTGGGAATGTTTGCTAGAAATGTGAATGTATCAAGAGAAGCTAGGTTATGTGTGTATAATGGTGTACTTGTGCCATCGTTGATGTATGGATGTGAATGTTGGGTATGGGATAACCGGAATAAAAAAAGGGTAACTGCGGTTGAAATGAGATTTTTGAGAGGAGTGTGCGGAGTGACTAGAAGAGACCGTATTAGGAATAAAGTAGTGTATGATGAATGTGAAATTAGTAAAAATGTTGTGAAAAGAGTGGCTTCAAGTCAGCTGCGTTGGTTTGGACATGTGGAAAGAATGTCAAATGATAGATTGACTAAGAAGATTTATTTGGGTGAAATTGAAGGAACACGATTGCGAGGAAGACCGAGGAGTAAATGGATGAATATGATAGAAAATGTTTTGAGTGAACGTAAAATTATAAGTAGAAATAATAGGAGAGCATGTATGACAAGGTGTATGGATATTAACGAGGCGAGACAGTTATGTATGGATAGGAGTATTTGGCGAGCTATTGTTAGAAAATTATATATATATATATATATATATATATATATATATATATATATATTTTTTTTTTTTTTTTTTTTTTTTTTTTAGTGATTGTAGGAAATAAAGGGCTGCTACCCCAGTAATGGGAAAGGCGTGATGTTATGTATGTATGTATGTATGTACATAATAGAAAATATTAATTTTCTGCCACCTTACTCATTCGATCCTGTTCCTATCTTTTAGCAGTGTGTTTTACTTGCGAATAGAATACATGAACGAGGTAACAATTGGAACAGGTTTCTAGACTCGATTACACAAAGTATAGATGTGATATCGATTGAAATGTTACTGTTTATTGTTGGTCTCGTTTCAGTAATCAATAGGAATAATAAATTACGTGACGGATATATACAATATACCTATGTAGATTCTTAATTCCCTGTAGGGGTAGGATTGATTGACGAGTAATTGTTCGTTCAAGGTGTCGGTAGAACTTGAAGGGTAGAAAGACAATAGAAAAACATCTAAAAGATTTTTGTATGTTTTTATTAAAGTGTCAACGTTTCGGCCATTAATTTATGGCCATCATCAGGCCCAAACATCCAACAAATCTATAAATCAACACAACAAGAATAACTAAAACGTACAAATCAGCTGCATTGTGAGATGAAAACAATATATAAATACCTGTATTACCACGTGTCATAGATTATATCGGTGAAAATTTTATATCATAAGAAACGAAGGCAAAAATATACTTGTTTGGTCCTAATGGCCAAAACGTTGACACTTTAATAAAAACATCAAAAAAATCTTTTAGATGTTTTTCTATTGTCTTTCTACCCTTCAAGTTCTGCCTACACCTTGAACGAACAATTACTTGTCAACCAATCCTACCCCTACAGGGAATTAAGAATCTACATATTCACCATTGCTGACGAAACAATTTCAACTATGTACAATATACCTACTAATTGCGCTAACGTATATTGCTATAATAATGACGCGAAAACTTACCCTTCGTACACGTCCGCTATTTATTTATGTACGTATGCAAATAGAATAATAAGCACCATGGAAAGGGCATAAAACAGACAAACCATTAGTTTATTTATATATTCTTTACAATAAATACCTAGACTAATAGGATTTTATTTACATTACTACCAAAACGAATCGGCATTTATTTACAGTAATTTGAAGATAATACAATAACAATGAACAGCTCATAGTAAAATACCTTGAAAATATATTTAAAAATGCTGCACATAGTGAATAAAATATAACAGAACTTTCAGAACACCATATCCATTTCAGTCTTATATTAACGTATGTGCCCATCAATCCATACCCCTCCATGCACTATGAATCCTTCAAAAGCATACTTGGAACAACAACACGGACAGTTATATTATTATTCTGTGAAGACAGCTATTCTACGAATATATAAATACTCTACGATATTGTTACAATTACAGACAGAGAAGTTGCTGAACACCACAGACAAGTGGCGAAACAATATTAGTGTAAGTATTGCATATTCAATATATAATACACACATACATACATACATAGTTAAAATAAACGTATAACAGCGTTGAGCAGTTGCATATACATTATAAAATTCTCAACAGATTACCTAAAATTACATAGACTTCGTGCAGAACTTCTTATTGCGTAGAACATTAAATCCACAGGTTATTTGGTTATATCATTTCGCTTGCCATTTATTAATTTATTAAATTATGTTAACATTTTGTTATAGAAAATGCAATATGTCAAGTTGTATTACAGAGATTTTTATAATAATCGAATTGAAATGGACTGCAAGTACACAGATATCAAATGTCGAAACTCTTAATCACGTGACGCACCAATGATGGTTAGTATGTAGAGGAAGATGTTAATAATATCCAGATATAGATTCAACGCAGCGAATATGTACTCCTCTGGGGAAATACTATATTTGTGTTTACCGCCAAGCATCATCTGTGTATCATAGATCAGATAGAACGAGAACAACAAAGCACCGAGCGATGCATAGACCAGGGTGAGTATCTTCACTTTGGCAATCATTGCAATTAAGCCAAACACGAACAGAATAATGACCAATACGAATAGTGCGCCGCCCATGACGGTAAAATCCCACTTGGTTTGGAATGCGAACAGTGTCAGGCCGAGACAGACAGCCGTGGTGATACCGACAGCAAGTAATACTGCTTCCGTATTAAAGTTAGAAGTAGTCACCCCCAACATAAACGCTTGAGCAATTGTAAACAATCCCAGGAATATGAAATTCATCGGAGCTTTACGTCGAACGTTGCCACAACAAGACATTACAATGATGCAGACAATCAGCATAACTAAAGCAATCCACCATAATTCTCGATGGTTTTGCACGAATTTCTTTGTTGGGGCATGGTACATGAACAAAGCAATAAAGCCCAATGTTATTGCTAACTGTACCATCAATATTGAATACACTTTCCTTATGAATCCATGTCGAATTGAGCGATCGCTGAAGTCAAATCCTTTGACATCATCCTCAGGATCTTGGTAGGATGACGCACCATACATACCTAAAACATACATAAAATAATACTTACATTCATCTGCAAAATATGTGATCAACGGATATAACACAGTTTTCAGAATGTATCTATTTATTCAATTTCATGCAATTATAACAGAAAAATGCGTTTACGTGTTGTTATAGCGGACACAACAGTGCAAAAGCAAGCGTAATAAAAACAAAACAAAAAATCTCACGTAAAACATAAATCAGAATCAAATATACTCGATATCTAATATTAATCTTCATAAATAAATAACTGATGAGTTAAAAGTGTTCTATTATGAACCTGTGTTATGTTGCTTATTTCTGAATAATAAATTCTGTTTTCCCTTGCATGAAACAAGAATGACATAACGGAAGTATTTTGCTATCAAATTTTATGACGAACAACACAATGAAAATATTATAAGGTCACTTGATCATCGTATTTGAAATTGAAAAGAAACCATGCGAGTTCAAGGTGATGACACTTCTAATTAGCACAAAGTGTATAAGTGAAATGATTATTATGGTAAAACTCTGTCTCTCATGAAACCCAACAAATAAATTTTCTGAAACAAACCGTGTTGTGCATTAGTTAGAGGTGTATTCTCGTGCTTGCCTGGTTGTTGTGGAGGCTGACCCATTGGAGGTATATCGCTGCCAGGATTATGACCGTACGGTGGTGGCTGCATGAATCCTGGACCTTGGGGTGGATAGCCGCTTGGGAAACCTTGTGCAGGCATACCACCATGAACACCTTGTGGTGGCATAGCACCAGGATAGGGTTGCTGAGGAGGATATCCTGGTTGGGCACCATAGTAAGCCTGATTTGGATCTAGAAAGCACGTTATTAGCTAGAACCTTAACCACAATTATTTACAACATGTAATCACATACCATTCGGAGGTGGATAAAAGCCTGGACCCGTATTCCAAGTTGTCATGATTTCTTAATATTCCTTGAATCTAGCCTAGCAAAAAAAAACTGCATTATTTGATATGTGTAAATTTGTACTAATTCTATTATATTAACAACAATTTGCACGTATTATTACGTCTCTTATCTTGTATACATAAATCTGATAAGATATACTTCACAACGAATTAAACTCGCTTTTTGCACAACTTAATGTAGGTTGTTCGTCGTATATCAATTGTATCATGGAAGTTATGACTCATATTCAGCAAGAAAGATTAACCGTAAAAATAATTATAGTTTATAAAAAAAGATGTTAAAACAACATTAATTCAACTACGTATTTTCGCGAATGTCACAATTTGAACAAATCAATAGTATTTTATTACGTATAATTTCAATTACACTCATCAGTTATTAATTTATATACTTTACACATCAAAATAAACTACACAAGAATCTGACATATCCTATGTGCATGGGCACACCGCATACCCAAAACAATAATAAGCAGGCGCAAAGAGTAAAATATAGACATTTACAGCCCATCTGCAACATCTGAAGTTTCACATAATTGCGTAATTGCTTGATTAATAACGTTGTACTTACTTATTAGATTTAATCTAAAAATTAAAAGGTATTGGAAAAATTATTAAATACCTTCACTGATATGTCAGATTGACAACACAAATTTCGTAATAGTCTGGAATCTTCCCGAGTTCGCAATTGAAGTTGACTATTCAATAATGCGTCATACTCAGTGCTACCACTACGTGCATTTGAAAAAAATTAAATATGACCCCAATTTGTCTATAAACATTATATTTATTAATAAAGGCACGCACTGTTAAATTATGTTTTACGAAAGCTGATTATCAAAAATATAAAAAGTTTAAATTTAAAAATTGTAGACAAATATTGGTATTAAACTGTGTTATTTACTAATATGTCAGAAAACATTGTATTTGATAATACATTTTAACTGGGAATATTTAAAGTATATCAAAACAGGAAATGATATGAACAGATATGATGCTTTCCAAAAATATAATTCATAGCCAACTTCAATGACATTACGATTAAAGTTGGTACTGGTTGGTACTAAAATTCTTAGTTATACTATCAGTATCAGTTGCTATTTAGTAAATCATATGGTAGCACTGTAGAAGTGAACAGAAAATTCTATAGTTTGATAACTGCGAAAATGGCTAAAAAGACGTACGATTTATTATTTAAGTTACTACTGATTGGTGATTCAGGTGTAGGAAAGACCTGTATACTATTTAGATTTTCAGATGATGCATTTACAACAACATTTATATCAACAATAGGTATGTACATTTCTGCTACTCTTTTGGGTGTATAATTAATCAACTTAATTGAAGAAAACTTTAATTATATCAAGTAGCCTACGAGCATGTATAATAGTTAATTTTTATTTACTGTATTTCACATAAAACGTCGTAATAAATAATAACATTATTGAATATCCTAGTAAGTACAAAGGAACATTATAATTGTTTTTTAATGATGGGTCTATTGATAGTTCTTGTTGCTCTACAGGATAAAAATTAGCTATTTTTTATTTCTTTTATAACCAGTGATGACTTTTCGTCCTTGACATTTATTTAAATGTGTTATTCAAATTTTCAACAAATATTGCTAAATGCATCACATTAAAAAAATGTAGTCATCTACTGACACTTGGTTATTTTCATAGGAATCGATTTTAAGATAAAAACTGTAGAACTGCGAGGGAAGAAAATCAAATTACAAATATGGGACACAGCAGGACAAGAAAGGTTTCATACAATCACAACTTCATACTACAGAGGTGCAATGGGCATTATGTTGGTGTACGACATTACAAATGAGAAAAGTTTTGAAAATATAGTCAAATGGCTTCGGAATATAGATGAGGTAACAAAATAATAATGTACAAACGTTTGTATCGTATCTTTATTTATATACCTTGTCGTAGCACGCAAATGAAGATGTGGAAAAGATGATTCTAGGAAATAAAAGTGATATGGATGACAAAAGAGCTGTGAGCAAAGAACGTGGAGAAGCAGTAAGTTAAATGCATGTTGTCTTATAACATTTGTGCATGTATCAACGAACAAAGAACGGTAAAGTTTAATTTACGTGTTATAAAAGGAAAATCACTGTTTGTGACGTTTATCATAGCAATTGAAACATTATTGTATTTATATGTAAATATTATTATATGAAATCAGGCTTGAATCATACTTCAAGTGCATATTAGTAATTAGAATGTAATGAATCACTCCAGTTGCAGATATACCTGTATGACAAGTATGTGACGCATCTGTGTATGCATATTTGAATGAGTGATTTGTTGTTGTATGATGTAGATCGCAAGGGAACATGGTATTCGTTTCATGGAGACGTCTGCAAAGGCGAATATAAACATCGAACGGGCATTCAGCGAGCTGGCTGAAGCGATCTTAGATAAAACAGCTGGACGGGAGCCGGGCGAGAATGTGGACAGAGTAACAGTGGACAGGAGACAGCAGGCTAACGCTTCCAGATCGTGTTGTTAACAACGTATGCATATGCGATTTGAAATATCATTGTGATTTAAAATTGTGTTTTACACGGCTGTAGTTAACGTATGGTATGGTAATGGCTGTAACAACACATCAATTAGTAGGTTACTGTTGTCAACAGACACTCATCCATCCATGCATTGGATCATTAATTGCGATGCAAGCGACTGGAAGTGTTAACTATAGGTGTGTGAATTCGGATCGATTTTATGTTGGCACACAGCTTATTTGGATGTCTATATCGAGCAGTAATATTTTTATAAAAAAATATGTAAAATTCTCATGCCTTAGTTGCTTTCTCATTTAGTCGAATTACGTTATTTTACTTCAAGCGAGCACAAAGATTTTAATGATACCAATTAATAATATTATATGTGTTTTGTTAGTTTTAACATTTTAATGAATTTGTCAGTGTGAAAATTATTATACTTGTAAATACTGATTAATATATAAATGAATCCATATTATGTGAGTCACGTTTATTATGATACTACTATTGCTAGTGTTGATCGCTTGTCTTGGTTATGTTATTCAATAGTACGTACGTACATACATATATATGTCAAAGTATGCTGAATGTGAAAACTATTGTTTTATCATAGGAATGTCCGCGTGGTACATCTCAATTATTCTCATATAACTCAGCAAATTATTGTCAGCGATTCCATTCTGTTATTCATGTACATTTTATATATTTCTGGATTATTTTAAGAACAAATATGTCGAATCTTAATTTTGCATATTGTAAAAATATGATGTATTTATCCCAGCTTTTTCAATAAAGTGGTATGCATTAATATATGGTTTAGGATTTAAATTATTTTTCTTATATTGACAGTTGATTTACAGTCGGCAGAAAAAGCCGGAAAAGTCAACATTAAATGTGTTTTTTACGCTAAAATTTTGAAGTAATGGAAAAAGTTTTCGGAGCAGCATACTACTGCAATGGCGGAAGTCAACTGTCATATATGGGATCATCTTGGTTCTTATCCTCTGGTTTGGTGACGTTAAAGAGTTCAGGTAACTTGTCGGAGCCTATATCAAGATATTCTCGTCTGTAACAAACATATACCGTGTGTCTCATGATGACCTACACATAGGTTCGTTGCGTACGCTCTTGATCATGAAATATTAATTTAATCGTTTTTGTTTTTTACATTTTAAACAGTATAATTGTCAATTTTACACTTACTATTTTATTGTCTTTGTTACATTCTAGTATAATTTTGTAACATATTCGGTGTAATAGTACATTTTGAAGGAATTCAAACCTCAAATTGACAGTCACACTGTCTAGATAGTAATACAAAAGAACAAAAACAGTCAGATTAATATTTTTATCTTAAAAAATCAAATGAGCGCGCAACGGTCCTATGTGTAGATCGTCATGAGACGCTATACATACATAACTCAAATGTCCGAGTCAAAGCACTATAAACAAATATAACAATATTTAATATTGAAACCAACCTTTGCTTTCTTTAAAGTTGTGTAATTTTATATGGGTTTACTTGTTGGAATGGTGGTGTTTGCCGGAAAAATTTTACTGATCTTTGGCAATCGCAGTAGCAGGCGTCCAGTTGTACTAGATCTCTGAACTACACTATTATCAACATTGATTTCTTCTGGAAATACAAACTGGAAAATGCGTCCCTTGATATTTATCGTAACGTACGTCGGATTCAAGTCCACTTTCAGTAACTCTGAATTCAAATACCTATAATAATAATTATTGTAATGTATCATGTAGCAATAGACTTGTACTAATGAAATTACTTGTACATTTCAAGTTGTAGTTCAAGCATTTCCGGATTTTCGACCAATTTAAAATTCAGCTTTGGCTGATTCACATTTAATGGTCGTCCGTCTTTGGAGAATAATGTTACAGGCTTATTCTCATCCTCCGCTTGTTTCTCTTCCAGTTTGGTCTTTTGTAACCTTCTGCCCATTTCGAGTCGGACTTCTGGACAATATTCCGATACATGTCGGCAGATAACATTGTCGGGGACATTCTTTTTATATAGTCCAGCTAATCGACCACGCTGCTCGCTGCGTAACGTTAGGTATTTGGCTTGATCTTTTTGTATGTTATTTTCCGTCACATCAAACATTTGGGCGGCCTAATACATAAATATGATATGATATATACATTCAAAGAATAGTGACCAATTAAGTGTATACATGTTCCTTACTTTCAATCTCTCCGTCCGGGTGATTTCACAACCATCTAGCGATCGTAATTGTTGTAATTTGTGAATTAGGTAGTATCTATAGCCCGTAAAGTCGGCACAAGGATTTCCAGTTAGATATAATTCTTGTAGATGTATATTCATTTTCAAACTTGTGACGCTTTCTAAGTTACCAATGAAATTCAATGTTAAGTCTAGCTTTTCAAGACTTTCACACCTTTCCAAATTCTCCACTACTTCTATATTATTTATTGCAAGATTCAGGTATTGCAACCTTTTAAGTTTGTGCAAATTTTCTGAAACATTTTACATTAGTTTAACTGTATAAACTGTATATGTAATCTAATTCTATGGTACCTATACGACCAATAAGATTTCCTTGAAGTAGTAAAATTTGCAGACCTTTGCACCAGTCTTGTATATGCTCTATTTTTTCAATGTATTCTTGGTGCAGGGACAACTCCTCCAGTGTACATATCTGCTGCTCATTGTGTTTAGATCTTTTTCGAATAATTTCTTCAGTTACTTAAAACGAATAAAGGAGAATTTTAATAAATAAATTATAATATTTAATTATAAAAAATAATACTAACTGTGAACCATTTTGTTGAAACAAAAATTTGAAATATGATGGAACTAAAAATATTTAATGGAATATATTGTTTTGTAAACAACCATGGCAACCGAGTTCATTTGTTTTTATGATTGCTGTAAATTAAAACAAAAAGCAAATTGTTGCAGCATTTCATTAGAATTATTATGTATAAGAATATACTAAAATATTTATTTAAGCTAAAATAATATTTTGATATATTTTCGAATATGTTATAACAAACTAGGAATGGATACAGACACCCATGCCTGCAGCTCATCGACGTATGTTCAAGTCCGAATATATCACAAATTAATATTTACCTTAATACACTTTTAAAATCCTAGGTGCCTAGGTCGCAAATAAAACAACAAATTTAAAACAAGTGTGAAAAGATTTTCTTCTCTTGATAAAAGCAAAGCAGACTAAGCCGACTATAAATGCACTGATCTTTTTTGTTCAATTTTTAATTAAAAAAGAATTTTTTCTCCAATGGTCTTACATAATTTTCCAAAATAAAAAATATGGAAAAATGTTATTCCATTTCCTGCATATGCTAGAAAATTTTGAATGTAATTGAGTAGAAAATAAAAGAGAAAAAAAATAAAAACTGAAAAAATAAAAAGTACCTTGCACAACTAGATCATAATCTGCAGAAAAAATTTCATAAAAATCGGTTGGATAGTTTAGGAGATCTGATTGTGAGTGGAACAAAAATCTCGTACGAGTGAGCGGACGAGACATACATACGGACATTTGTTGTAATGTCATTTAGTGATCCAGGAGGTCTGTCCAGGATTTGTACGCAAAAAATGTTTAAATCAGAAGATGCTACAGACATCGTACCGAACACTATAAAGAGATTTCATACCATATTATTCTTTATTTATATTTTATAGAGATAGATTACAATATGAATATGTTGTTATGTAAAGCGATTCTAAAATAGAATTGCACATATGTAATTGCTAAAATTTATAATAAAGATCACAGATGATTCAAATGCTACAGATTTCTGTCAGACATCATTTATTGTATATGTAGCATTATTTATTTTCTTCTATTCAAAATAACGTGTAATTATTAAACTGAACTAAAATTAGAAAACGCATATGCTGTATATGATATTGTTTTAGCCGCAACTTGCTTTGTATTTGCTAACCCGAATGTTAAAATCGACAAGAAATAAATTGATTTGTAAATGTAATATGTAAATCAAAGTATAACTAATACAAAATAACTTTGGGCGATGAGATAGATGATTAAGTAATATTCTGTAATGGAAAATAATAAAAACTCGGCATAAATGTATTAGTTAAATTCATTTTAAATATGAAAATATATATTTTCAAATTTTTCAAAATAATACAGTAAACTTCGCTTATAACGAACCTCAAGGGACCGACGAAAATAGTTCGCTATAAGCGAAGTTCGTAATAAACGATAAACATCAAAAATTCATTATTTTTGTTAATGCATAGGTACATGTTTCAAGTAGATATATAATATGAAGAACTCTTTTGCAAAACTAGACAAATCCAGATTTGTTCAAAATTGAATTAGATATTGGTTTGTAATACATATACATATGTACACTAACAATAGTTTTTATGAATCTTATTTAAAAAAATCTGGTGTGGTCATCACACTACTTTCTTATACTCAGTTTAAATTGGCACATATTTGACATTTCAAATGCGTATTTCTGTAAATATTTTGTCTTTGTTTTGTTTTCATAGCATATATGATATTTTAAATACATGCCAATATATAAATACATTTTACTCAAAATTGGATAAAGATAGAAGAAAAATGCATAGAACATTTTTTCTTAAGCTTATTGTTCTCTATAACTTTTATTTCAAAACTTTTTCCATATCCCTTTCAGTTTCTCTAATAATTCTCAATGTTCGATTTTGATCTTCAGTAAACTTCCTCTTCCGGTTGTGCGATTATGCTAGAAATCTAATCAGCTCTTCATATAATCAAAAAACTTATAAATACGAAGTTTCATTGTCCTGGCTTTGCTCGTTTTGAAGATAATGAACATACAGACACACATCCACACACACAGACGTCATGGCGAAAATAGTCAAAACGTATTCAGGGGACCTCAAAACATGTATTTCCATCAAAATCTCGCAATCGAAATTTTTCATGATTCCTATACTTTCTTTATACTATGTATAAGAAAGTAAAAATCGTTTATTTTACTTTTGTTTATATTTGTTATTATTTTATATGATTTTTATTTATTTAAAGTAAGAGCTTTACGTGTTTTCTTCAAAATTGCGTAACTAATAATTGTACTTCTTTAACACATTAAATACAGTGAACAGGGGCGGACAGGCCATGTGTTGCATGCTGAAATTTCTACATGGGCCGCTCCAATCGCGGTTCGATATTTTTTTTTTCATACAATTAATCACATATACACAAGTACCGCAAGAACTGTTACGGTGACCCTACATATGCGGAATTGAAAGATTTCGAAGAATCCTCTGATTATTTGGTCAAATGTCGTTTTAAGTTCGTTATAACCGAAAACTTTTGCGATTATAATAAAAATTAAGGTTCGTTATACCCGAAAGTTCGTTATAAACGGATTCGTTATTTGCGAAAAAAATAACACACGTTTAATTATACTTTAGTTCGTACCTTATAGATTGGTTCGTTATAACCGAAAATTCGTTATAAGCGGGTTCGTTATAAGCGAAGTTTACTGTATATTGATTTCACATAGGAGGTTTTCACTTTAGCATAAGCTCTGCTGACATATGCACATAAAAATATTTTGTAAACTTACTTTATAATCAACAGAGTAATTGTTATCAACCATATGGAGAGTTACTTACCTTTTTTAAATGACTGTGGTATGTTAATTATGCACTGAACACTGATATTTTGAATCAAATTTAACAAAAGACAAAACAAAGTTAAGTTCGTGACATAAAAATATACAGGACGTATGTTTTTCAGTGTACAATTTATTTGTAATTAAATGAAAACAAGTTTTCATTAGTCAAGATTATCAACATATATATCCACAACCAAATGTAAATAGCGCCAAACATATAACAGAGATTTTTTTTACTAAAATCTGACAATAATTCGCCATTTACAGAAAATGTTTGTTATTTAGTGGATAAGCCTATTGAGACAACTGATTCTTGATACAGCAGAGGTTTTTCTGTACAACACACAACACTAAACCAGACTAGAGATAATTATTATGCAACAATAAATACAGTCATTTCAAACAGTTTAATGAATTAGTCTGAACATGCAACAATCTTGGCGCTTAAGAAAATTAACTGCCGAAATTCATGTCGGAAACTTTGGTGAATTATCATTATCTTGTTTCATTATTATGAAATGACTCATTGACTAGGTACAGAATATACTAATATCATCTTAATATATTGATCCAAATGACAAGTTTTGTCTGGCTTAGCAATAGTGAACATAGGTTTTATAGAACAAGTGTAAATGCGATGGGTGTTATATGTATTATATAGTGCTTTTTCTCACCTTCCGGTTTGTATTTCTTTCAATCATAGTAGAAAAGGCTTTAGAGCGGTTATTAAAAGAACAGTAATTCTTGCAAAAAAAGCACTATATACTTATATAAATGTATATATGATGTAATGTAATCGTCAACTGCAGTAGTTAGAAATAATAGTTATTCAAAGTGTCACAATATATTTCTGTTATCATTAATCAAAATATTTTAAGATCCACTATATTATATATTTATTACATTTGCTATTTGCTTAGTATGTGCCATTTGTGAGTGATTATAATTAAAATATTTGCAATAATAAAATAAATATATCAATTTATCAACTGAATTGTTTTCAATCGTGTTAACAAACGAATGAAACGATATTTACACTTTTTAAAGATCAATTATAAAACATATTTTATATATATATATATATATATATATATATATATATATATATATAAATTAAAAACAATGAACAACAATTATACATTATTTATTATTCATATCACACTGAAAACAATTCTTAAAATTTGTAATATATGTATATGTATATACCGAGTGTCCTCTGAGTGATATCTGAGATATAGGAAATTATTATATCTCATTATTATTATTATTATTATTATTATCCACATGAGAGCTGCCATTTCTAGATTTAGTTCAAAAAATATATATATTCTAAACTAATTTTTAAACATAAAATTTGACTATTACAATTTTGTAATCAATTATAAAAATGACAGCTCTCATAAAAAGTAAGTTTTTTGAAATGAATGATGTTTATATTCAACTCCGTTATGGAATGAAGATTCCATAACATTTCCAAAATAACGTGATAATTTCGTGTTCTAAATGATAGAGAACACGCGATATTTATATATAATATAGAAAATTAATCAGTCATACATATCTTTGTTATGAGATTATATGCTATGATACAACATTTATAAAATATCATTAATGCTTATATAAAGTTTAGTACTTCTGATAAGTACAAATATCCAAATTACACATGATATACTGTTTTAAATATATTACATCTATTTTAGCTGAAGCTTATAATAAAATAATTTCAGACGATGTCCCATTCAATTAAGCCGTTCTCATAGAACAAAGACGATATATAATCGATATTATATAAAATTAAAACGTTACCGAAATTGCATCCGTACAGCGGACTGTTTAAACGGGTTTTCAATTCTTATATTTCTTAGTTTGAAAAACATAATACTATACACATACTATATGACCTATGGAACGAATATAATACGTATCTGCTTTAATATAAATCGACATAGGATATAATAGCGCGATGGTGTGAATTTCAAAAGAATACTTTTTACTGCACGTAATAATGTATTGGCAACGTGAGTGTGAAAAATTATAAAAAGAATATTACTGTTCATATTATCTTCTACAGATATGTTTGTAATATATCATGGGAAACAGTGGCTCCAGTTACATGAAGTAAAACAAAGAAATTACTTAAACATACATAAACAGTACTGCAGTTGACACTTCAAAATATTATTACTGTTAACACAAAGTTACATCAACAAAATGTTATAAAACAAATTTCTGCTTCCGACCGAAGTTTTTTATTAATACATATATAAATTTGTAGAATTTAAATTATAAATGACTAAAATGTATTGAAATTTCTGAAAGTTCTCACTTGTATAATGTTAGGTGTAACTTTGTGTCAAGACTGTATTAATTTCAAAGAATACACTGTCAAATGAAATGACTAGAAACCGTTTGCCACGCGGATAAAATGTGAAAATAACAGCTTAAATGAATGAGACATAATACGTATACACGTGAAATGAACTCACAGTGCAAACAATCCAGTTTCATCATCTTTGGTTGGTCGCTGGGTCCTGGTTGACGGCTGCGTAGTGTTTCCTGTTGCAACGTTGGGCAGAGCATCTGCTGCTGCTGCTCGTTCAGCTAGGAATCGTTCAAACTCGCTACTTGTTATTGACTCCTCTGTCTGGTTCTCATCTCCCGGCTAGATTCATAGATATATACATACACATCACTCTACACTACTACCACTCAAATGGATCGCAATTCAATGTAGCATTATTCGTATTTGAAACACTATTATACAACGTATTGTACAATGTGTATTTAAAATACGAAATAACTAAATACATGAACATATGATCATAACATGGCCCAAATACCTACAAACAGTATCTCGTAACGTGGGATTTAAACCAGTGATTGTTATGTTACAGAGACACGATTGTTACCTTTACATTGTTAGTATCGGAAGTTTAGTTGAAGAGTGGACATTAAATCCAGACTTACCGTGCTGTGAAGCCAGGCAGCCATCTCATCAAATTCGCGATCTTCGCTTGTCTAAGACATGAATGACACACAAACGTAAACAACACGGACAATTTACACACAAAATGAAAAATAACGACAACTTACAGGTTTCACACGAGCCTGCGTAATGGAACTTAAGCCGCCCATCACTTGATCCGGTTCTATATTGTCTTTATACGTACTTCCACTGAAAAGTTCAAATCACATTTGCATGATATATTGCCAATTCTATATTGTAACACAATACCTAGTCTTTGTATTTTCATATGTAGCGTTACGTGACTGAGCAAACATATCAAATTCATCATCCTTATCCAGTGGACCATTTCGAGCGCTGACAGTATCCAATTGGGCCAGCTGGGTAGCAGCACTGATCCCTGAAACACCTGCAACAGTCCCAATTTGTCAGTTACGGTATCTACATATGTAGTAACGTATAATACACGTTTCATTGTACCGTGTAACACATATACTAACTCAATTTAGCAAGTTGGTCGGGCAAGTTGTCCGTTGATGGTCCTAAGTCTATGAGACTATCGTCAATTAATGATTTGTCTTTGGGTACGGGACCAATCGCTTTGGCAAGCATAGCTGACGCGGACTGTGACTGCCCGCTACCTGCATCATGGTTCTTTTCCCACCGTCCATACCGCAGGAATAAATTATTTAGATCATCGTTGATTCTCAATAATTCAGCTGTTAATTCATCGTTGGACAATTTCTCAATAAGTTCAACAAGCCGTTGTTGCATCTGATGACACGTGTCATTAAGTTCCTGGTAATTAAAATTATAATTATTATACCAGCATAGTATTTAACGGCAATAATTGCTCACATGCAGTAGTTCTAAATCGCCCACTTGCTCTTTGCCTGGCACGATTTCACTTAGCATTTCGCCAAGTACAGCCATATTGCCTTGGACTACATCGAGCTCTGATTGAAGTTTGGCGCGTTGTTCTGGTGTCAGCGGTGCTCCAACAACAGGAACCGGTACTGGTGAACTATGCATCACTGGTGCAGCGGCTTGCGGTTCAACACCTAACGGAATGTCTACACTCTCCGATACACTCTGAAATAGAAATATTCGGTTCACAGCACAATCACCGTTATCTATCGCACATTTATTATCTGACGTTGTTGACACACTTGAAAATAAGTTAAAAAGATAGGAGTTAATAGGTGAAAACTATAGACAGATAACAATTTCATTTTGACAGATATTTACAAATGATAAAAGCCGAGTGAAACTATGTACAATAGTGAATGCCAGCTGGCAAATTTATGTTAGTCTGAGGAAAAATAAAAGAAGAATAGTAGATATAGATATGGATAAGTTAGATTATAATAGACTTACCCTCTCTGGTGTGTGTATGGGTGCCATTGCATCTAAATCTGTTGCAGGGAACTCAATACCTTTTGCTAATAAGTCCTGGTATACGTGCACGACACCGTTCAGTTCTGGCTGGTGTCGGAATGCGTCGGCCCATGACTGAATCAAACTGAGGACTTTCTCCTGAACAACAGTTGGTGGATCGTTCTTCGGTCCAATTAATTTCACCTGTTTACAAAATCACAGAGCTTGAACATCACCGGTTGACACAATGGCAAATTAACAATAACATTAAACCGTGTAGATTTAGATAGTTTTAACAAACGATTAACGAAAACAGTACAATATGGGTGAAACTATAAGTGCAACTAAGAAACATGTACCTGATATCTATTTTAGAAATCACTAACACTTAAGAAAAGACCGTACTTACCAGTTCTTGTACGAAGTCTTTGTTGCAGGCGAGAGAATGAAATCGTTTTCCACAGTTTTTAACACAAGTCTCTAAGACGGTAAGCGTGTACATGACAACTGTGTAATTTTTGCCAGCATTCTGGTTAAGACGTTTGCGAATAGCTTTGATGGCATCTCGAGGCCCGTCATCTGTTTCATTTACAAGATCACAAATTTCCATATTCAACGCCCAATTCTCTGAAGCCAAGCTGCCATCAGTAGCTTGTTCTGTAAAATAACGTATCAATCAAACATAAAAAAATAAATACAAAATATGTGTGTTTTGTATAAGACATTCGAGTTCCATCTGCATAAATCACTGCAAAATTAATTATTAACCTCGTTATATACAGCTGCTTCAATTGCCTAGAATCATAATCTGTATTGTAGCAAAATTGGTTAAACATTTTTTAAATGCGCAAATACATGAATCATCAATATGAATAACTGAAATGCAATTTATTGCATAATTTGAAGGAATAAAATTATATTTTATATACAAATTAAATAGTTCATATTACTATACATATTCTAATTGTTTATTTACATAAGAAATAATCGATTATACGTCATTATTATCACAAAAACGATTAGATATGAAAAACTCTCATTTAAAGATTTTAACTCATATCATATATGTATATGTATCATAAAATATTACCAATTTTTTGGCCCACCGGCGTTGAAAAAGGATTTGCACCCAAATGTCCAACTCCAAAAAACGACATATCTTATTTTCTGTTCCAAGTTTTGGTATTGTCACTTGACCTGTCAAAATGATAACACTGGATCATTTAGTCAAAACATGTAGTACATGTAATCTACCGTAAATATATAAATATTACAAGAAAAAGAAAACACTTGAAAATGTAATTCACAGATATGTTAAGAATAACATTAAATAATGTAAAAATAATAGAATTTATTTTCTGCTAAATTTACTATCACAATTTCATTAATGTAGATAGTCTATTGATTGAAAACTTTTGTCTAGTTCGTTTATATGATACTCGTAAAGCGCAGTTTTGTTGCAAATATATGAAATTTGAAAAAAAAAATGTTATTAAATATTTTATTATTGCAAGAACCTATACAACTTTTGTATTATTATATTATATTAAAATAATTAATATCGTTTTATACTAAATAATATAAAGGTGTACATAGACAAAGATATTTTAGTTTCCTTAGCAACCAACTATTTTATTTATTTATTTAATCGATATGTTTTTACAAACGTTCAGTCACACTTTGCATTTTTAAATTAAATAAAATGGCACGCATTATAAGAAGGTGTAGAGAAACGATAAATGATTATTTAACTCCAACTTATATTACTACTCCGTTAATTATAAAAGCCGTTGAAGCTGAAAAACCTACCGAAGGAATAGCAGCCGAATTTGCTGGATATGAAGAAATTGTTTTAAGAAAAGTTCAATCAATACGACTTGATCATTTAAGTAAAAAAATATATTCAAAATATTACTAACAAATCAATGAATTTAATATTTCTTAATAATAATTTATAGATATCATGAAAATTTGTAACCTGGAGCAGTTGTCTAATTTGACACAACTAAATCTTAGTAATAACAAAATTGAAAAAATCGAACATATAGACAGTTTGATACATTTAACAGAATTAGATATGTCTTTTAATAGAATTGAAATGATAGAAAATTTAGACGATTTAATAAATTTGGAAACGCTCTCATTGTATTCAAATGAAATTAATCAGATAGAAAATTTAAACACGCTAAAAAAATTAGTTACATTTAACATTGGGAAAAACCTAGTACAAGATAGAGAAAACGTATGTAAAAATAAGTTTGAGATATTTTATAATTACCGTTAATATGATTTATTTTTCTTCAGATTTTCTACTTACGAAAATTTAAAAAATTGCGTTATTTGAATATGAATGGTAATGAGTGTGCCAAGAAGACGGATTTCCGGTTGTTTGTCGTAACGTTTTTACCACAAATAGCTTTTTACGATTATATACACGTTACTGAAATAGAAAGAATCGAAGGAAACGATAGATTTAGGTATGAATCACATAAATTTTATTTGATAAGTATATGTTTTATATTCGCATCAATATATTACCACACCATTTATATAATTTATGCATGTGTGATATTCTAGAAAAAGGTTACAAGAAGTGCAAGATGATGAATTGGTTGAAGTATTACTGGACAAAAAGACGGAAGTTGAGGCAATTGAAATGAATCTACACGATGCATCCTTTATGGAATTTTTGACTGGTTCTACTTTCTTCGATTCATTATTTGAGAAAGATGCAGATGGCCGGATGTTTTTAGAAGCGGATAAAGTTGTACGCCGATATAATATATACAAAGAAGAATTTATGGTACAAACTAAAAAATTTTACGCTTTCGGAATGCAGAAGTATGCCGAGAGGAAAAATGAAATTGCGAAATTCTTAACAGCTGTAGAGAAAGCTCATCAAGAAACCTATGATAAGAGCCAAGTAAGATCAAACAAATATTATACATATGAAAACGGTATAGCATATTACCTAGATTTTGTATCATGGTTATAATTTGTTTATTTTTGCAAATTAATGAGAATAATCAACTAAATAGTAAAAATGTAGTTTCTTATAAATATTTGTATAGGACGCAATGGAACGTTTTACTGAGAAGAAAGCACATATACTTAAAGTTGGAGAAACTTTGAATGATAATGCTAAAACAGAAGAGAATGCAGACGTTGTGACGCTGTCCGAAATATATTTGGTACATCTGGAATATTTTAACAACATAATAAATGACACTAAGATGGAATTAATAGGTCTCGAGATGACGCTTACAGAGCGAATTCAAACATTAAATTCAACTTTTGAGAAAGCTATTGCAGAACATGTTAGTGATTTCATTTACGACATAAAATATTATTTCGCGGAGTTCAAGGCAATTGTGGAATTCTACATTGAAGAGTTGGAAGAAATTGTGAAAGAATTAGCGCAATCATTGCTAAAGGAAGATCATCCATACATACCCGATGAATTAATACCGGTAAATTAATTGCTAATGATCGATTTGACAATATCAAGTCATGTATGTTTATTTGCAGTACCTAGAGGACAAGTCTAAGGCGGAAGTTGCATTTAGTAACTCATATCGTGTACAAACGCAATTAGTTAGAAGACGTCAAAATCGAATGACAAACAGAGCTAAGAAATGGCTGGAAAAACAAATTGTCAACTTACAACGGTAAGAAATTACTTGCTTTTAGTATTATCGCATATTATACTGGATTTGTATTTTTTCTAACAGTGACGAAACAGTTCGAAATCGACAGAAGATAATAGAGATAAATCACTATCTAGATTGCAGTCGGGACGAATATGAAGAAACATTTAATCCTCTTCGTCCGGATGTTACAGCGGCTTTGGATAATTAAATCATTGGATTGTTTAGATAATTGACACATTTAACAAAATTATATGTATTGCGTATCAGTTCTACAAAATTAATTTATATATATATATATATATATATATATATATATATATATATATATATATATATATATATATATATACACGTTTCTACATTATATAAACATTTTGTAACTATTTACACAATTATACAAATTATTTATATATATATATATTATGATATAATAAAAATCTCTTGTAATATATATACTTTGTACTTATTTATTTATGCGGATGCTTTTTTCTTCAGTGACTCAATATATTTTCCTAAACCTTTTTGAACATCAGGTTGAGTGACAACTGCCAAGAACATTTGTAAATCCTGTTCACGATTCTTTTCTAAGGCCTAGAAATTAATAAAACAAAACGCAAATTTGAATATGATTAAACGGGAAATATAACATTACAAACTAATTAGCTGCGTTAATACTGTACCTTAATGTCTCTAGCTCTAAAGGACACTTTACTTAAACTTCGGGCAGCAGGTGGAATTCTGGCGAAACGATTTAAATAGTTTTCTGCTCTTGTAATTAAATCGGTTTTATCGCTGGCAATTTCATCAATCAAACCAACTTTCAATGCTTCATCGGTGGTGAACATTCTTCCAGTAGTTAAAGCAAGTTCTGCTTGACGATCACCAATGATATTTCTCATTGGTGCTTGGAACCAAGTGGGAGCAACAATGCCCAACTGTGTTTCATTCAGACCAATAGTAAATTTGGGTAACATTATTCGGTATTCACAACACATTGACAGCAAACAGCCACCCGCTGGAGAATGACCCTACATTCATAATATTTTTGTATTTCGTGGTTGAAGTTATAAGAGTACACATACATTAATTGCGGCAACAGTGGGATACAGCGATCCATACAGTTCCAACCAGGTATCTTGCAATGCTGTCCAAAATTTGGCCAGTCTGTCTTGCGTTGGTTTATACATTTCCATAATATCCAAGCCGGCTGAGAACACCGAAGATGATGACTGCACAATTTGAAAATATTAGTAAATGCATGTTACGTACTTTATTACATACTTACCGATGTTAATATAACACCTCTCGTTTTGCTTCCGGCTACATCCTGAAGCGATTCCAACAAGGCAGACAGTAATTCATAATTTAAACTGTTAACTGGAGGTCGTTGTAAGGTAATTGTTGCAATTCCCTTGTCGTTTACTGTTGTATCAACTAATTTTCCAGCACTTGCAAAATTTCTTACTGTATAATTAAAAATTAATGGATTTACACGTTTTAAACTGTGTGTAAAGGCCATTATATATAAAAAATTTAAAGTAAATTAAAGAACTACAATTTTCTTTACATAAACACAGGATACAAAGTTCACTCACAGCAAATGATCTTGATGCTGTTCAGTTAGGAGTGCACTGCGCAGGCCAAAGTACCAATATGCTATTTACATCTGTGTAATCCGGTATATATATATATATATATATATATATATATATATATATATATATATATATATAAAACTCTCAACGCGCGTATTTTTAAAAAAAAAAACATAAAAACCATTTTACCAAAGTTAACAAAACATTAATTTTATTTCTTCAACTTTTTATTATTATTACTTCGACGTAAAATGTAGGTATTACTACAATGGTTCTAAGGTCAATAATAAAATTAAAACGCTGATCGAGTCAACTCTAGTATGCACATTTCTACTAGTATCGTCTGCTCAAGTTAATTCAAGTTCTTAAAAGGTTAACTGCGTTTAATTTATTATTCGGATCATGCTGCGACATGAATCGTGAGTTTTAGTCATGGCAAGTGATTTTATACTTACCTACTAGTGATTTTATACTTAAGTATAAAATTACTGGTCATGGTTGGGTGGCACAGAATCCATTCTGCCATAATGGCTTGTGTCTAAAATTATTTTTTACAGAAATATTGTTTTAGTTTAGATTAAGACATGTAATTTCTTGCTATTCCAATTGTGTACATTGGTGTACATCTAGGAACAAGTCTAGTATTGCGTCATACACATGTGGTATAAAAAATGATAACACTGACTTTGTCTACATTATCAAATGACAAATTTTATGAGCAGGAGTTGCCACGATCTTTTTTTTTCAAAATATATTTGATCATCTGTAAAATTATCATCAAATCATTTTACTTCTTTTTAGTTTTCTTTCGTAAATGTAAACAGCTGTTTATTACATCCACATACGGTAACAGATCGTATTATTTATCCGTGGAGATAGCGCCAAAGATAGTGCTTCGAACTAGTACATACTTTTAAAACCAGTTGGCTCTGGTAGACACAATCAATGTTAATTGGGGTGAGGCTCATAATTCCGACATCGCATAACTCCGCCCCGAATTGACGTCATTATACGTCACTAATACGTCAAAACCCGCAGTCACACCAGCAAAGGAAAATATTTGAAGATTTTAATTTTTGTTTCATAACATGTGTAGTTAAAATAAGATTCTAAGATCTGCAGTGATATACGTAGACCTTATTAGGTTGTATGAAATTAATTTTAATTTTTAATAGCACTTTATTCTTTAGGCGAAATTATGACCTTCTCAAATGATGACGTTTGTGCAAGCTGTCATTTAAGTTAACCTATTTGTTCTGTTATGGATTTTATAATTCTTACTAAATGTTTCTATCAGAAAATACTAATATCATGAAGATTTCATATAAAATATGTTAAGGATTGGATTATTAATCTATGAAGAGTATAGAAATATGCATATCCTGGTGCAGAAAAGAAAAGAAGCAGAAATACAATCCCAAGAGAATACACAATTCAAGTTACAATAAGTATGAAATAATAAGAACTTTATACATTCCAGGATACCTATAGAATAAGAACAGGAACCTATTAATGCAATAGCCCGTTTCAGATGTGGAAACAAGGAAAGAGCGAACAAATTCTGGCAATATACAGAAGAACGGAGATGCAGAATAAGGTGTGAAACTGAGAAGGTGACGCTAGAACATATTGTGGCGGTCTGTTCACGACCAGAAAGAAAGGAGGTACAACTACGTAGATTCGAAGTGCTATAGAACACAGGAAGGGAACTACAGTGGAAGCTGCAAACCAAGAAGAAATGCCGAAAATGTTAATAAATATATAGGTTCAAAAAGAAATTGCATGAGAGTTGGCCACGGGCATATGTTTCTATATGGAAAGAATAATTTCATGCTAAGGTTTCATGTAAAATATGTTAAGAATTGTGTTATTGTTCTATTAATTTATATAAGAATCTTTTGTTATAGCAATATATCGATATTATTTTCTTGCGAATTACTATGATAACTATAAAGACTAGCAAGGCAATATACATAAATGTGATTATAACTATTCATCGCATTAATTTGATTATATTGTAAAACATTACACATCACGAACTTATTGTCTGTTGGCAGCTATCGGAATGATTAAATAATGATCCATTTATGTAACTAGCAATGTATATAATATTTGTCAATGTTTTTCATTCTATTTCTAATTAATGTGATTCAGTGAACATTTTAATATTAACATTAATTTTTACAATTATTACACGATAGTAATCAAAATAAATTCAAAATACGCCACTTGTAGACACTGTATATAATATTTCGTCAATTGACGTGATGTCGGAATTATGACCCACTTGTGATTTTCATATTATATGACAGAATTATTAATGTTTTGGCTTTATTTTGTAATAAACATGAATCAGTTTGCTTTCACACCCTTTACTAAACATACATTTAAAAAAAAACATATTTATATAGAAGCAGTGCAAGGTTATGTAGGTATGTACTGGATAGCCCATCATTGGAATGATTGTCAAATACGATTTGTTAACATATTTTATAAGAAAACTATGTTAATTATCCCAAAGTGATGCACATCAGGATTTAGCTAAAAGTTATATGTATCGAGATTAATAATTACAAAGGCGATATTTGTACAAATACAAAAGTTATATGATTATAAACAACCAATGCTTTACTTATGCATATTTTTACTAATTAATTAGAATTATGCCCTTATAATAGTATTATTTTATTAGTACAATATTTTCACCATATTACACCTTACATTTCATTAAAGATCGCATGTTTATATATATTTTTAAATAAAAGTTATAAACATTTACCTCATATCAAATGTTATGTTATAATATAAGTAACATCGTATCCACATTTAATGGGAAAGTTTGTATTTTATATTGAAATGTCATTTAAAATGACAACTCTTAATGGACCATCCTTTCAAAAGTTAAATGTACTATTTTGCACAAATAAATATATTCTACATCATCCTTGTCTTCTGTTGTTAACATATGTATCCTTCGCCATCTACATACAATTTACTGCTCGCAAGAAACCCTTCCACAGTTTCCCTATAATTTGTTTAAAATCACCTGAATATTCTATAGAATAACAATTGAATAAATAGAATATGTTATGTTTGTCAATATATAATTAATATACAGGTATTACGATAAACATACATGTAC
Organism: Carabus problematicus; assembly: GCA_963422195.1. NCBI lineage: Eukaryota > Metazoa > Arthropoda > Insecta > Coleoptera > Carabidae > Carabus > Carabus problematicus. The sequence continues at coordinate 8,445,669 of OY728577.1, forward strand.
GTATGGAGTAAAAACTCCAACCATCTGTATATTTATCCAATTCTAAATGATACTTTGACTGAATATTGTAACTGCAAAAAACCTGGTCGGCTGAACAATCTGATGCATTAAATAACTATATTATTGCTAGATTTCCATTGAACATTCACAATTCTTGATCAAAACTGAGTCTTGCTGCATATGGATGTGAGATCCGTCTTGAATTTCAATTGAAAGAACATAATGTTTATAACTTTTATTTAAAAATAGATATAAACATGCGATCTTTAATGAAATGTAAGGTGTAATATGGTGAAAATATTGTACTAATAAAATAATACTATTATAAGGGCATAATTCTAATTAATTAGTAAAAATATGCATAAGTGAACCATTGGTTGTTTATAATCATATAACTTTTGTATTTGTACAAATATCGCCTTTGTAATTATTAATCTCGATACATATAACTTTTAGCTAAATCCTGATGTGCATCACTTTGGGATAATTAACATAGTTTTCTTATAAAATGTGTTAACAAATCGTATTTGACAATCATCCAATGATGGACTATCCAGTACATACATAACCATGCACTGTTTCTGTATAAATATGTTTTTTTTTAAATGTATGTTTAGTAAAGGGTGTGAAAGCAAACTGATTCATGTTTACTACAAAATAAAGCCAAAACATTAATAATTCTGTCATATAATATGAAAATCACAAGTGGGTCATAATTCCGACATCACGTCAATTGGGAAAATGATTAACAGATGGCGCATTTTGAATTCCTCATGACGAAAATTTTTATTTTACTTGTAAGAGACAAGAAATTGATGTTATAAAAGCCACTAGAACATATTTATTACAAAATAAGGCCAAAATATTAATAATTCTGTCATATAATATGAAAATCACAAGTGGGTCATAATTCCGACATCACGTCAATTCCGAAAATAATTAACAGATGGCGCATTTTGAATTCCCCATGAAAAAATTTTTTATTTTACTTGTAACAATGAAGGAATTAATGTTACACAATTAACTATAACTAGAACAAATTTATTACAACCTAAAACAAAAACATTTCAAATATTAACCCGGAAGTAATTTTTCTATGATAAACGCTTATATTTAGTCGTATGTATGCTAAATTACTAATTGTAATATAGCTTAATTTGAAGAAATTTTAATAACAAAACTGCAAGATATTGAAACATTGATAATTATACCGTAATTATTGTTATTAACAAATGCTCTGGGACACATTAATTAATTTGTTTCTTGGTGTAATTTTACTTTCAATACTTCTTACTTTTGGTAGAACTATACAAATTTTGCCTAAAATTCGCTCATGTGATTCTGACTTTGATGACGTATGGGCTTTGACGTCATTGTCGGAATTATGAGCTGCTCCCGTTAATTGCTGAATACTTCGTCTGTATTGGAAACATTCAAACTATGTTTAAATAATTTTACTGCGATCATCGAATGTAATTGAATATTTTTTATCTTATACAATTTATATTTGTAACGTTACACTATTTATATTATTATTATAGAAAAAACATGTGAAATTGTAAAAGTTCTGACTTGACAAGACAACTATGTTGTCTGTCTTGCAATTTTGTGTTTTTATTCTGACGATCATGGTCAATTTGTATTTAATTTTTACAATTTCACATGTTACAATTTCACATGTTTTTTCTCCTGTTCAATTGTATTGAACATGGTTGTTCACAATTTTTGATTTATACTACCATGTAAATTCCACGTGGAAATTTTGTTCTTCGTTGTCTTCCATTAAGCCTTGAAAATGACCTCATACCTTAAGGTCGAAACGTCGGCATAAGTTTTTGTATGAACTTTTGAATAAACTTCCTTACTTCTGAAGTTTCAAGTCATCATTCCAACCCCTTGGCGATCAACCTTTTATCATCAATATTTGACTTAAATAAAATGACTATGAATATAACACTTGTATACATAAAAATTACATTTTAAGAAATATTATCTTAATATCAATTATGTTTGTATTCTATCTGCCGCATATTCTCCGACAGTTTTTGTCGTTTTTTGTTCATTACTATTTGTTGTACTTATTTTAAAATTTAAAATATAGTTGAAGAAGAATTAATTAATTTAATAGAAGGATATTCTATTCTTCTGGCATTTGGAATTGTTCGTGTATTCAAAAAATTGTTCCAGCCAGGTCATTGTCTTTCAATTTAATGAAATATTCTGTATAAAATCCATTAGTTTATATGTCATTTAAATGACAATGTTTTATGAAGTTGTGGAGAGATTGGAGCATTATCAAGCAGGCTCATTTACTTTAATTTACATTTACTTTAATTCTATTGCATTGATTTGTTATTTTTTATCCGTCTGGTTAAAATGTTATGTATGTGGGAAAATATTCTTAATTTGTAGTTCAGGAGTTTGGAATAATTGCTTATAACTAAAAAAATGATACATTTTATAAAAAAACGAGTCCTACAATAAAATGTAAAAAAAATATAGGATGTTCCATTTGAAAAAGGAAAGTTTACCTAATTTCCGTAAAAAAATAAACACCTGTATGTAAAAAAAAATATTTAAACTGAATAAAATTTATTGAAATCTATACATTTGCTTTACTCAACACTAAACTCGCTGAATGAAATACTAATAAATAAACAGTATACAACGTGTCCCAAATCGTACCGGCAATATTTCAAAGATGAATTCCAGAACTTATTTAGAATAGAAAAGTTCATATAAACATATGTCCCAAACGTAACCATTAATGAGTTATTCTTTATTTCATATTTGATGTGGGTAAAATTTTAAACGAATTTTATGAAATAAATCTTTGTTTTGATACATTTTTATTATTTTATTTACAAGAAATGTTCAATATTATCTTCATTGTGTTTCGCAGACTCAGAAGAGATCGCTGCTTTCTTAATTTGGTTGCTGGGTTATTCTTAATAATATCGGCAGCCTACTGTATTCTTTGGCGTAATTCTTCCACCGTGTGTACTTCAGTTGCCTAAACAATCTATTTCATGTGATCCCAAAGATAAACATCTGATGGAGTCAGGTCCGGCGAACGTGGTGGATATATTACGGATCCTCCTATTCCAATGTATCTTCTTGGAAATAAAATTCGTTGAACTAACATTTTAGCAACATTAATTATTAATTAAAAAATAACTCGATAACGGTTATGTTTAAGACATATGTTTACATGAACTTTTCGACTCTAAATAAATTCTTGGATTCATTCCTGAAATATTGCCGGTACGATTTGGAACACTCTGTATAAATAATACTTACTTATTTTCGAACAAAATGAAGTCGGTACATTTGTACACAATACGAAAAATGCAGTTTGAGGTAAGGCTGTGTCTTTGCGTGAGTGAGTGTTGCTATCAACCAGTTATTTTTCTCATACATTTTTGCACAAAAAAAATGTACCACCTTTTCGAAAAAATCACAACAGAACAGGTGGATAAAAATCGTGATTTTTTTTTTATTTAAATCAATTTTTTTTATTTAAATTAGATGTTTTTATAAACGTATTTTTATACGTATTTGTATTGAAATTTTCAAATAATTTGGGTTATCGATATAATACAAAATTTGTTAATGAGATATATCTGTTAAATAATAATTTTTATTTAAAACTCAATAAGTTTTAATTTATACGTTGTGACGGGCCACCGAAGTCGTGGCCGTTATTGCAGGTCTGTGCATGTTTTATAGTTGTAGTTATTATATAAATAGATAAGTTTAGTTGTCCGGTAGTGTTTCTAGTGTTAACAGAGAGTGTATATCAGTTACCATTATTAATTAATATATTATTAATATAAATTAATATATTTAATTAATCTTGATTTAAATCAACGATTTTTTTTTAAAAATCACTTGATTTAAATCAACTTGATTTTAATCTCTCAACCCTGCGACAGAACTCTGTTTTTATGCGTGATTGATCTTACCGCTTTCACTCTAAATTTTTCCAGTTTACATTGAAACGCAACAACTCATGACAGACGAAAAGGGATTCCCTGAATAAAACTAAAACAAAAGGAACCAAGCACACACAAAAAGTGTCTTCCACAAAAAGGGATTTCCCTTAAAATTTCGACTTATTGAATGCACGTGCCAATTACATATTTCATTAGAGTTATGGAGGAATTCGATTTATAAAAGTTCGAGGTATAGAAGAAAAATTGCGTGTAATTTGCTTTCTAAACGCTGTCGCCACTCGATTCATTTCGATTTATAAATATTTCTAGTTATGGAAGTTTGACTGTATTTATATGTTAATTCCCTATGTTCCACATTTCTTGGGGCACCCGGTATATCTATATTTTATTGTTAGTAAACCTAGGTTGTAGTAATTTATATAACGAATCAAGTATTGGCCGTATAACGAAACATTGTGGGCGTAAATCGAAAAAGTGCCATAATTAAAAAAGGCCGTTATAGCGAAATGCCGTATAATGACGGTTGATTGTATTTGGTTTACATTCGTCTTGCAATGAATACCAACAAAGGTCGGATAAAATGGTACAATTGGTTAAAGGTAATGCGACATTGTATTACGCATACTGGGTATTAAGATACTACATGAATACGTAATAACAAACAAGTTTAAAGAATTATCTGATTCAGTTCAGGCTATGAATTAGATGTCCAAATTTAACATAAATTACCAGGAGGATAAACAAAGGAATGAACACTAATTAGTTCGTAATTTTTATTTCGATCGATTTCAGGGTGATAACGACCATTACAAAAAAAAAATATTAAAATAGATTCGTAATTTCATTTCAGAAATACTACACTAAAAATAATTTGTATATTGTATTTTCTGATTAAAAATACACAGACACACTTCGTTCGCTACCCCTAGTTTGTGCCAAAACCAAGTAAATTGAAGTCTGACAATACATAGGACAATGATTACACATGGAAAGTTACACAAATAAATGCGCCAATGTCTAAACAAAATATTCGGTAAATAAAAAAAATAAAAATTTTAACAGAAATTTATAGATTCACAATCGTTGTTTGTTTTACCGAATATTTAGTTAATGAGTACGTAATTTGAAAGTAATTGGAAATGTTACAACGCCTTGGGGGTTTCTACAGTCACACAACCAAATTCACAACACGTTTGGGAATATCATTAATAAAGTAGTTATCAAATAGAAAGTTACTGTAAACTTGTATTCAGTACTAACGAAAATGCACAAAAGGAATGACGTCAATTACTATCAAAATATGTTTATTTATCACTTACAAGAATAACCAAATTTAGCTTGATTAACGGATTAAGATGCCCTTTTCGTACATACTGTGTTAAATTGTGATGAAATAAGCGCTCTTATGATTAGTAGACAAGACGTAACTAAAAAGGGCTGTCTAATCATTTCAGTTGATTCACTTAATAATTAGTAGATGGCGCTGTACGAACATTGATTTTACAATTCATCCTTGGGTGCCATATCATCATCATCCTCCTCTTCACTCTGTAAACACATGTGTAGAACCAACGTTAATATTTGTTGCAATTAACATAGTATACATATGTATAACGTGTCTAGGTTATTCTTACACTTACCACATCAGCAGACTGTCCATATTCACCACGGCTCGACACGAACTTGCCGAGTCCTTCTAACGTTCGTTCGGCAGTATACTCAATGACCTTGTTGTCACCTTTCTTGTACAATTTGATTGTTGGGAAACTGGTGATCTTGGTGTGTTCCAATTCGTTGACAGTAGCGTCCATTTTTGCAATGACTATATCGTCATCGTTCTCAAACTTCGCACCGAGTTGATCGTAGATGGGAACAAGCTGTTTGCAATGTCCACACCATGGTGCATAGAATTCTACCAACACATCCTTGTTTTTGTCTAATACTACAGAATCGAAGTTCGATGAAACCAGAACTTTGACAGGTTGTTTGTCCCAGTCTTCAGGAAGATCTTGACTTAACAAATGCTGTTTCATATTGCCAGTCAAGAAATCGCTAACAAATTCTTGGATGATGTCTGCGTCAATTTCAGTTGTTGCTGGCTTGTATTTGGCCATATCTTCCTCCAACTTGATAATTCGAAGAGCAGGGATTTCTTCCTTCTTCATTCCGAAGAACTCCAAAATTCTCTGGTGGTCTTCTTCATCGGCATTAATGGTAACAAAGAGAATCTGTTCCCTGAACTGTTTAGCAACACTGCGAGCAGCTTCTATCATTTTTTCGTATTCACCACTAGCTTTGGAACCAAACATCAGCAAATGACTCTTGATTTCACCACCAAAGATTTTCTGTGCAGTTTCATGGTTGAAATCAACGATCAATGGAAGAGACTGGGCTGCCACGAATTTCTTAATGTTAGCTTCAGTGGATTCGCCTTCAAACAAAACTTTGCCCTCATCGAACTGAAATATACAAAGTTAATTAGCATGTAAATATTTTTGTATGTTCATCATAAGTATTGATTTATAAATTGCCTATAAACCTTTTTGAATAAGATGATTGAGCCGCACTTGGCTTCATATTCGCTGTATACGGCATCTACAGACGTGATTCCGAAAGGATGATCATCAATGGAGCTGGCCGCGGCGAGGAAAGCTTTAGCTTCAGGACTAGACTGGTCCTTGAAGAAACCAATGATAGCCACATTATTGGCCTCGATCAGTTCCTTAGCTTCATCAACAGTTTTCAGTTCCTTTGCTGGTGGACCGGTCTTCTTCGACAGCCAACTAACGATATCGTCTGATTGTCTACCGCCTACACATAATCATACACTACTCATGTCACAAACTGATAGCAGATATATATATATTTGAACGTTTGGAATTAATGATAAGATAACAGTATTCTTAAAGAACAAATATACAAAAATTATACTCAATCACTTGAGATAAACATATGGTAACAAGTTTATACTTGTAACGTGTGCCATATTTAATTGATCGTGTGCCTAATACAATATTTACGTACCATTATATTCTAGTGGGTTTCCATTCTTGAAGAATTTCAACGTCGGGTATCCACGAATGCCGAATTCTTCAGCTAATTCGGTTTCTTCGGTAGCATCTACTTTGCCCAGTTTAACTGAAGAGCCTTTGTCGGCTAAAGCTTTGGCAGCTTTGGCATATTCCGGTGCAAGGGCTTTGCAGTGTCCACACCATGGAGCATCTGGAAAATATACGAATAAATATGCAAGATAATGCTCAAGGAGTTCAATCAATATACAGTTATAACATAGCTCTTATCACGTTCATGTATGAACAACTGTTTTTATCTACTATAAAGGTTTTTCCTACTACGTGTCATCTTAAAGAATCTGTAAAGATGTAATTATGACGTGTAACCAAAAAGGTCAACGACCACCGGCATATTCGAGGAATAAACAAAATTTTAAATATTCTTTTTGGAATACTACATATAATAATTGCTGTTACGCTATGTTTTTGTATAATGTTCCACGTTGGCAGCGTACGAACAATAATTACTTATCAAACAATATGAACTGCATTGGTTTGACATTTTGCAGTTATATTTCGTAAATACCATTATTAATTCATAAATAAGCAGACATTTAACATTTATTTCTTTTATTATTAAACAGCAGCAATAAACATAAGACATATTTATAATTTTTTTACGATATACTTACAAAATTCTACCAAGATAAATTCATTTTCACTGACTAACGATTTGAAATTTTGTTTTGTTAAAACTAATACACCATCATCAACTTGATTTTCTGCTAAAGCTAATACTAAAACAGCTAGTGCCGAATAAAATCCGTACAAAAACTTCATTTTTCTTGTTACACCCGCGCTGGAATGAAAACTGCACCGGTCACCAAAACGCCACGAAATGAAGTGAGAAGGATGGGTGTCGTCTGGTTTTGTCTGCTATAACGTGGCACGCATCGTGGGTTACTACTATTGGTCTGTAATTAATTTGACGTCACAGAAGAATATTCAAAAATAGCTATTTTTTACCAGATCATCTTGTGTCATCTTGAAGAATAGTCAATGCAAGTAAAAGTATTATATTTTGTTTTTATTTTATTTAGTTAATAACTTTGTTAAATATGTGTTCATACAATGTCCTACACATAATATTATTTCTCAAAAGTATAGGCGATAAACATTTTATTAATATGTTATAATTTTAAGAATATAATGAAATAATAAATGAATTGTTAAATATTATTTATTAATATTATTTACAATATATCTATGCGCATGACTGTACCATGTAAGGTAAAATATTGCCTTTTATTTCGCGCGCTTTTACAAATGTCATTGTTTTATTTTAAAACACATAAAGCATTATTCTATTAATTATATCCCTATATAGTAATTATATCCAGGTCAGAATGAAATATTAAATATCGCTAATGTATATTTGTCAAATATATTTTATTTTAACGGTATTTTTAATAAAATATAAAATTAGTGGTTTTACTCAAAATTAATTTAGCAATAAAAATTAAGTTCATATTGTAATAATAACAATATGATGACATTTGCGTGAAAATAAAAATAAATTTGGTAAATTTTAATGAAATAAATAAAATTAAAATATTTAGTTCTAACTATAAATGATTTATAGGTCAATTCTAAGCAATGATTCATAATAGTTTATTATTTTTGTACCAGCATGTAACATGTAACTATATAATGACGTACTCATTAGAAATTATGTAAGGTATATAATCCGAGTTATTGGCTAATGAAATATTTGATCTATTATAATAATTTTGCTGCAATTAAGAATAAAATATTGTAAATCAAAGTAATATATATATTTTTAGGAACATACATAATTCACTAATATGGACACGGATACACCTACAGTTGCATCGGAGCTATATGCAGAAAAAGATTACGTTACAAATTCTCAACCGACGTTTCACAAAAACAGTTAAGGAATATTATTACTAAATTTTAATATTGTTACAATCAGTTTTATTAAACATGGAATTGACAATTATAGATGTAGTATCAAAATTTTATTTCAAATTTCCACCATCATCACCAGCAATTGATTCTGATGGAGATTTGGTAGTGGAACGTAAGAAGCACAGTGTACAGGGATGCATTGAAATAGGTATTTGTTATGATCATTTAAAATTTTACAGAAAAACAAATATTGTTTCTATTTTTAGAGCATAGCAAACGCACAATTTTGGATTTGGTTGGGTTACAAGTATGGCGTGGAGCGTTGCTATTAGCCGACTGGATAATGCACAACGCTACATTATTTTCGAATGGGGGGAAAATATTGGAACTAGGATCTGGGGTTGGTCTGACTAGTATTGTCGCTGCCATATATGCTCCTGTTATATGTACTGATGTAGACAAAGGTGGGATTCTAGAACTTATCCAGTGTAATTTGCAAAGAAATAAGAAATATACTAAATACTCCGTTACCACCATGGGTCTTGATTTTACACAGTCTCTCTCAACACAAATAGAAACTGCGATGCCAGAAATCACAACAATACTAGCAGCGGATGGTAAGATCTATTTACATATTTTGTCCATGTAGGTACATATATTCACTTTATGTATATACATATATTTTTCAGTTATTTACGATGATGATATAACCGATGCATTTGTAAATACTCTTCAGCGTTTTCTTGAAAAACCGCCATCAAGAAGCGTGTATATAGCCCTTGAAAAACGATATGTTTTTACTATTGATGATTTGTCTTCAGGGGCACCATGTTATGAATATTTTTTGAAACGCTTTGATAAATTAAGAAACATTACGGGAATTATGTTTGAAAATATACCAACAGATTTTCAACAATATTTTGATTATGATAGAGTAAAACAATTAGTTCTATGGAAAATTAGTTCTAATCATAAATAAATTGTACATTTTATTTCAGTATATTAACTAATTCTAGATAAATTATTTCACATGTAATATGTTTGTGTATGATCTGAATGTTTTATGATCTGGATGTTTTATGCTCAATTTATAAATATAAAAAACATTTCAAACACCAACATTTATATTATTGTCATATGATTTTCTTCTTTCAATTTATAACTTTCTTCTGTGACTAGGAAACAGAGGGGGTTTCCAGCACTTTCTCAAATACATGTATAAGCTTTCCAGCCATTCTTCCAACGAAAGTCTGAAATTGTGCGTTTTATTAGAATCATGCCGGATTGTATAATTTGTATATTATCAAATTTGTTCATCTTCAAGTGACCATTTGATTCTAGATTCATAGATAATAACGCTATAGAATAACGGAATCGTCTATTAGAACGTAGTGCATAAATACAACTCCACTCCCCCTTGCTGGTTTTATTAAAAGTAGATCGTTGAAAGATATTCTTCATTAATATCAATTTAATGTATATCCCTGAGCTATAGAGTATACTATTTATATCATATTGTTTATCTTGATTTTTTAATAAATGTTTGTCTTACGGTTAGCTGTCATAATTTAGTTCTACAGTTAGGTACTGGCAATATTTTTGTTCCATAATATAATATATATTATACTTTGTGGAAATAGAGAAATACATTTTATTCTTACAAAATTCAATAAACAATTACATGTGAAAAAATATTAAATCCCTGATCATAATTGCAAATCAACAAAAGTTTTCTGTGTGTGGAAATGTAACAGGTGATATGTTATACACTACATATTTCTTAGCGTATATACATGTGCAGATTTAAGACTTTGAAATCGAATAACTATTTTGAATATTCATTCATGAGATGTCAAATAAACTAGGAATGGATACAGACATCCATGCCTGCAGCTCATCGACATATGTATGTCCAAGTCTGAATATATTACAAATGATTATTTACCTAGATACACTTTTAAAATCCTAGGTACCTAGGTCGCAAATGAAACAACAAATTTAAAACAAGTGTGAATACATTTTCTTCTCAGACTATAAATGCATTGATCTTATTTTGTTCAATTTTTAATTAAAAAATATTTTTGTCACCAATGGTCTTACATAATTATTCGAAATAAAAAATATGAAAAATATTGTTCCATTTCCTGCATTTGCAAGAAAATTTTGAATACAATTGAATAGAAAATAACGCAGAAAAAAAATTAAAAGTGATTTATTTTTTTCTCAAGTACTAATGGAAATTTTGAAAAATAAAATGTACCTCGCACAAATAGACCATAACACGTATCTTTTCATAAAAAATCGGTTGGGTAGTTTATTTTAGAAATCGGAAGATGCTACAAACATCCTACTGAACACATAGCTCTTCGACAGGAGGTCGATGAGCTAAAGATAAGATTTCTTCGTGTTTAAGATACAGTAAATGGCAGTGATCATAATACCAGGGGTAGAAAAAATAACATTATTATTATATAAAATAACATTTCCTATATAACGTAATTGTCTTTTATATTTTCTATTATTTTTAAATATAATTTATAATAAACACAACAGTGTTTTATAAATGGCATTAAAGATGCAAATTTAAAAAAATGTTATTCTTCTAAAATATATTCTTTATTTTTTTGATTAAAATTAATAATTGAAACATAACACTATTTTAAGTACATTATTATTATTTTTTTAAATAATAATTTATTTAATAATAATTTATTTATTTTTAAAAAGTCGATTAAAATAATCGGTTATAATTAATTATGGTTTGTTATATGTTATGTCACAAACCTGCATATTATATGGTATCCTCTTCAGTGATTTTAGGATGAACCTATTCTTATGAATCAATGATATCTATATATGGAGTGTTTTATAAAAATGAATCGAATAGAATAAAGCTCTAGTTAATCCATAAAAAAAATGTTTTATGTCAATTTATTTTTTATTTTAGATAAATTGCTGAGGCATGATATACTTTCGGGTATTTTTTTAAACTGCACCGGGTATATTGTAGGCATATCAAGGAGATTAGTATTTTAGTGAATATATTTAAAGTTTATTGAAATGAAAATACTTATTTCAAAAATTACCATCTATCGCTTAACATAAATAAAATACTATACAAGTAAATTTCAAATGGATACCGAATGTTTATTTCTTTTTCGAAAAGATTTTTTAATGAAGGCTACCGAAGCTGGAAAAGATAACATAAATACCTACTATTGCACAATTTAGTTAACAAATCAAAATTGGTAATGAAATATTGCAAAAATTGTATTTCTTAAATTATTCAAATAGATTTTTTCGTGTTTTTCACGATAAAAATTGCTTTATTGCTGAAGAACCGAAAAAAATTAAATAAACCTAGCTTCTATGGCGTTTTTTAAATGTGAAATTAATATTTCAGGTAATCACATCGCATAAAACGAAAGGAAAACTAGTATTCAAAGAATGGGTTAGTCACCCATGCCTGCAGCTCATCGACGTATGTGCAAGTCTGAATATATCACAAATTATTATTTATCTAAATTCACTTTTAAAATCGTAGGTGCCTAGGTCGCAAATAAAACAACAAATTTAAAACAAGTGTGAATACATTTTCTTCTCTTGACAAAAGCAAAGCAAACTAAGCCGACTATAAATGCATTGATCTTCTTTTGTTCAATTTTTAATTAAAAAATATTTTTTTCTCCAATGGTCTTACATAATTTTTCAAAATAAAAAATATGGAAAAATATTGTTCCATTTCCTGCATATGCAAGAAAATTTTGAATACAATTGAGTGAAAAATAAAGGAGAAAAAAAATAAAAACTGAAAAAAAGTTGCAAAATATTTTTTTTCTCAAGTGCGAAGGAAAATTTTGAAAAATAAAATGTACCTTGCACAACTAGACCATAACAAGTATCTGCAGAAAAAATTTCATAAAAATCCGTTGGGTAGTTTAGGAGATCTGAGTGGAACAAAAAATCTCGTACGAGCGAGCGAGCGAGCGAGCGGACGAGCGACATACATACGGACATATGTTGTAATAGTCATTTCGTGGTCCAGGGGGTCTGTCCGGGATTTCTGTGCAAAAATTTTTGAAATCGGAAGATGCTACAGACATCGTACCGAACACTATAGCTCTTCGACAGGAGGTCGATGAGCTAAAAAGGAATATGAAAATAAAACAATAAACAAAAAGTGACGACCGGTAATTCTTGTGTGCAATATCTGGGAAATAGTTAAAACTGTTATTATTGCCAATTTTTTTGTTCCAAAATAGAGCAACCTGAAAAATAGATCAATAATTAATTTAGTAATCACATTTATTTACTAAAAAATTTATTGAAAAAATAATTTATATATTTTGTATTTATGATAAATTTTTAAAATAAGCCTGTTTATTTCAAGAAACTTTAAGTTATTACATATTTATAATAGGCTTATGGTAAAACCAATACAAATACATACATAAAATGAACATCAGGATGTAAAAATAAAAGGGCTAGCTATCCTGAACTGTTATTTTCCAATATCAATTGATCGTATAAATTAAGAAATATATTATCAGTATTGTTAAATGCGTATATTACATGATGATTTATTTTATTTTTACTATCGATTTGAAAAGGTGGTACAAATAAAGTAAATTCTCGTGTAATATAATTGCGTAATTATCATAAACAGACTTTATGCCTAATTGATATCCTTGGATTTGTTTCGCTGTGGACATATTCTGATGTGATGAGTTTAGAAATGTACCAGATATGTATGGCATGTCATTAAAATCTATGAAAAATAACATGTTCAGAATAACAAGCTTACAGTTTCTTACGTATATTGGTAAATGTATAATGATAAGTAATACCGTCAATATGACAGATAAAAATTAGGAATAACGAATTGTACGAGTATAAAAGTATTTCACGTTTTGGCTTTTTGAAGTAACAAGTATTAAAAGATAGAACTAACTCTATGTATTAAAAAATATCAAATAAAGTTATAAAATGCAGGAAAATTAATGGTTGTTTTTAAAAATCAAAAAGCTAAAAGGTGATATCAAATTATGTTACAGACAATGAATATATACAAGTAAAAAATATAAACCAGTGTATTAAAATTCTGCTTTCTTTCTGTTGTAAAAAATATAATTTTACAAATTGAATATCCTCTCAAGGATATATTTTTGCCACAAATAATATAATAAAACAGGTGTTCTTCACTTATTAATAGAATTTAAAATGAATATAGTAAATATATTACGTTTAAAAGTCGAATATGTACCTAGATTATAATAACAGCTTAGATTACAGATAATATTTATGTACAAATAACGAATAAAAAATACCGTAGTCATGAAGAATCTACGGCTTTTGTAAAAATGATTATGTCAATGGATAAAATATAAATGAACAATCATATTTTAAAAACAGTTATTTTAAAATGAATACATATGTTAGGTAAAAAGGATTAAAAAGCTTATATTACATTGAATATATACAATTAACAAATAAAACTTATCACTGTAATGATGGAAATATGTACGTATTTTGTAATAATTATAATTTTAAATTGAATATCGACAATGAAGCAATTATTTTTGTCAGAATTATTACGACTTTAAAATGAGTAAGTAGTCTTTAATAAGGCACAAGATATATCGAATACTAAAACGAGAATGAATCGTTTACAGAATTATGAACAATTTGCAGTGACTAGAAGCAAGAAATCAATATACGAAAATTCCATTTATAAAACGAATAAAACAGAACCCTATTCGTACGTATATATTTAATGGAATTGATGTCAATCATGTATTGCTTGTAAATACCATCATAATTGGGCAGTGACTCAGACATATTAGAACACTTAAGCATGTAGCTGTAGGTAGTTTCAATGTTACTCTATTACTGAATACAGTTGTTTATCATCAATAATAACATATACTATTTTATATATGCATATATATATATATATATATATATATATATATATATATATATATATATAATCTCCCACACTGAAGTCTAACCGGAACACACAGGTATTACTATACTTGTATTTGTAGGATTGTGTGGCAGAAGAACAATAAAACAATTGCTCGCGTGTACTTGCAGCAAGGTACTCAAGTGAATCATATAAAATACGGTCTTTAATAGGACATTGTATTAAAATATATAAAATATCGTTGATCAATTAAATGACTTGTGAAGATAAATATAATGAAATGAAAATGTGTTAAAAACTTTATTTAAAAAATAATTATAATTAAAATGCTACTTTCAGTGCCTCGGATAAAACATGTATTTTCTTCTTTTTGTTAAAACAATGGCAAATCTTGTTCAATTTTAGGATAGTGAATATTCTCAGAGCCAACTACTATTGAAAAATACATCATACTTTAATACTTAGTTTATATTACTGTATATTTAAATTTTGTTTTTATCAGTAACAGTTTTGTTCATAACCAAATGAAAGACTTCTTGCGCGTTTTGTACTAGTGCAATAATTACTTTTACATAGTTTAATAAATAAGAAGAAAATTAATCATATCGAACCATAATTTGTTGTAGTTTTGTATCACTTTTTTAGAAGACGAATTGATAGTATTATCTTGTAAACTATATCACACTGTAAGACATGAAATGAATTAGTGATTCCCGGCAGAGATAAATGACTACGTGTCAAATGCTAACAATACTTTATACGAGGGAATTATGACAGATATACCCGTAGAATATGTTTGCCCACATTGCCAACATCGTGGTCAATGGCAAATATATCTTGGCAGTATAAATGTTAACACAAGTCTGTATCAAAGATACACAGGCGAACTATACGTATATAATATGTAGAATTGCAAAGATATTACCTTTGAAATTTGTTCCATTAAGTTACATAAATTGTAAACATTAATTACGTCGTTACAATTAATAAAAAATCATGAGAAACATTATGGAAATAATCAACCTGGACGTTATTTTCTTAAAAAAACAAATGATCACATGAGGACTAGCTAGCTTGACAATGGCTTTCCCTGAGTATCCTCTTTTTTAAGTGTTAATGAAAGACGTTTTCTACTCGTTTCCCCGCCCGATTTTCTCCGCAGCGGTAATTCTACGGTCGATGGCGTACCTTTGCGTCGCTGCTGGCCAGAACCTGGGGGCGCTGCTTTACGTCCGGTTGTTGGTGTTTTACTTGAACCAGCGCCACGATCTTGCACAGGTTGTTGAAATACACCCGACTTAATCCAATTATCCATTTGGGCTTCGCGTGATTCCCGTAAAACTTTCCGTATAGCACCCGTCTCGCCCACCAGGTCTTGCAGCTTTTTCACAGTATTGTACAATATTACCGGACTGATCAACCCGAAATCAAACAAACTGCACATATGCAGCACAAAGTTCCTGTAAAGGTTCTTCAATAATAGTTCTTTGCCTTTAGTCTGTAGAAACATTGTACATGCCAAAGGTATCTGACAGTCACCAACATAGCCGTGTTTCATCACATGCAAATTCCACATTTTCATTAGTTCCTTCTCTCCCTCATTAACATCCGTGAACTCATCGATCATCATCATTGTCTTTGTCTGTAACCATTCCGGATCATTTTCGCCTTCCGAGTCCATGTCCATTTCTTTTGGGTAAATGGGCAAACAGGTGGTTGTGTGATGATAGAGACGATTATGACCGGTAATGTACGGACGCTGGCCATCGTATTCAACGTCATCCAATTCAAGGAACTCGGACAAACTCGGTTTCGTACGTTTCGGTCGGCACACCAGTATATGAGTGACGGAAGCCCGACGTACTGGCCCATTTCGTGAAAATGCGCACCCGGATGGCTGGGAAATCAGATCGTGCGGTGAACCAGTGTACGAACCATCATACAGTTCGTTAATAGCCACATCGATACGTGCACCTTGCGTTATAGGAACGTATGTGAATGTGAACCGTGAATGACATAGTTTAAGATGTTTCAGTAAAGCGTACAGCACTAAACAATTCACACTGCACCACGGACAATGTAAATCTTCGCATGCTTCCGTCTGTTGTCTACTGTTATTATTGTATAGAAACTGGTATACGATTTGGAGTTTATCCTGGTTCTTCATATTGTTATTCTGTAATTGTGGGATATTCTCTTTGTTCTCAGAGACGGGGAATGGTTTCGGTCGACTGACGAAACCACGACTGGGTTCCTGAGTCCAACACAGTTTGAATTTCAATATAGGTCCTTTAGTAAAATTATCAAAAGGCCCATAGCTCTCGTTCAAATCTGTAATGCACTCCCAGCTAGAATGTTTTCGTGGAGACGTTTTAACGTTTGTGGATACGTCTTGTAAACCCAGTTCATAATCACCATCTGTCAGAAGACACCGATTGTGTTTATCGTATACTATCAGTTCGGAGGCATACAACTTGGAACCCTCGAATGGTTTCATAATGCTAGTGGATTTTCGTCGCTTTAGGGCAGGTTCATCGTCCGTATCATTTTGTGCGGTAGTTATTGTGTTGTTTGGCAAGCACTGTACGCGTAGTAACAAGATGTAAGACTTAACTAGTGGACCGTTGGATAAACTAAAGGATTCTGTGGGAATACTAACAGTGGGAGCTAACGGCGGTAGCATTTCATCCGATGGATTTATAGGAACTTCTGCTGTGCCAAAAGATACTTGCATTATGGGAGATGCGCTATCTTTACGCTTTTTGTGGCATATTTTAAGTAATAACGTTTCTACCTGAGCAGTTTGTGATTGAGTTTCGAAAGTCCTGTCATAGAAGCCTAAAAATGTAAGTGTCATATAACCTGCCAGTATCGTAGAAGGCAAATCGTTCCGCCGGGATGACACTCGCTCTAATAATGAGTCAACTTTAAAGCCCCGCCGAGCTTTATGTGTCCGCGACATGCGTTGCCTCATGTACAGCAGTGTTCTGTTAAGGAAGATTGGCTGCAGGAATACGTTTTTTTTTAATTATTTATACATAAAATTGTGACATTCGTACTTACTGATAACATGTTCCTAGTACGCAGGAAACGGTAAATTTGGGTAGGCTCTGGCGATACAAAATTCATATTTTAGTATATACTCGAATATATTATAATAGCATCATAATATGAATATGATGTAAAACATAATTTATAAACATACAGTTGTAGACAGGTACATTCAGTTCTAGGTACGCTAAATAATGCTATATCTAGCTGATTACTGATCCATTAAGTTAATTACGTGTTACACCAGACTACTGTTCGAAAAAATAAATCAAATAAATTTGACAATGAATTTAACAAGTCATTAGGTGTGTCTTCGATATTTAAAAAAAGTTAAATTAGTGTAAAAAATATTTAAACACGAATATAACCATTATAAAATATAAAATAGTACAAGACTGATAAATTATAGAAATCATTCTTAGATGAATATGGTTAATGAAATTTGAATTACAGGTCTTTGAACGATTATAACCTAAAAAATACTTACTCTCAAAAGCTTGCAAAAATAATTCATGATCTGCTTGAATATGGTCCAATCTAGGATTTTTTGACGATTCCCCATCTTTTTCTCGTTTCTTAGGAGGCATGTTAACACTGTTACTAAACAAAACACTGGCGTACCAAACGCGCGAAACAGAAGCAACGCACGGTCCAACTCCCGTCACTGCCCGTCACCAGGCACAATCCAATGGTACGTTTTTATTGAGTTTTAAATATGACGTGAAGTTTGATTTAAAATTTTAATATTTACAGTGTTAGAAATTGTTCATCCAATAATAATTATTGCTAAATTTAAATTTATATTAACACATAAATAACTAGCTATCGGTACAAAAAAAAAAAAATTTTTAAGAAACGCTAGTTATATATGAAAAAAAAAAACGCATCTGCCATGGAATTGCGCCTGCGTCTGAATTATAATTAATTAAATATAAAAAGATTAAATATGTATATATTTTAGTTTTAAATAATGAAAGATATAATTGTCATAAATATGTATAATTTTATTTTAATTATGTTACATTATTTGTAAATTTTTATTTCAAAATTTATTTAAATACTAATAAAGCCAATAATAATTAATGTAAGAAAATTCAAGTAGATTACATGTTTGGACTAAATCTAAATTATCCGGATTTCTTTCACATGTATGAACATATAATATTTTCAAAAAATATTTTGTTTTACTGGCGAATTGTAGGTTGACAACAACAACGGTGCAATCTCCTCCGCTGAGCAGTGGTGATTGGTTGGCATTTTTTGACAACATGGATTGTATGGGTAATAATAATAATAATTACTAGTAAATATTTAACAGAAATTAAATTGTAATATTACTATATAGTTTTGTATGATTTCATTGTGAATTCATTTGTTCATAATGGATAAATTAGGTAATTTTCATACAAAACTTTTAAATGCAAGTCATTTATATTAAACCAATGACTTTTTTTTTAACTTGGTTATAACCAATATTTAACAAAGGGATTGTTATTGTTAAGCACTTGTTAAAATTGTAAAGATTTTTTAAACACGTAAAATGTAACATGTTATTTTTAAGTAAAAAGTAGGGTTATATGGTATAGTTTGAAAAGTCATTATTTTTAATAAAATGATATTATAGTTATTTTGATTTTTAGAGACCGAAAAAGAGGAGACTAGTGCAAAAGAAATACTAGTAGGAACTAATTCTACGAATACTACAACTGAAGATATTGTGCCTGAAGAATGTACTGGTGCTGAATGTTCTACAAGTAGTAGTAGTAATGCTAAATATGAACCAGACAAGAAATCCGGCGAATTAATAGATGTGAAAGTAGTGTACAATAAAAACAAATATAGTGTTTCTACAACAACATGTACTACAGTCGCGGAGTTCAAAAAACAAATCTATTTTTTAATAGGTATCGTAATATATGTGACTAATAAATATGTTTTAGTAAAATGAAGTAGTGAATGTATTCATTTGTGTTTTAGAGGTACCGCCACTAAATCAGAAAGTTATGTTTAAAGGATTACTTCGTGATGAACAAACTTTAGGTAGTGTTGGCGTAACTAATGGTTGTAAATTAATGGTGGTTGGTGCAAAACCAAATGATATTATCTCAGTAACATCTGTCACACAACAGGTATAATCTTTATCCTGACTCACAAATACATTTGTAAAAGTTCTAAATATTTTCCATTTACTGCGTAGGATGTTCAAGAATCTGAGAAAGCAACAAGTAGTAAAGAGCCAGTTAGTAAACAGAAGATACATCGTAAAGTTCTTGACAAAGGTGTACCAGACGATGCTATGCCTGGAATTAAAGGTGTTAAGGTTAGTAGTTGTGTGTCCTGTGTAATGATAGTGTTACTACTCTGTTAGTGAATGTAACTGATATTTGTATATAGGAGGTCTTACCACCGTTCCCATTATCTGGTATGCTAAACAAACATGGAGGGAAATTAAGGCTTACATTCAAATTAGAACAGGATCAGCTGTGGTTAGGAACGAAAGAACGTACTGAGAAACTTGCCATGAGTTCCATAAAGAGTATCGTCTCGGAGCCAATTGAGGGCCATGAACAGTATCACATGATGGTATGTAATGTCATATATTTGTAACTGTATAGATGTGTGATGTACATATGTATTTTGTCCAGGGCATACAGTTAGGTCCAACTGAAGCATCCCGTTACTGGGTGTATTGGGTGCCCGCACAATATGTGGACGCAATTAAGGATGCGATATTGGGCAAATGGCAATATTTCTGATCAGCTTTAACTACTAACATTCGGCTAACAGTGACACGAGAGCAGTATAACCACCATCTTACATTACTACTACTACTATAACAACTCTTGCCGTTTACGTCACGCTGATTTCTAGTACAGGACGGCGAGTTGATATTTGTTTAATCTGTTACTGTGTACACTGTATATTTGGTAGTGTAATCAATGCTTATATTCATTGTTAGCTAGGTGTTGGAAACTTTTGTGATTTATTATACTATAGAGTTTAATATTATCCCTTTAAGAAATGTTTCTTTTGTTATATTTTAGTCACATACGATTTTTCTCAAATAACAGTGTTATCTAATTTTTTTTGTAACGTGTGATTTATGTAAATCGATAATTCAAGTGTTTTACTTAAATAAAGGACTTTATAATATTTATGTCAATGATATTTTTTGTCCAAAAACAATCTCCCGATCTTTTTTTGTGTCAATACTAACTGTTAAGTGTTACTTCAAGAATGGATCTAGCACTTTCATTATTTAATAAAATGTAAAATATATTTGACAGAAATAATAAATTAATACAATTTTTTTTACATGTACAATAATTCCATTAATATGTAATAATTGAAACAATGTTGCAATCATTTTACAATATGGCTAGATTATATATTTGAGTACACTTTTTGGTTTGCATAGGTAACAGTATAAATGGCTGACTGTTTATTTAAACAATACAAACACAAAATGCTAATTTATAACAATAATTTCTACAGATTCATGAAATGATAAATATTAATGTTCATTTGGAAGATAAAGTATGTTGTATTCGTGTATTTCTTGTTCAAATCAGCCTGTAATACGAACACATTGTGTGAATGACTCATAAGAGTATACAGAGTAACCCAAGGATCATGCTCACCATTGAGATCTACGAAACTATAAGAGATACAAAGTCGGTTAAATTAGGCAAAAGTTGCACATTTACAGGCCGATACTAATTGCGATTTTGTATTTTGAAAATATTGCATGGCTTACTAGATAATTGTTAAAAATTTTCATTTTTACGATTTTCAATTATGCTTTATAACTCAAGTTTATAACTTAAAATAAGAAAAAATACTTTAGATAATTATTTTGACATGGATAACAAGCTTTTCGATGATGTGAAATTTGAAAATTTTTATTGTTTAATGTTTCTGGGAAAACAGCATGTATGTTTAATTTTTTACATGGAAACCGTAGTTAATTTTTGTCTAGTTAAAAAGTGTTTTCTGTCTTTATAACGATGTAATCGTTTATATAAATATCTTGTTCAGTTTCGAAGTATGGTAAAATGATTGATTTTATAATTGTGCCATGAAAACTTGATAAAAAACAAATGAATTTGCATGGCACACTACGAAAACATTATTTTTCCACGCCCGGGAGTAGAAGTCGGTTTCTACGGTATCAAAATTGTGACAGAAGTAGAGCATTTACTCCCTAGGCACGAAATAAAACAACTTCCCTACAGGAGTTTTTGTAAACAAATTTCTGTTGTCATGGTAAGTTGAATAACAACATTCCCAAAGGCTTCTAAATATTGTAATTTTGCTCCGATTTATTATAATTCTTTATTTATGAAATAAAGTGTTTCTACTCCCGATCGTGGAAAAAATAGTATATACACCTCGAGAGAAACAACCATTTTTCTTTTCATGTATTTGTAGCCCTCTAGCTTGACCCTCGGGCTTCAAATTACATCTCAGGAAAAATAAGACGTTTCCCTCCCTTGGTATATAATGTACTATTTAAACATACTTTTTAATTTTTCTTCGAAACTAAACGAATACATCATTGTGAATAGAAAAATTAGCACTTTTTAACTAGATTAAAAGTAACTATCTCTAGAAATACCTAGTAAAAATGTTTATCGAAAAAGCTTGTTATCTATGCTAAAATAATTATTTGAAGCTTTCTTCAATATTATCAATAATATCTCAGTAGTGAGCATTCAAACTTGGTATAATATATAGTGTAGAATGGTAACGAAAGCGACTATATGTTATAAGGCACATTATAATACTTAAAACTAATATTCTGACTATTATATTTGTAAACGTATATTTAATAAATATTTGTTAAATTTGGTAAAATTAATACTAATGTTTACTGTATAAAATCATAGGAAATATGCTGAGAGATTCTTTTTGTTATTGATTAGACTAGATAGAAATCTCAGTATATTATATAGAATAAAAATAGTTGTACTAATAGACGTGTTTGCCTGTACATGGCAAGATAAATATGATGCACAACGGAAGAAACCAGTGGAAAGTATTTGTAGGAAGATTCAGCAAGTCTAACTGTATTCCGATTGAATAGTGAGACTAAACTCTCCTGGTGCAATCGTTGTACCGTGATACCAAACTCTCGTATCCAGGAGCACTACGGAATTGAGTTTTATTTACACACCAGTAAAACAACGGTCTATTGGGATCAAACACTTACTTGCATCTCCAGGTTCTACATAAAACTTAAACGAATCACACACATCTTCACATTCTGGTGACGGTATCAAATGCCAGGTTTTATTTCCAAGTAATTGAGCTTGCCACATTAAACGCGATATAAAGTCAAGCTAAAACAATCAGAGTTCAGAATTGATAATAAATTATATGAAAATTCACTTACATGCATATTGGCTCCTTGATCATATCCCATGAATATGTATTCACGATTAGACATTTCACTATCTACGGGTAGAAAATGAGGTAACGGATAATATTTTCGCATCTCTTTTAATATAGCTGCATTACAATTGCACCTAGATGGATCAATGCTTTCCTAATTATTCAACTAAATTTTGCCTACCAAAACTCATATCTTTTCTACATACCAGCCAACATACCAAGCTGTTTCTCCTTCCAAGTGCTTTGCTCTAGCTTCCGACATAGCAAACACGTCACGTAATGTTGTAAAATCCGAATGAAAATGTAAGAATTGACAATCTTCTTCAACACTTTCATATGCTCCTCCAGTTTCATCATAGAGGTTTTTTAAAAAATTGAAATCAAACTTATTTATAGCTTGCCAGTGTTTAACTGCATTTTTTATAATGATTGGTTTAGATGTATACGCATAAGTGGAAAATTCTTCTCGAGTTACATTTGGTAATATAATGGGGCGAGATACGTTTAAACAGAATTGGCAATCTGAAATTGGACGGGTTGCCTCCCACATAAAATAATTGTTTGGCAAAATACACCGTGTTCCTAATGTGTAAGCAATAATTATATTGAATACTGAAATTTCAGTAAATGCTGATAATAACACGGCTATTACAGCTCCTACACAACATAATATAAATGGTATATTTTGGTATAAATAATTGTTTTTCTTGTATGTATTACATAAACTATTTATTGTAAAACCTGCTTTTATCATTTGTTTATTGAGAATAATAAAACTTTCACGAATTTCTTGTACTGTTCGTTCATTGTTTGGTACTTTATTTGCCATTATATCACTATATTTACTCGACCTGTCAGATGCAACCCTTCAATGCGTCAATGTAACCATTGCAGATAACCACAAATAACAAATACGTCTTTTATTATTCAATTATCACGTGTCCTTTTTGGCGGACCAATATGGCTGTGACGATAACAGTGTCACAATTTATTTTCATGAAGTACAGAGATATTTTAAAACATTGTACACAAAAATAAGTTATTCTATTAAAACTGTATAATGTCAATTACAATTCATTTAAATAATATGAGAAAACATCTTATTTGCCATCCCCCACCATATTGGTATGCCTGCTGATGTATGATTTGTATGATTGCACTACTTATAAAATGAAATAGTACTATTATCTTTATATTTTGTGTTGAGTAGTTGGTATCACGGCTGTCAAAAAAGTAAAAATCTAAGTCATGGGGGTTGATATTTGTTTCTCGGGAAAAGCGTATTGTAAAATTATTTTACACGCTGCAAAGTATCCGCATTGTTCAGTGAATGGCGTGCTTCTTGCAGAAATATCAAAACTAAAATCGAAGAATCTGGTATTTGTAGATGCTGTTCCGCTATTTCATATTCAACTTAACCTAACCCCAATGTCGGAGATCGCTTTAACTCAAGTAAATTAATAATTAATTGATGTGAATTACAATTATATTGAATATTATTATGTTCGAAATTTCAGATAGATCAATGGGCATCGAATTTGGGATTATGCATAGCAGGTTATTATACAGCCCATGAAAACTTGAAGGAAGCTTCGTTTGAAAAAGCGTCCAATCGAATTGCGGACAAAATTGCGGAGAATTTTAATTCTGCGTGTTTAGTAGTGGTAGGTACATATTTATATTTATTAGTTACTACATGTGATCACCCTTATTGGTTAAATTTTAGGTGGATAATCGCAAATTAAGTCTGCATTTGGACAACTTGGCATTGCGAGTAGCCCAATATTCTGATGGCAAATATCGGCTCATGGATAGTCAAAAAGTGAATGTGGAGCCGTCATGTGTATTGGAGGCATGTGCGTCCCTACTGCAACGTCAGGCGTATAAACAATTGATAGATTTTGATAACCATTTAGATGATATATCATTAGATTGGTCTAATCAACAAATTAATGATGATGTTATTGATATGTTAAAGCTATGCGGTTCTTTATGTTAAAGTATACATTGAATGATTCGTTGGAGAATATGTATGTGTAAGACGTATTTTTACATATATTTTATGAATATTGTCAGGTACATTTGTGAAACCAAGTCAGGAATACATGTTTCGTTTAGTATATTTTATTCACTTTTATGAAAGGCATAAAAAAATCACCTTGTATATTTAGTGTTTCGTGTCATTCTCTGTTATTACTATCACTATATTTTTTTTATACATGTTTGTTTGCATATATTGAACAGGTAATATTTAATTTATGTAAAAACTGCAATGTTGAATAGTTTGTTTTAAATTATATGTGCGGACCAGGAAACTACATTTATTTGTTTATGCAGTTCAGGAAACTGTACTGAATTTTAATTTTGAATATACTTCTCACACAAACAATTGTTTTTTAATGTTGTTAAATTGACTATTATTTATAAGTGACAAACGTGACGGTCTACGTTTAATTGAAACGTACAGCATATTATGTTGTAAAATACTTGCCCTAACCTTATATTAAAATTTATTTCATCTTTTGTCAAATTAAATTACAATATTATTTTTAGCTCATCAACCTGCATCTTCCGATTTCAATTTTTTTTAAATGTTACAACATAATATATGTCTGTATACGTCTTCGACTAATTCATAATAAAATAATGTTTTGTTTTTCCTAATTTATCTCATGAAAACTGTAATATTCAGACATGGCGCTATTTCTTTCGCTTTGTGAAAGAAATCGTAAAATTGAGATTTTGAATGTAGCATTTTATTTATAACTATATTTAATAAATTAAAAAAAAATTAAATGTTTTAGTTTGTAATGTTTCGGGGCCCTTGTCATGTCGGTGCCCCAATGCCTCGCATCACTTGCATCCCCCTTTTGTCCGTACGTGCGTCTGGCTATCTAGCTCTCTAACTATTTAGATTTGTAGGATTTTTACATTCGTTATTATCCTAACGAATAAATCGTTTACATTTGTCATTGCCCTACACTACCCCTAAAGAAAATATATTCATCCTTTTTTTCCTAGCCAGATCGGTAAATAGCTAGATAGCAAAATAGCTACCTAGGCAGAGAACTAGATAGGTAGATAGATGGATACTGCTCTAACGAATAAACCTTTTACATTTGTTATTGCCCTACACCGCCCTACCAAATAAACCTATTACATTTGTTATTGCTCTACACTGCCCTAACCAATAAACCTATTACATTCGTTATTGCCCTACACTTCCCTAACCAATAAACCTATTACATTTGTTATTGCCCTGCACTGTCCTAACCAATAAACCTATTGCATTTGTTATTGCCCTACACTGCCCTAACAATTAAACCTATTACATTTATTATTGCTCTACACTGCCCTAATCAATAAACTTACCTACAATCTACTTACCTATATACACCTACGTATATATTTTATATATTTCATTGTCCATACGTCACTCAGGTTGAATTTGAAAATAAACGTTTTAAGTGTATTCATTTTCGCTTGGTCAATAATGTACTGATTAGAATATTTATGTACAGAAGTTGACGCAGTATGCAGATAAAAATTATCTGTATCGTTCATTACATTATATTGTGAATTAGGATGGAATATAAAGTAGAAATAAAATACACAAAAGTGAAATATATTTGCATACAAAAGCTTTATTGCAAATTGTCAATGCGTATCAACATATACGGTATGACAAAATTATGCAGCCATGATAGTCATTATTATCTTGTTTATTTTAGTGCGATCTTTTTGTTACTTAGTTTAGAATTTTATCACTGGCCAATTAATCTAAGTGAACAATATTTGAATGTAACTGAAAGTAACATTTTGGTAATATACAATACAAAAAAATTAACCATGTCCGCATTTTAGGACATTTCCACATTATTACTGTCAGTGTAATATTAATAAATATTAATTGTATTTAATAATGTTCATGGCATTATAAATCATATTATAGCCGTAACAAACTAATACAGTGAATCTGCATCTCGAACGGTTTAGTGAAAATAAATTCTCTATTATCGAACACGTATTTCTAGCTCACTAAGTAAATAATACGAAAATGAAGAGAATTGCTATGCAAAAAATAGTTTCGGCTCGCAAAATGATTAAATTCGGGAACCGAAAGTCCACTGTGGTGCAAGTAAGGTAAGCATATTTAGTTTTTTCTACATTTTGTTAATAATAATCAAGTATGTCTATTTGTACAATTTTCATAAATGAATAGTTGTTGACTTTCTATATATAAGATGCAGGAAAAAACGGACAGTAATAATGTGTAAACATTAAAATAAATAAGGTCACTTCCTAATGCTAATAACATAACTTACAAAAGTTTCTTTTGATTTCATTAACAATAGAAAAATGTCTTGTTACAAATATGAACATTACATTATATAAAATTCGATTGAAGTTATTTGGACGTTCAACATACAAATAATATATAAATAAAAATTATCATTTAACTGCTTTAAAAGTAAACAAATATTTTGCAAAAATTGTGTGAAAAAATGTACAAGGTATATTTATTATTTTTTTTTGTTTTAACAATTTACCAATTTTCTTTAATCACAGCACAATGCTTTATAATAATAAAACAATTAAACTATGTTGCTTGTATACATTTGATAAATCATTTTTTCAATGGATATTTTTTTTTCACAGTAATATAATATAAAATTATTTACAATTCATGAGCCAATTTGAATATTTGTTATTGCTATTATAATAGTTTAAAAGATACCAGAAAAATGGCGGTCAAATTTTGATGTTGTTATACATCGGTAATTTGTTTAAATTGGTATAAAAATACATAATCAACGATATATTCTTGGAGTCGTACGTAAAATTTAATTTTGTATCTGTTAAAAATTTAAGTTTCAGCTCAGCAAAATCGAAACTGATTATTTTGCCAATCTAAAAATATTTTATTATTAATAGCTATGTGTTAAAATTTCAACAATATTTTTATAAATTTGCAAAAATATGCTAATTATGGATTTGTAGTAAACATATTGAATTTTTACGTAGACAATTTATTAAATGTTGACCGCCAAATGCTAACAAGAATTCATTTAAGTTATAAAACTATCGACATATGTCATGTATATAACAAACTATATACATAATATGTATAATAAATAATTAGAGCGACCTGCGCCTAATGTATCTTATATAATAAATGAGTTTCATGTGACACTGTGGTTTATTTAAATGCACGTTCATTTACACTACGGGATTATGTGAATTTTGTGTCGTAAGGTATGCGAGGGCTATTGGAGTGAAGCAACCATAATTCAGTAGGTAGAGGTACAGAAGTCTAACATCTACAAATCATTTGTACAGCAGCGGAACAAGTAGTTACTTGTGTTAACAATATCAATGATATGTACTAATCATTAGTGTATTCGTAGTATATGAGCATTTCATTATAATTTAAAAATAAATCAAATAAATATAACTAATATAAGTGAGTTGATTTGGGTTTCTACAGCATGAAATTATTACGCCGCTACTTAAAAATACAGGATACATTGCAAAAATTCTACGGCAGATATTTTCCACTTAACTATTTAATATTTATTATGTACGCATAAAATAAACATTTCTTTATTTAAAAAATCTAATTCTAAAAATATTTGTTGTCGCATGAATAACATATGTTAGTTTTACTTTGTGCTTACATTCAAATTGAAAATCAATGAGTTCTGCAGTATGGCAACATATGGTAAATAATGAATATTCTTAAATAACACTAACACATAAATTGTACGATGATTTGTTACTATGAATGGAATTCTTATGGTTTCTAAAAGTTTAATGGTAGTGACAATAGGATGCTGGAAAGTAACATTATATTTATCCTTTAAGTCAAATTCGCAATTGTTGTAAAGTGTATATAACAATAAATTATTCCATATTTATTTAGATGTGCGTATATAATCAAACTGCATTCCTTGTTACTATTAAAATATTAGTACACCATATTTTTTTAAATAACGTTTTGTAGTAGAATTATTGTCCACTACTACACTTTCGTTCCTTGAACCAAAAAATTAACTCTTATAATACGCTGCATTCGCAACAAATAATAATATTTTTTTATCAAAAATATTTCATTGCACATTATATTTAAGTATAACATTGATTTGCTTCAAAGCAATATTGTAAATAACACTCGCATATTATTATAGTTTGCTTCACTCTTGTTTAAATATTTATTTATTTGATGTGTAAGCAACATGTTACACTAAGATGACTGATGCATCCAAAGAATCTGAAAGTGACTTATACATACTTGTGCAAATTTCACTGTGATTTGTTTAAATAATACTATATATCGGGTGTCTGTTTTGTCGTGTACATGCAATTATATTTACTTAACGGTATCCTTGTAAATATTTGAGTAAAATTGAAAAATCGTTACATCATATAGGCTAAAATTTATATTTGTGAAAGAAAATAATAACAAAAAATTTCATAAACAACAAAACAATAACAATTATATGCGATTGTGAATGGTGTTTCTAATCTTCAGAACAATTATTTCAAGTATTTTGTCCGGATATTCAGAAGTGCGCAATGTGACTTACATTAGACTACTGCCGTGGACATTTTGTAAAACTGTTATTAACTTGCATAGTTTTCAATGAGAAAATATACATATTTTTAGTTTTCAATGCATATTTTACATTTACTCCCTTCGCTATTCTATTAACAAAGTTTCTCCTAGGCGGGGCGCGCAAAGGTCATCAACGTGGATCGACTGGCGAAATATCGGGAGAACGATTCTCCCAAATAGAAGTTACTAGAGGAAAGAACTACAATATCAGTAAAGCGGAATCTCTAGACGAAGTATTACGTTATTTTGTTGTAAATAAAACACTTAAAGTTGGTGGTGTTATATAAGTAATATATGTGAGATTATATAATGATTCGTATGTAAAAAAATTATATCATTAATAAGGCGGAATGTGAAAAATATAAACTTTTACTCAAATATATATATACTTGAAAAGGAATATTCATAAAAATCAGACACCTCGTGGCTAGAATTCACCATGGTCTAATTTATTGTGTTAACTATCCACAGAAGTATAGTAGAACATGATAAATTCTGGTCATCAATATAAGTATTTGTTATAGGCCATCTTTCTACATAACACTTGTTCTTATAAAAAGTAAATCTAATGACATTCGTCACTATCAACTTCTCGGACCTTTCTTATTATCACCATGCTATGGATCTTATTCTCTATTAATATTTTGTACTCATTGTCTTGCTTTCTCAAAAGTCACACGATAAGAAAAATATAATTTTCAAAGATGGCAGATAACATTCAATATTAGTACTTATGGATGCATAAATGTGAGCATTTAAGCTAAAACAACAAAATGGTAGCAGAATTGCGCAATACTCACTTATAACATTGCTATATACATGTTTCCACGCAGGAATTTCAATGTATGAGTTATTTTTCAGTGTCACAATATCCATATACAAAAATATGTGAGGCTGCACTGTAGGTTTGGAAAAATATAAGCTATATGTATTATTATATCAGTATATAAGTTTACATTTTGTTCAAATATAAATATGTGTACTGATATAAATGCATTTTCGAAATAAGATTTTACCAATAATTTTTTTTTATTGGACACGCAACGACGAATATATTTTATATAAAAATATATTGTCATTTGGTGCAAAGGTGTATATGTACCCCTCTCTTTTACCAAATTAATCAAAGAAAAATATTTACGCAACAAAATATATTAAATCGTTTACAATTGTGCACTGAACGTAATGTTTCTTGTCAATATCTGCTACCATTTTCCAGTTGACCCTTAAGAAATGTATACTTTACCATACACAGTAGTGAAGCATTGCAAGTACAGATTAGTTAGGAAAATGATGGTCCGAGTGCGATCAGTATTAGCTGGCAACATGCACAACCATATTGGCGATGGCACCGGGACACGACGGGGCTACGACCCCGGTACTTCTTTCAGTGGAACAGGGGCGGATATTGTGACGGTGCCTCGTCGCCAGTGTCGTGGTGATACCGGAGGGCTGGCTTGAGGCGTTGTCGGTGCCGTCAAGTTTCCACTTGTGCCCGCCATTGATATGTCCACTCTTGAACCAGACCGAGACGGTGGCGCTGATCCTGATAGTACAAGTTAAATATCTTTGCCCTCCTTTTTATACACATGTCCCTTGTTTAAATGATATTATAAATATACAGTAACCTACTTCTAAAAGTGCCATAAAAATATAAAATTTATTTCAAATTTGTAAAGTGTATAAACGTGTTACAAATATGGGAACTTTAAAGTTTCGTTCTGTTTTAGACTATAATATATGGGATATGGAGAAAGTATTTATCCATTTAAAGTATAAAATAATTAACATATTGTTTACTATTTGCTAAAAGTTACTAATATAAATACAGCACGATAATAGTTGCAAAATTTGGTCCTAATATTCCTTAAATTGTAACTTGGAATAAAATACCTGTATATGAAAATAGTCCAGCGGGTCCAGATCTAGGACGGACGCTGCTAACACTGACGACACTAGAACTTCTCGTCATTTCTCCATTGATTTGTGATCTGGTGCTGCTTTGTGAACGTGTGGACACTCTGCGTTTTGAAGAGGAGCGCCGTGATGTGGGAGCCCGACATAGACCTGTGGGACATGTCTGTCCCGCAAGTGCGCAACGTCCTTCACAAATATTACGTGATGACAATAGTTTCTCGTACGAGTCTAGCATAACTGCACACTGCTCTTCATCCTGTTTCACCAACGCCAAGCTAGGATACCTCTCTTTTAATCTTCTTCGTTCCTGTCAAACACATAATCATTGGAACTCACTTTGAAAATTAAAAACTTTCAAAGAATTATGCATATACAATATGTACCTACTATTATTAATAAGTTTTATAATAGGCACCAATAAACAAGAACTTTTATCGCTGATAATTGCGTTTGAAAAAGTTATATAGTGTTATCACATTTTAGATGAAGATTTCGTATTTCTTTTTAAATAATTTCATTGTTTTTTGCATAAGACAAAAAGAAAATTAAATACTACTACATATTACATTTTGCTAAATACCTAAGACTAATTTATAATTTATTATAAATGTACTATAAAACAATGTGCTTTTAATGCATCCATTGACATTTTGTTCAGTGAAGAGAAATTAAACAAGTACATACCGTTATATGTACTCGATTAAGGGGATTACTCGGCGATTGTGATTGATAAACCTCGGTGGTAACCGTACAATTGATCAATAAACATTAGTATCTTCCATCGATTCTATTCAATGGAAATATTAAAATAAAGGTGTCATTAATACTATCGTAACATCATTTCCAGTATGTAGTACCACTCACAAGATCATAAATATTATACATATATCGACTCTGTACCAATATTTTACTCCTGTAAATTTGTATTGGTCAATTCGTAATCTGAAACCGCTTTGTTCGTAATAATTCAATCGATTCTAGACCTATAGATTTGGAAAGTTTGAACGGAAATCGACAAGTTATAGGATTAGATAATTGAACTCTCTCTATCTCTCTCTAGTATATGTAAAATATGTTTATAGTATAGAATACTCTTGTCGCAACTAATTCTTGTATAACGCCGGTCGATATGGATTTGTTGCTCTTGTTTTTACTGGTGTCACACAAAAATAACATAAAAACACACCGATCCTGTAACAGATGGACGTGCCCTACATCTACTTTATGCCAGTCTTTGTTTGTTTTGGTGACAAGTCTGGAAACGAAAAACATATAACCAGGGGATCACTGAATTGGAACAGGTGTATGTTTACAAGGTATATTCATTAGCGAATGCTAGTTACTGGATCTGACAGGTACATAAACATTATGAAATATAACCATTGTCCAGAAAAAAGTTCGATTTATGGAAACTTCGAATTATAGAAATGTTTATCAAAACTAGCAATTTTGTTTAAAGACATTCCACTGGTTTAATTACACACGTTTTTATTGAATCAAAATCGTGTACTAGGAGTACATACTAATTTCGGTTAAAATATTCAGTAATTCCTTCCCGTTCATGCTCAACAAATTTATACGGAATAAATGTGTATGTATTCGTTTTCAAATAGAAACTTCCCCAAACAGTTAAAAACTCAATACGAAAAAACGCAGTTTGAGGTAAGGGTGTGTTTTTGTGTGAGTGAGTATTGCTATCAACCAGTTATTTTCCTCAACTCATACATTTTTGCACCAAAAAGTGTGTTACGTTTTCGAAAAATCACAACAGAACTTTGTTTTTATGCGTGATTGATCTTCTGTTCTCATTCTATTTCTTTTTGTATTGAAACGTAACAACTCGTGATAAGCGAAAAGGGACTCTACGAATAAAACAAAACGAAAAAAAAAAGAATCAAGCACACATAAAAAATTTCCTGCACAAACAAGGATTTCTCTTACAAATTCGACTTATTTTATTTATAGAAGTTCGAGCAGTGGCGTAGCTAGAAATTTTGGGCCCCTATGCAAGTATGGACGGAAGGCCCCCCTCCCATGTTGGTCATAATTTTTAAAGAATACAAAATATTTATTTTCCTTCTTAATTTTTTCTTATATTTTTATTTTCTTTTATCTTGATGATATTATGTATTTTTTCTCAGTTCACTTGTCCAAGTTAGGGCCCCCTACACTCGTGGGCCCCTATGCATTGCACACGTTTGCTCTACAGTAGCTACGCCACTGAGTTCGAGTTATAGGAGTTGAACAGTACATGGTCCGATATACAAGTATACGATACAAATAAGAGTAATAAAAATTAAAACTATCAAACTGTCATTACCTGTTCTGTAAGTATTAAATAAGATAGGAAACTACTAGTGATGTACCGACTACGGTATTGGCCGACTAACCGACTACCGACTATTCAGCTATTTTAAAAGCCGATTAGTCGGTTTCGGCCGACTAATTTCAAACATCACTAAAAATCGCGGTAAAGTTTTAAATTGATAATTCCTGGTATACAATGTAGATGTTTGCTTGTTTCAAGTGCGTCGTACGCCATACGGACACGTTACCTGTTAAAATATATCTGTTTATTCCGTCATTTGGGTATATAAGGTATTTATTGTGATTGTTATGTCACATGTATATGACATACGATTAATAAGTAAATAAATATTTTACATATAGTTATTTTATTAATATTTTTTTTTTAAATTTTATTCCTATACCTTATTGGTATTATAGTCAAAATGTAAAGCCAATGAATCGGTCTTTTTGCCACTAGTCGCCGATTGATCGTTGACTAGGAAAACTGACCGACTAATAATCAATAGTCGGTACATCTTTAGAAACTACTGTTTTTTACTTTCTCATTCACAACATAAAGAAAGTTTATTACATGTTCTTTTAGAATTATATAGATATATTGCTATATAAATGCAGGAAGTCAATGTTCTCTCTTAAATATATGAAAACATAACAATCAAAGTAAAATTATGCTGGGTTAATGTTTAGATTTCGTGTTCAAAGAGGTCATAAGATCAATGTACGAAAAAAATATTTTTTTTCTTTTCGCATGTGTCGTTACTGCTTAATATTATATCTGCAATTTTATTGTTTGTAACACGCCATATAATAAAAATACTAATGTTCGTGTAGTATTGTAATCGGTGTAAAAATATCTTGCGTGTCTTGCTCGTCAAATGATAACTAAGAAACAGGGTTCGCAAATTTGATAAGATTTCATTATTTTATTACAACTACGAGATAGTATTAATTCTTAATATTTGAACAGCAACAAGGCATTATTTCCATAAGACGCCAAAATCCGTGAACTTTTAGAAATATTAATTGACATATAGCGTTTCTGTATTTGATTTCGTGATATGAAGTGCAATGACCTTACTAAGCATTATTTCCAAAACAATATGTACCGTAAATATGTTTTATACGAATATATTTCTAAATAATAATTTAGAAGAAAGGAACCATAAACGGAAATTGGATATTGTGAATGTACGAATTTGTAAATCTATTTATTATTTGAAAAATGAATTTGAATGTAAACACAAACGATTCTATTACGTGAATTGATTAGCTAAAATTGATGGAAAATAAATGTCCATCAGCAGATTCTATAAATATGAATAACCTCAATAGCATTTACATATTATATTAATGTCACAATCTCAACATTCTAGATACACTAAGAAAATCGTTCTTTTATTCTTAAAAAAATGTTCTGGAAATATGATTTGTATGGCCGAAGTGCAAATTCTAATTAAGAAAAAAATGTTAAATACAAAAACCATGTACGATTAAGTTCAAAATGATGTTAAATTTATAGTAAATTTACACATTATGTATTTATTGCAAGCAGCGCCGGATTGACAACGAAAATAGGCTGGGCAAATGTGTGAAAAAACTATCCACCACAAAATATTTTTGAAATTTTCCAATATAGCTAATCAGTGGGCGGGGAATAATGAAAAATTCTGGCGAGTAGGTTGGGGTTATATATAATTATTAAGTTCATTTTAACAATGCCCCCACTAATGGGCCAGTCCGATACTGTTTGCATAGATAATAAATGTCATTAATGGAAGTAATATTATATAGCATGATGTTTATTAATCTTCGACTTCTTATAAGTACATAATGCAGGTATATTGATCAAATTCTTTATTTCGTTGTAGAAATAAGCGAACATGTTGATTCGGACAGCAAAATTGGGTGCAATGAGTTTAGTTAAACGAAAAGTTTATTATAAAATGTTTACACGTAACCTTTCAAAAATCACGGACCAAACCGTACCAGTTTCAGTTTTCAAATTGCTTAGTGTTAACAAAAAAGATAAACAGCAATACGATAGTTTGTTTCCAGTGATTGTAAAGGATTTGGCAGAAGCCGTAAAGGAAATAGGTTTTCCGGATATTACGAAATGGTATACAGAGACGTTAAAATATAATTTGTGGGACGATAAACAGAGACGAGGGCTGTCAGTGGTGTTGTCATACAAATTATTGGAAGATCCCAAAAAATTAACTGAGGAAAATCAACGGCTGGCTAATATTTTGGGATGGAGCATTGATATGGTATGTTAGAAATACTGTTAGTAGAACCATCTATCAAACAGTGATTAATAAGCTCATCTTTAAAGTGTAACAATGTTGAATAACACTGCAGATCTACCATAATAATTCTTCCAGATGTTAAGTCTTTGTTTGATGCGAAAAAATGTCGGTTTTACAGTCATAAATGATGTGACTAGCGTGGAAAGTGGTGCATATTTGATTCTTCGTAAATATTTCCGAGATCATCCATGTTACTTGTCTCTCGTTGAATTATTCCATGATGCGGTGTTTAGTACCTTCAAGGGTCAAGTATTGGAGCATTTAAACAGTTGCAAGAGTAACCATAGCCTGCAACACTTCACCATGGACAGATATAATGCTACCCTGATGTATAGTACCGGTTATATAGCATTATATTTTCCTATTACTGCAGCAATGTACCTGGCCAATATACAGAATGAAGAACTTCACCGTAAAGCGGGAGTAATTTTATACCAAATGGGTTGTTATAATCAGATAAAGGTTTGTAAGGAAATACAAAGCACTATTATGGGGCAGGAGGTCGATAAAAACATGCCTACATTTGATGTATATTTGCGCGTATGTTACAGAATGACTTTTTAAACTGTTTTGGTAATACTGAAAGCAATGGTGGTACCCAGTACAGTGATATACGCCAGGGTAAGTGTACTTGGCCTGCGGTGGTCACCTTAGAAAGAGCCACTCCTAATCAACGGGCCGTTATGGAGAAGTGTTATGGACATTCAGATGAACACAGTGTAGAGGCAGTTATGGAACTTTACAAAGTCTTGGATTTACCATCCTTCTTTGCAAGCTACGAAGAAGACGCCTTTAACAACATTCGCAGTCAAATTGAGCAAATGGATTCTAGATTCCCAAAGCAAATATTTTACAATGCTACCGAAATGATAAATACAAGCACACATATATAATATCAAGCTTGTTTTCGCAACTTTTCGTACATAATACAATATTTCTTTGAGTGTGATCCACAAAACATGTGTTAAAATATATTGCTTTTTTCACCCGATACATATTATGAAAAATGAATATTTTTTTAATGTTAACATAAACACATATGTGAGTTACGTGACAGTGTAGATGGTTTTAATAATGTAATTAAACTTAAATGAGGCTGTTTACAACTGTGACCTAAAAATATAATGGAATCCCTCGCATATTCATTAATGTTAGCATTATTAATAATGCAAGAACATTACTCGTAAGCATACTAGAATGGGTACAGTCATATCTAGATCGA
This sequence comes from Carabus problematicus, assembly GCA_963422195.1. NCBI lineage: Eukaryota > Metazoa > Arthropoda > Insecta > Coleoptera > Carabidae > Carabus > Carabus problematicus. The sequence goes on from OY728577.1 coordinate 8,483,310, forward strand.
TGTACGTTAGCTTTTAGAATTTTGTATATACCAAATATACCTTTAACCAGTGTATTCGTAAAATCAGCTGAAAGTAGATATACTGTACAGTAGTCTCAAAAAGCAAAAGTTATACTTTTGGCGGCTGTCGCGGGGAAGGGCGGGGATATATTAAAAGGCAGAAGGTATACATTAAGATATATTGAACACGTAATGTAGAATAGCATATTCATATTCATAAAAATTATATGATTTTCATTTCATGAATCATACATGAAAATACATCAGATAACGAACTATTGCAGAACTTTGAATAATGTTGCAATTTGTATTGCAATAAATTATTAATTTTTTTTTTAAATAGTTAACTTTAAGCTGTTATCATTAATAATCGACTGACGTTTTTAGGACAGTTTTTGTTGAGCATTCGCATTCCAAACGAAATAAATAAACATAAATCTCACCACGTGTTTTACGTCCTTGGTCACCTGTCGCGCTACTGTACTGACTGTTTATTGCCTTTCTTACAGTAATATCAATGGATTATCAAACGATTACATCTGGCGGTCCAATGAGGCCCAATGAGTGGTAAAGATTGTTTGGTCAAACAATAAAATGACAGAAAGAAAGGTTAAGCGAATAACATTATAGAATGTTACCTCAGCAAGGCGTGTGTTCTCAAAGTCTTGCAGTTGTTTCTGGAATCCGATATTAGGATTGGCGACTGCGCGACCAGCACGCACCACTTTCAACGCTTCTTTCCAGGATAGATTGGTCACGGACATGATGTAAGCGACTGCTACGGTAACACTTCGTGACATTCCCGCCAGACTGTAAACAAACAAAAAATTCATAATGAAATTTTCATTTCACAAAGCTGATACCTGCTGCGTCAATAAAAGTGTGCCGACATTACAACACGCGTCAAATCATCATAGACACTTCAACACACAACAGATTAACTTAGTGACATTTCAACACACGACAGATAAACACACAATTGATGTATACCAAGTCGGAACGTATTTTAGTGGATTTCGGGACGGCTGTGAATCAGGGCCGGCTCAGACATCGGGACTTCGAGATTTTTCTTGATTGTCATGATTTTCCTGATTTTAATCAAAATGAGGTATGTATTTCTAGGGTAGACAAGGTGGAGTATGTATTTTTAGGGTAGTTACGGTATTTATGATAGGCAAGGCGGAGGGGAGGTGTACGTTCAAATCGATTCAAATCTGTTTCTTTTGTTCTATTTATTTATAATTGTTAAAATGTAACTAGCAAAAGCCTTCAAATTTATTGTAATTCGAAGAATCAAATTTGTGTTAAATTGACGTGTGTTTAAAAGACCTGTGTTTATTTGTCGTTATGTTGAAATGTCACTGTGCAGATCTGTCGTGTATTGAAGTGTCTGTGTTGATTTATCGCGTGTTGAAATATCATGTAACCGCCAATAAAAATATTTGTAATGTCAAAAATAGACGTTTCATTTGAAAAATTCACACTAAATAACGTTGAAGTTATTTCTATTTGTTCGTAACCTTAATCCTTAATCTAACATAAATATTTGTTAAGCGTATCCATTTAAGGCGATTCCATACCCATCCGATTTTTAGCCTAAAACGAGCAAATCGCGCGCCGTTCTCCAGCTTTTATAAAAGGACATATCAATATAATTTTTGCAGGGAATGTACACAAGCTATACGTTTCTTGGTTAGTGCTACTCTTACCAATGGTGTGTTCTATTCCTCAAAACCGAACGTATATTTGGTTGTATCAGACGAAGAATTTTTCGTCGTTCTGAGGCTCTCGGTATGGAATCACCTTAATTCACTTTCTTCTAATTTAATACAGTGAACTATTTTCAGCTAACGGTCTGTCTACAGTAATTTTATTGCCGAGCAATTCTTCAGTAGTATTCTACGAATTGAAAAATATTTGAACTGTAATTTCATTGTTAATTTATTACGTGTTCTATATTTTATAATAGCGCGTTCATAATTCTTTTTTTATTTCCTTTTTGCGTAGTTCTATTGTGATATTTCTGATGAATTATGAAAACTTTTCATACGAAAGAATGATTGCGATTGTTATCAGAATGAATTTCTTTAGAAATTATTCACTATGTAATCAAAATATCCATTAGTGTACACTGTTATTATGTACAATATATGGGACTAATGTACGTATTTTACTTTACACTAAGTACAAATACGGTAATGATGGGATATGGTTAGTGGTAAAGTAGCAGGTTGCATCCCAGAATGTCACGTAACTACAGGAACTATCTAAATCTAGACATGTGCCTAGGTGCTGTACTTTGAAGGAGCCCATAAATGGTGATGCACAAAGTCAATATTAATGTTGTCCAATAATGAAAAGTATTACCTGTAATAAAGTGAGGTTAGTATTGACACTTAGTGTTTAAATTAATTTGCTGAAGAAACCGACATAATTTACGGCGAAATATACAATATATCATCAACTAGTCCTTTTTACTTTATTGTTTCCCCCTCTGACTCTTTTGCCCAATATACATCTCCAGATAAGTATTACCTGTGTTCTTCGACAAATTTGCAAAAAATAATAAATTTTTAATACAATATTATAACTTCTGGTTAAATAGACATTTTTTAAAACAAAAGTCTTAATACAAATATAAAAACTAAAAGTTTTATTTTAATTCATCTTTATTTTTCACAATATTTTATGTTCTTATTTAAGTTTTACGGATGGTTCATTAAAAATCAAATCCCTTGGTTATACTCTTTTGATAACATCACAGCCATTATAGGCGCCGACTACGTGCGGGCAATGGGGGCACCGTCCCAACGTGATCAAATTGATGGGAGCGAGAGTATCAATTGGCGCCCATACAATTTTACTTGAAATATATTTTTCACCTGAGGTAGGAAGATACATTTTCGCCGGCTGAGAGTTTTTCACCCCCATAGCAAAATTAAAAAGTCTGCGCATATGACAGCCATAATAGTATGAGCAACTTGTAATATATTGGTATGTGGTACAGTACAAGTTTTACTACATATCTTGATTATAATCACTGGAGCCCTTTCCTATAAGTTTAGATGCACCATCTTAGTATTGATTTTGTGAGTACCAAGGCAAAGTGATACCAAAATAACAGTACTATTGGTTTAAAGTGCTTCAACGGAACTCACATAGAACTTTACCTTCCAGAAATATAACATATTAACTTTAGAAACTTAGTAAAAGTTTAGGTATAGCAGTTCACATTTGCTGAAGAGAAAGAATAAATTTCTTTACTGAAGAAATAAAATATGTACGCTGTCAATACGGTTTATTTTGACTACTGTGACAAAATATGGCAAAAACAGTTAAAATATGTTCTGGCAATTGATAATAGTGCCGAATAAAACGTAAACGAAACAAATACACTCCAAGAGTTTCATTTGATCATTTTTTCATTGCAAATGCACCTTTCACCATAAGCTATTAAAGAAATATTACTTCAGAAGAGAAATTTTGAATATTAGCCGGCAAAGATGTGAGATGACCAGAGATTATACAATACTGAAACTTACCAATGAATTAGGACGTTTCCATCTCGAAGTCGAGCTGCGTGTATAAAGTCATTACACAGCGTGAAGTATTGTGTGAGATTTTGATCAGGCGAATCTGAAGCCATCACGCACAGATAATGTTTGTCCTGAAACATAAACATACGTAATTTTTTTAATTAAATTAATGTAACCGCAATGACTCACTTTTATTATAAATTGTTAACAGTAAAACATGTACAAAATATAGGTTTTGTTCTGCATTTTCTATTTCTACGAATATATAAATGCGCAATAATGTCAGTAAATCATATTTTGATTTTTAACACCACATATGCTATTGCCTATCGGATGTCGTAACATTCGTTACAATTAAATAATCTTCCACGAATAATTCGTGTCGTGATAATTCTAGATAAAGTTTATTACGAAGCGAATATATATATATATATATATATATATATATATATATATAAAAGCAGTTTATTACTTTTTAATAGTTTATTATCAAATAGTAGTGTTATGTGAATAATCTGAAAAGTACTAGAAATGTTCATTAAGCATAAGAGATTTAATATAGCAATAAAAATTCATTTGAGCCTCGTTTTATTTCTTTCGATAATCGTTTATTACTGGATCATTTATACAAAAGGATTTCAGGAAAATCTATTTCTAGATTTATGATCTCGTATCAAATTGCATTGCAGTAACTTATTACTGGTATACATAGCTTCGTTCCTTATCAATATTGCTCTTAAAATAGCCTACTGACTGTAAAAATAGCACTGCGTAATCATTACCTTATTCCCATATAACATGAAATTAATTTTCTAATTACGCTATGGTTTATCGCACATATTATCAGAGGATTAAACACCGGTATTTAACGCCTTGTATGAATTATTAATTTTAAATTAACATTGCTAGCTTGGAATGTAGAAATATAGATTTGGTAATTTTCATTGCTAAAGCAAATAAAATGAGCAAATTAGTCTGATGAAATATTTGTGTTTATTTTGTGTAATACAGTGTCATACTGGAACCAGGATCGTTGTTTAAAGCTATTGCTATAAGTTGCGTGGATGGCAAAGGTGTTTCATATTCACGAGGTGACGTTTACAGCGGAATGGAGAGATTTTACAGGTACTTTCGCTGATAAAATAAAAATGAGTGGCAGTTCGGCTGCCGATCAAATTCCAATAAATCTACCTTATTTGCCGAGCACGTAATTACTTAATTCTTTTTTTTACAGTAACGTAAAAATACGACGGAAGTAAAAGGAGAATCGGAGAGCACACTTTAAGGTTCCCAAGGGTCCGTTGTTCGGTCGGTACTGAAACGTCGATATGCTTCTATCAGAGGTGCGAGTTTATTCGGATGATGTAAATAGAGCAAACGCAAATAAAGAAAATTGCATCAACGAAAAATGCATTGTTGTTCGGATAAACACAACAATGGCACTATCTTCTCTGTGAGTTGTGTTTTATTATCTATAATACAGATCTGGACAACAACCAGATGAAATGCACAGAAACAGAAGTCGGTATTTTCAAATATAAACGAGGTATAACAGTGAACTTGACGTGTTGCCAAATCCCGTCGGCTCATGAAACCTTTTACCATAAAGCTACATAAAGCACAGAAGCTACCATATTTGTCTTTAAATACTATAACTCGTATGTTGTTGTAGAATGTAAGTATATTTTAATAGAATCAGTTTCCAGCTGTTATTAAATCGCATGCATTCGTATGTACCTAGAATAGACAAGTATTATTCAGTGAATATCTGTTATTTGTTCTGTTGTCGAAATGCATTTTGGTGCATTTGGTTTGGACTGGTGCAGGGGGTAGTCACGCTTATGGACGCGCCTGTGACCACGTTAGATACAGCATACTTTTCAGTACTGTAAAACTGCGTTGCCTAACCATCATACTTATGGGGGAAAAAGTCAGATGGCACTAGCTGGTCACTAGCAAATAAGTTATTTAGGTCAGCCCGCTTGAAAAAATGTGATCACATGACTAAGCAAATGGTGTCTGTTGACAGTTATTTGAATGTTTCGAAGTGGTTAGTAAACGATTCTTCGAAGCTTGTGCTATTAAATCGGATTAAGTTTACTTTTAAAGAGATATGAGAATATATTTTCAGTTGTGTATCAGTCTCTAAACTATATACAGTCATTACGAATACATTACGGTGCAGGGCGATTTGTAAAGTGCTGTTTGTGAAATTTGAAAAGGTAAGCTTTTAAAAATGTATTTATTTTATATGAAGCATGTGAATATGATGCTGATATTTTGCATGTAGTATTTGTTATACATATATGTATTATATGTATACATAAATAGCATGGCAACTGTTATGTTAATATTATTAATGTTACTTCAGCAAAATGGTACGTTCAGCATGTTGTGTTCCTGGCTGCTCCAAGAATTCAACAGAGAATCCTGATTTGGACTATCACCATTTGCCATTGTCTGATGAACGTCGTACGAAATGGTTGGAAAACATGGGAAGATTAGACATGGCAGAGACCAGTACAGAAGTCCGTTGACCAAAAAGTTAAATATTGGAGCAATTTCAACTATTTTTGTGCATGGTACGTAAATGTATAGATATACATGCATCATACATACATTTATTCAATTGCTAATTAAGTTTTGTTTGATTTTACTATTACAACTTTAAGCTATGGAATTTATAACAGTGTTTATTTTTTATTTTAGAACCTGAAATTCCATTACCATTATCACCGACAAACCCAGCTGCTTTACAGGAGAAAGAGTCGGAAGAAATACCAACTATTGGTGAGTACATGACATGATAGAATAGAATTATGTTGCTAACACCTTTCCATTTTTTAATTTCAGAATTACCAGGAACAAACCAGGCATTCGATTTAAAGAAGATTATATCCACAAATATATCGAACATTCTGCGAACAGGATTAGGTGAATATCCAAATTTAACGGTACCTACAGCAGTAATTGAAACTCCAGAGTTAGAGGAATTTGTGGAAATACCAACTATTGTAAATATTGTATATATGCTTAGTTTTAATTATTTTATTAATGTAGTAAATCATTATTAGCAACTAGTAAATAAAAAATCTGTACACAAAAATTAAATTTTTGTTAATAATTCCCTAAATACAAAATTTAAATCAATTTAAATATACCGCTGTATTCGCTGACCTAGCAAGAATACTCGTAGTGACATCTGACTTTTTCCCCCGGAACTATGAAATATGCATTACATACATGTAAGATAAGTTGCAGACTACGGTCACAAAATTTAACACTGCGTGTCCGCCTCCTGGACTGGTGCGTATAGATACGGGTACTGAAGATGACAAGCCAGATATGTTTAAGTTGTCGGTGGTGTTCCTTGCTAAAATGAGATTATCTTACTTTAATCTCGAATGTATTAGGGCGTTGATACGTTACTATTTTGAATAACGGCCGTTTCGACTTTCATCTTAAGTTAACAAGTTATAGAAAATGTATGTACGGTAGATATAAAATATATGTCAAATAAAATTTATAAATACGTACATAATACCTACAATAATTACATGCACCTTTCATTGTATAATAATAATCATATTAAGCGGGATAATAGTTACTTGTAGAATTATTGCCAGATTTCTAGGACCAAATACAATTTAAATTAGAATCAAAAATGAACAATATCTAAGCGAAACTATATTGTTTACCTTTTAAATAATATTCATACTAATAGACTGATTCAATATTGTTCGTTCTGATTAGAAATTTAAATTGAACCATGTCCTAGAAACCGTATATAAATCGATGAACTAAATATATTACTGCACAGTTATTATCCTTTAGTCAAGTTCTTTGTGTCTGAGATAATATAATGTATAAGGTCGGTAGTAACTATAACTTATTTAATGCGATAATGTCCATGTAGACAATTCTAAAAGTCCGCAACATTGCTTGTTAATACACTAAGCACTGTCTAATCCGAACCAATCAAATTAGTTCTCGTGCCCTCTACTGGTTTATATTTTGGAAATATAAATATTTTAATATTAGATCAATGATTCGTGGTAATCCGGATCACCACTTAACCCCAATTGGGGAAGACAATATGCGTCTATGAAATATACTCGCGTTACACTTGTTTTAGTTAAAGCAATATTCTGACATCATCAAGTATACGAAGTTAATGGAGAAAATATTATTTATTTATGGTTATTTTAATTGTGAGAGATTTCAGAAGCAGGGTTTGGTCTCGCTGTCATAAGTTAAATGAATTATGTTCACAGTACGCTTCTGTCCATGGGGGATATTGCACAAGATAAGGCAGCAAGTGTTGTGTTCACTCCGATATAATTCACTATGAAACTTAGTTTACCGAAGGAGATTGCAAGACCCGGCAGGCTCTCTTTTCCAATATCATGAAGGTTTATCTCATTAACCCCGAGAGTAAAACAATAACTATTTTATTTGGTTTATACTAATATAATATATAACAGTCAATCTATAAAAATTATTTATGAAATGGTTTATTTTAAAATAAATGTTTATAACTGACAAAATATTGTGTACAGTAAAGAGGAAAATACATTTTTCCACTGTAATGTTAGCATATTTTAGTTCGCAAATCTTTCCGAATCGCTCATTCCCGTTGCTCTGTTTATGCGCCGTCAGTTTATTTGAAAACTTTCCTTATATTTTAGCCGGCTTTCCGTTTATTTCATTTTATGTAATTTGCTTCCAGAATTGTGGGGTTTTGTTTCGTTGTGTGAGAGAGGTCACCACAAAACAACGCCACTATTTCAAAACGTTTGCAAATATGCAGTTTTTGTTACAAAAGTTTCGATCTACAGGGAAAAGTATTTTGAATAAACTGTTAACTAACTTTCATTATACATATTTGGGTTACTTCATTTACTGGCGAGCAACGAGTACAGACAAACCCGTTTAATATTTCCTCAGTTAATATCACGACCCGCTTATTATCACTGAAACTTAAAATCCACTAGCCAAACACTATTAAAGTAATACATTTTTACTGAACCGAAACCCGCTAATTATCCAAATTTTTGACATTAACCGAAAACTCGCATATTATGCAAAAATTATAGAATTTAGAAGCAAAAATTATAGAATTTCCAAAGCAAAAATTATAGAATTTCCAGAGCTAAAATTATAGAATTTCCAAAGCAAAAATTATAGAATTTCCAAAGCAAAAATTATAGAATTTCCAAAGCAAAAATTATGAAATTTCCAAAGCAAAAATTAGAGAATTTCCAAAGCAAAAATTAGAGAATTTCCAAAGCAAAAATTATAGTATTTCCAAAGCAAAAATTATAGAATTTTCAAAGCAAAAATTATAGAATTTCCAAAGCAAAAATTATTGAATTTCCAAAGCAAAAATTATGAAATTTCCAAAGCAAAAATTATGAAATTTCCAAAGCAAAAATTATAGAATTTCCAAAGCAAAAATTATAGAATTTCCAAAGCAAAAATTATAGAATTTCCAAAGCAAAAATTATAGAATTTCAAAAGCAAAAATTATGAAATTTCCAGAGCAAAAATTATAGAATTTCCAGAGCAAAAATTATAGAATTTCCAAAGCAAAAATTATAGAATTTCCAAAGCAAAAATTATGAAACTTCCAGAGCAAAAATTATAGAATTTCCAAATCAAAAATTATAGAATTTCCAAAGCAAAAATTATAAAATTTCAAAAGCAAAAATTATGAAATTTCCAGAGCAAAAATTATAGAATTTCCAGAGCAAAAATTATAGAATTTCCAAAGCAAAAATTATAGAATTTCCAAAGCAAAAATTATAGAATTTCCAGAGCAAAAATTATAGAATTTCCAAAGCAAAAATTATAGAATTTCCAAAGCAAAAATTATAGAATATCCAAAGCAAAAATTATAGTATTTCCACAGCAAAAATTAGAGAATTTCCAGAGCAAAAATTATAGAATTTCCAAAGCAAAAATTATAGAATTTCCAAAGCAGAAAGTATAGAATTTCCAAAGCAAAAATTATAGTATTTCCAGAGCAAAAATTATGAAATTTCCAAAGCAAAATTATTGAATTTCCAAAGCAAAAATTATGGTATTTCCAAAGCAAAAAATATGAAATTTCCTAAGCAAAAATTATAGAATTTCCAAAGCAAAAATTATAGAATTTCCAAAGCAAAAATTATGAAATTTCCAAAGCAAAAATTATAGAATTTCCAAAGCAAAAATTATGAAATTTCCAAAGCAAAAATTATAGAATTTCCAGAGCAAAAATTATAGAATTTCCAAAGCAAAAATTATAGAATTTCCAAAGCAAAAATTATAGAATTTCCAAAGCAGAAAGTATAGAATTTCCAAAGCAAAAATTATAGTATTTCCAGAGCAAAAATTATGAAATTTCCAAAGCAAAATTATTGAATTTCCAAAGCAAAAATTATGGTATTTCCAAAGCAAAAAATATGGAATTTCCAGAGCAAAAATTATAGAATTTCCAAAGCAAAAATTAAAGAATTTCCAAAGCAAAAATTATAGAATATCCAAAGCAAAAATTATGAAATTTCCAAAGCAAAAATTATAGAATTTCCAAAGCAAAAATTATAGAATTTCCAAAGCAAAAATTATAGAATTTCCAAAGCAAAAATTATTGAATTTCCAAAGCAAAAAATATGAAATTTCCAAAACAAAAATTATGAAATTTCCAAAGCAAATATTATGAAATTTCCAAAACTAAAATTATGAAATTTCCAAAGCAACAATTATGAAATTTCCAAAGCAAAAATTATAGAATTTCCAGAGCAAAAATTATAGAATTTCCAAAGCAAAAATTATAGAATATCCAAAGCAAAAATTATAGAATATCCAAAGCAAAAATTATGAAATTTCCAAAGCAAAAATTATAGAATTTCCAAAGCCAAAATTATGAAATTTCCAAAGCAAAAATTATAGAATTTCCAAAGCAAAAATTATTGAATTTCCAAAGCAAAAATTATAGTATTTCCAAAGCAAAAATTATAGTATTTCCAAAGCAAAAAATATAGAATTTCCAAAGCAAAAATTATTGAATTTCCAGAGCAAAAATTATAGAATTTCCAAAGCAAAAATTATGAAAGTTCCAAAGCAAAAATTATAGAATTTCCAAAGCAAAAATTATAGAATTTCCAAAGCAAAAATTATAGAATTTCCAAAGCAAAAATTATTGAATTTCCAAAGCAAAAATTATAGTATTTCCAAAGCAAAAATTACAGAATTTCCAAAGCAAAAATTATTGAATTTCCAGAGCAAAAATTATAGAATTTCCAAAGCAAAAATTATGAAATTTCCAGAGCAAAAATTATAGAATTTCCAGAGCAAAAATTATAGAATTTCCAAAGCAAAAATTATAGAATTTCAAAAGCAAAAATTATGAGATTTCCAAAGCAAAAATTATAGAATTTCCAAAGCAAAAATTATAGAATTTCCAAAGCAAAAATTATAGAATTTCAAAAGCAAAAATTATGAAATTTCCAAAGCAAAAATTATAGAATTTCCAAAGCAAAAATTATTGAATTTTTAAAGCAAAAATTATAGTATTTCCAAAGCAAAAATTATAGAATTTCCAAAGCAAAAATTATTGAATTTCCAAAGCAAAAATTATAGTATTTCCAAAGCAAAAAATGTAGAATTTCCAAAGCAAAAATTATTGAATTTCCAAAGCAAAAATTATAGAATTTCCAAAGCAAAAATTATGAAATTTCCAAAGCAAAAATTATAGAATTTCCAAAGCAAAAATTATGAAATTTCCAAAGCAAAAATTATAGTATTTCCAGAGCAAAAATTATAGAATTTCCAAAGCAAAAATTATAGAATTTCCAAAGCAAAATTATAGAATTTCAAAAGCAAAAATTATGTAATTTCCAAAGCAAAAATTATAGAATTTCCAAAGCAAAAATTATAGAATTTCCAAAGCAAAAATTATTGAATTTTTAAAGCAAAAATTATAGTATTTCCAAAGCAAAAATTATAGAATTTCCAAAGCAAAAATTATTGAATTTCCAAAGCAAAAATTATAGAATATCCAAAGCAAAAATTATGAAATTTCCAAAGCAAAAATTATAGAATTTCCAAAGCAAAAATTATGAAATTTCCAAAGCAAAAATTATAGAATTTCAAAAGCAAAAATTATTGAATTTCCAAAGCAAAAATTATAGTATTTCCAAAGCAAAAATTATAGTATTTCCAAAGCAAAAAATATAGAATTTCCAAAGCAAAAATTATAGAATTTCCAGAGCAAAAATTATAGAATATCCAAAGCAAAAATTATAGAATATCCAAAGCAAAAAGTATGAAATTTCCAAAGCAAAAATTATAGAATTTCCAAAGCAAAAATTATGAAATTTCCAAAGCAAAAATTATAGAATTTCCAAAGCAAAAATTATTGAATTTCCAAAGCAAAAATTATAGAATATCCAAAGCAAAAATTATGAAATTTCCAAAGCAAAAATTATAGAATTTCCAAAGCAAAAATTATGAAATTTCCAAAGCAAAAATTATAGAATTTCCAGAGCAAAAATTATAGAATTTCCAAAGCAAAAATTATAGAATTTACAAAGCAAAAATTATGAACTTTCCAAAACAAAAATTATGAAATTTCCAAAGCAAAAATTATGAAATTTCCAAAACTAAAATTATGAAATTTCCAAAGCAAAAATTATGAAATTTCCAAAGCAAAAATTATAGAATTTCCAGAGCAAAAATTAAAGAATTTCCAAAGCAAAAATTATAGAATATCCAAAGCAAAAATTATAGAATTTCCAAAGCAAAAATTATGAAATTTCCAAAGCAAAAATTATAGAATTTCCAGAGCAAAAATTATAGAATATCCAAAGCAAAAATTATAGAATTTACAAAGCAAAAATTATAGTATTTCCAAGGCAGAAATTATAGAATTTCCAGAGCAAAAATTATAGAATTTCCAAAGCAAAAATTATAGAATTTCCAAAGCAAAAATTATAGAATTTCCAGAGCAAAAATTATAAAATTTCCAAAACAAAAATTATAGAATTTCCAGAGCAAAACTTATAGAATTTCCAAAGCAAAAATTATAGAATTTCCAAAGCAAAAATTATAGAATTTCCAAAGCAAAAATTATGAGATTTCCAAAGCAAAAATTATAGAATTTCCAAAGCAAAAATTATGAAAGTTCCAAAGCAAAAATTATAGAATTTCCAAAGCAAAAATTATAGAATTTCCAAAGCAAAAATTATAGAATTTCAAAAGCAAAAATTATGAAATTTCCAAAGCAAAAATTATAGAATTTCCAAAGCAAAAATTATAGAATTTCCAAAGCAAAAATTATTGAATTTTTAAAGCAAAAATTATAGTATTTCCAAAGCAAAAATTATAGAATTTCCAAAGCAAAAATTATTGAATTTCCAAAGCAAAAATTATAGAATATCCAAAGCAAAAATTATGCAATTTCCAAAGCAAAAATTATAGAATTTCCAAAGCAAAAATTATGAAATTTCCAAAATCAAAAATTATAGAATTTCCAGAGCAAAAATTATAGAATTTCCAAAGCAAAAATTATAGAATTTACAAAGCAAAAATTATGAACTTTCCAAAACAAAAATTATGAAATTTCCAAAGCAAAAATTATGAAATTTCCAAAACTAAAATTATGAAATTTCCAAAGCAAAAATTATGAAATTTCCAAAGCAAAAATTATAGAATTTCCAGAGCAAAAATTAAAGAATTTCCAAAGCAAAAATTATAGAATATCCAAAGCAAAAATTATAGAATATCCAAAGCAAAAATTATGAAATTTCCAAAGCAAAAATTATAGAATTTCCAAAGCAAAAATTATGAAATTTCCAAAGCAAAAATTATAGAATTTCCAGAGCAAAAATTATAGAATTTCCAAAGCAAAAATTATAGAATTTACAAAGCAAAAATTATAGTATTTCCAAGGCAGAAATTATAGAATTTCCAGAGCAAAAATTATAGAATTTCCAAAGCAAAAATTATAGAATTTCCAAAGCAAAAATTATAGAATTTCCAAAGCAAAAATTATGAACTTTCCAAAACAAAAATTATGAAATTTCCAAAGCAAAAATTATGAAATTTCCAAAACTAAAATTATGAAATTTCCAAAGCAAAAATTATGAAATTTCCAAAGCAAAAATTATAGAATTTCCAGAGCAAAAATTAAAGAATTTCCAAAGCAAAAATTATAGAATATCCAAAGCAAAAATTATAGAATATCCAAAGCAAAAATTATGAAATTTCCAAAGCAAAAATTATAGAATTTCCAAAGCAAAAATTATGAAATTTCCAAAGCAAAAATTATAGAATTTCCAGAGCAAAAATTATAGAATTTCCAAAGCAAAAATTATAGAATTTACAAAGCAAAAATTATAGTATTTCCAAGGCAGAAATTATAGAATTTCCAGAGCAAAAATTATAGAATTTCCAAAGCAAAAATTATAGAATTTCCAAAGCAAAAATTATAGAATTTCCAAAGCAAAAATTATAGTATTTCGAAAGCAAAAATTATAGAAATTCCAGAGCAAAAATTATAGAATTTCCAAAGCAAAAATTATAAAATTTCAAAAGCAAAAACTATGGAATTTCCAAACCAAAAATTATAGTATTTCCAAAGCAAAAAGTATAGAATTTCCAGAGCAAAAATTATAAAATTTCCAAAACAAAAATTATAGAATTTCCAGAGCAAAAATTATAGAATTTCCAAAGCAAAAATTATAGAATTTCCAAAGCAAAAATTATAGAATTTCCAAAGCAAAAATTATGAGATTTCCAAAGCAAAAATTATAGAATTTCCAAAGCAAAAATTATGAAAGTTCCAAAGCAAAAATTATAGAATTTCCAAAGCAAAAATTATAGAATTTCCAAAGCAAAAATTATAGAATTTCCAAAGCAAAAATTATAGAATTTCCAAAGCAAAAATTATAGTATTTCCAGAGCAAAAATTATAGAATTTCCAAAGCAAAAATTATAGAATTTCCAAAGCAAAAATTATAGAATTTCCAAAGCAAAAATTATAGAATTTCCAAAGCAAAAATTATGAGATTTCCAAAGCAAAAATTATAGAATTTCCAAAGCAAAAATTATGAAATTTCCAAAGCAAAAATTATAGAATTTCCAAAGCAAAAATTATAGAATTTCCAAAGCAAAAATTATAGAATTTCCAAAGCAAAAATTATTGAATTTCCAAAGCAAAAATTATAAAATTTCCAAAGCAAAAATTATAGAATTTCCAAAGCAAAAATTATGAAATTTCCAAAGCAAAGATTATTGAATTTGCAAAGCAAAAATTATAGAATTTCCAAAGCAAAAATTATGAAAATTCCAGAGCAAAAATTATAGAATTTCCAGAGCAAAAATTATGGAATTTCCAAAGCAAAAATTATAGAATTTCCAAAGCAAAAATTATGAAATTTCTAAAGCAAAAATTATAGAATTTCCAAAGCAAAAATTATAGAGTTTCCAAAGCAAAAATTATAGTATTTCCAAAGCAAAAATTATAGAATTTCCAGAGCAAAAATTATAGAATTTCCAAAGCAAAAATTATTGAAATTCCAAAATAAAAATTACAGAAATTCCAAAGCAAAAATTATAGAATTTCCAAAGCAAAAACTATGGAATTCCCAAAGCAAAAATTATAAAATTTCCAAAGCAAAAATTATAGTATTTCCAAGGCAGAAATTATAGAATTTCCAGAGCAAAAATTATAGAATTTCCAAAGCAAAAATTATAGAATTTCCAAAGCAAAAATTATAGAATTTCCAAAGCAAAAATTATAGTATTTCGAAAGCAAAAATTATAGAAATTCCAGAGCAAAAATTATAGAATTTCCAAAGCAAAAATTATAGAATTTCCAAAGCAAAAATTATGAAATTTCCAAAGCAAAAATTATAGAATTTCCAAAGCAAAAATTATAGAATTTCCAAAGCAAAAATTATAGAATTTCCAAAGCAAAAATTATTGAATTTCCAAAGCAAAAATTATAAAATTTCCAAAGCAAAAATTATAGAATTTCCAAAGCAAAAATTATGAAATTTCCAAAGCAAAGATTATTGAATTTGCAAAGCAAAAATTATAGAATTTCCAAAGCAAAAATTATGAAAATTCCAGAGCAAAAATTATAGAATTTCCAGAGCAAAAATTATGGAATTTCCAAAGCAAAAATTATAGAATTTCCAAAGCAAAAATTATGAAATTTCTAAAGCAAAAATTATAGAATTTCCAAAGCAAAAATTATAGAGTTTCCAAAGCAAAAATTATAGTATTTCCAAAGCAAAAATTATAGAATTTCCAGAGCAAAAATTATAGAATTTCCAAAGCTAAAATTATTGAAATTCCAAAATAAAAATTACAGAAATTCCAAAGCAAAAATTATAGAATTTCCAAAGCAAAAACTATGGAATTCCCAAAGCAAAAATTATAAAATTTCCAAAGCAAAAATTATAGAATTTCCAAAGCAAAAATTATAAAATTTCCAATTTACTATATCTAATATCATTATATTACCAAAGGCATAAAAATAAAAATCAAACTTTGTATGTTGTATAACTCGAATATTCATATATTCATATATTCATTATAATAAGCGGGAAATGGATATTAAAGAAGATGACATTAACAGAGTAAAAATGTATTACCTTAATAGCGTTTGGCAAGTGGATTTTAAATTTCAGTGATAATAAGCGGGTTGTGATATTAACCGAGGAGATATTAAACGGGTTCGTCTTTAATTGTAATTGCTTACATGAATTGGAAAATATAGTTCAGCACACTATTTAAAAAAATTCCATCAAAACACATAAAATAACGTTGGAGAAATGGTTGAAATAATTTTATATGCAAACTTATAGATATACATATTGCTTTTTTTCTAATGCATAGAAGATTTTCTTCTTAAATAAATTTCCGATTATTATCATGAATAATCATAATAAGCGAGTATTCGGTTAATGTCACAAATTTTGATATTAAGCGGGTTTCCGTTTATATCACGACCCGCTTAATATCATAGTTTTTTCTGGAACTGATATTAAGCGGGTTCGTCTGTATATCAAAATATAGGGTAGACTAACTTCGAAATATACTAATGTGCTGTGGCAATACTATTCTAAAAGTATATGTATGAAAATGTTTACAAAATGCCTCAAATTTTATCAAATTCACAATTATCACGGAATTATCTGTGTCAAAGAATTACCCGAGTTCTCTCTGCATAACTATTTCATTAATACGATGTGACTCATTACAGTTTAATAATTGCCAATTTTCAAATTATATTAGTTATAATTATATTAGTGTGAAAATCGGTGATGAACAGATAATTTAAATACGTATATTAATTTTAGAACAGAGTCTGGCCGATGGAAAACAATGGCACACACGTACTGCATCCGCTGTGGAAAATAAGGGAAACGAAAGCAAGATACAGCAGGATGAAGCACTTCGGTTATAATTATCGTCTATTGTTTCACGTGATGAGAAGACTGTATAAGAGTATGGGGTACGCAGGGCAAGAATCGACGCGTCACTTACCGAATGTAGTCGTCGTGCTGCATCATGTATGGCTACGATGTGGCTGATATTGTATTTGTTGAGCTGCGCTGGGTCTTTCGAATCCCTGTAGTTACCGACGTATAGTCCCGGCAGCACCTGCAACCAATAATACACTGATGATGATCAAGGTATTTGTTAACTGGTTACCACAGTAACCACGTAGCGGAGCGTAGTTACTGACAAGGGCACTTCACGATGCGAGAACACATTATTATTACATTTACTAATTACAGAGTTTTACATTAGTGCTTCATTATTATTTTTTAATTACACATGTATATTATTTAGTTGCAGTAATTGTATTAAACATATTTAAAGTCATACTTTTGTACCACATATTTTTGAAATATTCTGTAGAAAATGATCGATATATAATACAAATGCAAATTTGGTGACATCGTGACTTCGGCAGAATATAAATTTATAAACCGCGCGTACCCAGATCCTCCATTATTACATTCACAATGAATTCGCATTTTAATTGCTGATTATCAACGAAATAATTAATATGACGAACTGTCAACTGTTATTTTGTTAAATATGATGATCAGATACATACTAAACTAGCAATGCAAACTTTGGTAGAACTTTTCTTATATTCATGATTCTGAGTTATAAAGGAAAATTAAAATTTGAGAAAATCACACTTTTGTCATTATCTAGTGAGCCATGCAATATTTTTAAAAACGAAATCATCAGCATCGGCCATTCATGCGTAACTTTTGTCTAATTTAACCGACTTTGTATCTCTTATTCCAATGGTGAGCACGATACTTGGGTCCCGGATATATTAAATATGGCATTACTATTATTGCGAAGAAAAACTAAGAAATAATAAATTCTGACGAAATTAGAGAACGTATTTACAGGCTGAAGCGTATAAAATCCACATCGAAACCATGCAGAATTGCAGCAGATGGTATGGGAAAGCTTAAAGATCCCAAAGACAACAATAACAACGAGAAAAAGGGAAATAATCCAAAACCGACCCAGCGGAAGAACAAAAGGTTACAATCTAAGACTCGAACAACGTCGCAGAAAATTAATAACCCAAAATGTAATTCCGAAACGACCAAAAAATTGAAAGCTACAAAGAAACCTCGCAATACTGGATCTAAACGTCGAGTAAAATAAGGCAGGACATAAACAACCCGTTGCTTCAAGAACTATTCTGGGCATATCAAAATTTCAGTAAAATTTTAAAAATTGTCTATACATATTGATATCACTTTATTGTAAATAATCGCTTCGTAGAATTACGTGTTTTATTGTATGAATCTTATTAGTCTAAACATGAGTAATACAAAATAGTTTTTTCGTTAATTATTAGTAAAAATAATACAGACAGGATTGACTGTAAATTCTGGATCAGGTAAACTGTCTAGTATTAGAAGACACAATAGTTTAAATGTTCTTTTTTTGCTTATTGTTTAGCAAGTTTTCTATGTCAGGTATAGCATCTAAAATTTTAATACATATGTACAAATCTAGAAATGTTCCTTATTCATAGGTTTTGATGTACATATTACAATACTGCGACACAATACATAACGTCACAGTATTGAGTCCAATCATGTATTGTGATGAACCTTACGTGTACAAAACTAAATGGTACGTTTTATATCCGGGTCACATGGGGTCAGCGTATCTGTTACGATCGTTCAATAGCCTCAATCACAATTCAGGAACCCGCAAACCCACAGCCAGGGTGCATTCTTCAGTCCATAACTCAGACCTATAAAGATCTCAACCGTGCACGGCCGTCCCAAGAGGTAGATTTTTTTAAAACGGACTATGAACTAGCGAGGATAATCCTTTAACGAAAGAACATTCATAGCACAAAGTTTAATGGGCCGGCTTTCATTCCAATTAAGCAATAATTAATATTTATGGTTTGCGGCCATTAAATATTCATGGAGTGTGTTAAGATAGATGTGGCATTTATTTGTATAATATTCAAAATAGTTATATCTTTGGAGAGAGTATTTATCTTAATAATTGAATATTAACAATACTACTTTAGGATTATTTTGATTTTTTTGTAATTCTTCGAACAACTTACCATAACATGGCATGTAGTGTCGCATGATTTCAGAAATTCTTAATAAATTTATATAATTTTAGTGATTATCAATGACAGCATCTCACATAGATTTTCATATTTGTCAAGAACAAATATTTTATTTAACTACCGAACTTATAATTCCTCAGTTACCTTCATCAAGTCATGAGGACGCTTACACGTGACGTGTAATACTACGCTGAAGTCTTGTTGATATAATGTGAGACATTAGAAAGATGGCCATTGGACAGACAGAACCTATTATCTACATCAACAGTTCAGCAAGTTTTACCACCGAATGTTTTATTATTATATGAAGCTCAAGTGCAACGGAAACTCCAACCGTGCGTTCCACTAAAAGTACGTCGTACTCGTATATGAAGCGTAGTTCTATGAAATACATCTAGTGCCCCAGTTCGCTGGCAAATTGGCATTGGCCGTAAAAGCTTGTTCAAATTAATCGATATACGCCGTTAGTAATAACATTCATTTAAACAAGTGGCTTATATTTTGATCAGAAATTTAGGAGGAAATTTTTTAATCCTGTTTGAATGGCAAATGTATTGTGCGGAATAACATTGACCGTAAACTGACCAAGCCTATAGTATAACCACTGATCCACCTCCTTTTTAACCTCAAACATACCCAACCTAATACTCACTCAAAGTCAAGCAACAATCTAATCATTTAAAATGGCCCTTTCGATCAATTTAATCATAATATTGTGGCGACATAACCTGAACTAAGGATTAAGGACGATTCGTAACTTGTTTCAACTGTGCATGTATCTGTTCCTAACTCCCGCTGCCAATAACAAAGGCACCGCATGCATCATCTACTTCCAATATGCGCATAATTTTTCAAAGCTTTGCCATTTTTAACGCACTTTGTGTACCTACTTTTTATAAAAATAAATGTTTACGAATACTGGACATAGCTCACATTTATACAGATACGGTTTTACGGTAAATGACATGTTGACAAAGTTCACAACTGTTTAGATCCTTGCTTCTGGGTAATTGCATTGACAGGTAATATTTTGTTGAATACTAAAAAATATAAAATAAACAAAAAAATGTCAAATAACAATCGAATCTTTTTGTAATGTCAATTTTGACAAATTTCATCATTCTGTACAACATTTCATTACTGTTTTTTTTTTTTCAATTTTGGAGGTTCAAACTATTATTACTTTACAAAGACAGAAAAAATGTTTCCATTAACCAAATGAGAATCACACATACCTATATACATGTGTTTAAGCGAATTACTAAGGAGTCTACGCCTTGTTATATAACAAGATTTATGGACATTGTGATTCAGGAGGATGGTTACGAAATTAGGACACGGCTATGTGTGTTTGCATGTGTTACACGGGATTCTACAGCAAACGACAAATGCAAGTCCATAATTCTTATAAGAATCAACTCAACTAACAATATCAAGTCATTTTCATTGTGTTTCAGTAGAAATTGAAAATATTCCTAGTATTATCTTCAGCCGATATGGGCAACAGTAAAATTTAATATCAGTTACGTACATATATTATAATAACCTGTAGAAAATACGTGTATATTGTTTATTTATCTTCCCTGAGCATTACGCTGAATTTTAGAGGGTGAAACTACGATATACTATATACTGTACAGGTTACAGGATACAACACTTTAGAAACATACAGTCTGGGGAAACATTGACGTAAACAAATTATAATATACATACACATACCGGTTGTGCGTATTTCGGTGTTATTTGCTTTAGTACTTTAATATTATTACGTACACTCAACTAAGCACAATGTAATCTGCGTTATAGGCTAACAGATTTTCATTATTTACAATGCATGCTGTTTGTTGTTACACAGCGGTCATTATATATTTCCTGGTTAACATTTTCACACACTCACAGATATACAAATTCTAGTATTAGCTGCAATGAGAATGACAACATGCTATAGCTTGCACATATCTGAACTGAACATTATATTTTAAAAGGAATCTAATTAAATATATTTATTTCAAATACAAAACAAAAAACATATGTTGAATATGAATATTCAAACAATTTATAGCAGGTTTCTTAAAAAATAAAGTCTAATTAAAATTTTATTAAAAATGTCTATTGATTTTAAAGTCAAATTTAATCTGGAGCAGAAACGTTGACGATAAAACGTATAAATTAATTTGTAAATCAAATACAGTCGTCCATTATAAAACTGCATATTGTATTTACATTTTTCTTCTGTGTGTATTCGTGGAAATATATAACAATTGAATTTTATGTTAATTACAGTTTGGTCCAATCTACAAATCACGTGTGTGTTATGATCAATTTCCGTCCATTTTCAAACTTTAATGTAGTGCTGTCACGATTAATACGACACTTGACAGTACGATGAGGTCTGGGATTTTGTGTCCCAAGTATACAATTCACAGAGCCTGAAAACTTAATATTTTGGAACTGGAGTTTGACGTGTAGTTATGAATACAGGTTGGCTATGAATATACATCTACTCATTTCTACCTAATAGCATGAAACGGTCTCGACTAGCGACACAACGTAGTACACCAAGCCCAAAAACGAATAATATTCATTCTTCTGAAATTAATTGATACTTTCCATCAGATACAGTAGTATGTGCTTCGTCATTGGAATCAGATTTGTAACTTTTTACGTTGTTAAATAGCAATTCGAATATAGGAAAATTATCAAGCACGTCATATTTCACGCCCAGACCAGTTCTCGTTTTATTTATCGAGATTTGTATATTTGAGTACTGATTAATGACACCTACATGAACTAATTTTTGAGTGAGTCACCTTTATTTTACAGTCAATTTTAAAGTTATCAATGATCTAATGACTAAAGACGATATGCTTTTGGGAGTTTTTCAGTGAATTATGTATTTAGAAACATGCAAGAAAAACATTATAAATTTGAATTTTTATAACCGATAATCCATTAAATTAACCAACAATCGTTTCGTTCATTTTTGACGATTTGATTCGGTTCTTTGGAAAATTATTTCATAATTCTATTCTTATACCTATATATACCAGTTATACATATGTACATATATTACACTTTGTACCATTTTACATTTCAAGAGTTGAATCAAACTTATTTGAATTCTTGTATAAGAAAAATTAGATTAAAATCTGTATGTATTCGTCATGTTCACAGTATACATTTTTTTTTATCATGTTACATTGAAGTAGGCAGGTAATTTCCAAGTACTACGCCACTTACGTCACTGTAATATGAGAAGAAATATAAGTTCTTGTAAAATGCTCTGGCCATATCACGTAATTAAACGATCATGTGCAAGGAAAATATGACGCAATCTTGTTAGGATATTATATGCTTTTCAGACGTAACGGAGTGTACATATTCCAGAGAGTGTTTTGCATACATATTATTTACAAACTTCATGCTAATTAACCTAAGAAGAAGAGCGATAAATGTTTAGTTAACGAATCATATTACAGTCGGGCACATAAAACTGATTAAACGTACAGTTATATTAATTTATTTTATAACACGGAGATTTGCAACAGGTTGTAAACAACATATTGTATAATTATTAAGTATTGTTACAAATAATTATTGATATGAAATACAATATGGAAAATGAAATGATATTTATTTCAATTCATCTTGCTTTTGTAGCATATTCAGTGATTCGAAGTTACATGGTAGACAATATTGATTTGAAGTTACATTAAGGCATTGAAGTTGCCAACTTTTTAAACTAGTTATTATGTTATTATCAACGTCGAATTTCATTTGGCATGTACCGACCTGTACCACAATATAACTAACCATGTCAGTACATACTTAAAATGATACAAAGTTTTCATTAAATCTTATTCTTTCTGAACGTGATAATACACAGTGAAATGTGAGGAGAATAAAATGTCTAGTTACGAATATTGCGCAATGACAATTGATTTTACCTGCAGAATTATTTACAAATTACTTTTAGATAGATTGCAAGTTGACTGCTTTCATTTTGTAATGAACATGCGGGAATAGGATTAGAAGTCCGTGGATTATGTGGGATAAATCCTGACACCTGTCAAGTTTGCTACCCGACTGCATCTCGGAATTCATTATAATATTGGGCGGTACGTATCAGTGTGGCTCCCCGAAATATTCAATTTTCTATAAGCACGTCTGCGCGTCGGATGTGCAATAATGGTTCAGCCGATATTTTACGTTAATGTCCAAAGTCAGTATTTTATTTTTAGTCACTTAATGGATAGGTCATCCTCGGTTCATTTACTAATATTTACATATGTTTAACATTGTATCAATATTCAAAATTATTTTTTAATATGTGACAGTTAATTATTTAATAACAATTAATCATGCAGTTACTCCTTAATTAAATTGTACAGAATTTTAATGTAATAATATATTTAAAAAATTACTTTTCTATAGAATAGCCATACAGGTATAATTGATTGCTTAGAATATTTTTACGCATGGAAAACGTATTTTTTTTTTATAAGTTTGCTTGAGTGATAGCGGCGTATGGAAATGCAGCAGAAAGTATTGAAATTTTTAAAATTCATGGTATATAGGTATACACTCTTATTTGTTATGGAATAATACTCCATTATTATACGAATTACAGGGTACATAATGAAATGAAAGTAAAGGAAGGATTAAGAAGTTATGTATAAACTTAGTTAATTCGCAAAGTAGATTACTCGAGATCTACAAGTAAGATAATCTTGATTATTTTTCAACTATTGAAATCAGACCACGTTCTTGTGTAGATTTCGTACAATATTGACACAGTTCCATTTTAATGGTGCTAAGTGTTACAAATTCGCGTTGCCTGAATCAAGATTTTCACACGACACAATATAAAAATGCCTGCCTGATTTACATTTCAGTTATAATAGTTTATTTATTAACTCAGTTGGCCTAAAAAAATAATATATAATGAAACAGTAGTGTATGTTTATGTATATTGATGAATGTTTTGTGTTTCATAATTTATAACAATATCATTATTTGTTTGATTTATAAGGAATTGTTTAATACAGATTATGTTTATTTGATTCGTCACATTTTACGTGAAATAGGAAGATAAACCTACTGAATAAAATATTAAGCAGTTGAAAGTTACATTCCATATATGAATATTTTATTTCCATCTTTAATTGCATCGTAATATGCATAAAAGTATAGTGGTCTATGCATTATGTAAAAAATATGATCAAAGTAAAAAAATAATAATATATGTACACAGATTTATAACCTACTGAACAATATTGTATTTAGCATTAGATTTAAATTTAGAATACTGTAAAATATTGTCAATTTAGTTTTTCGTTGAAACAAATACACGCAACTATGAACAAACAAACCTATAGTCTACGTAACATCTGCGATTGTTTTGAACTGGTTGGTATGCAAATGCCAGAAATAATTTACTCACACGCGCATCACAAATAGTAATGTATGATTGTTTTAGTCATTTACCAGCAAATCGCATATTTCGCGCTCTTTACGTCAGTTTCATGCAGGTTACATTTGAATTTCCACTGTAAATATACATACATACATATACAAATGAAACATGTTGCAAGCAGCAACAAAAATCTACAAATCTCGATCGGGTAATGTAAACAATCACAATTAGTTGAGACAAGTTTCGGACTGATTGAATTAACGAACAACCTGGAGATGTATGTTATACCTTGTTCCACGAGTATAAGGGAAATTCAATTTGTACAAAAGCGACCTAGCTAATTGTATTTATTATTTATCAAGTAATTCCCCACTATTGCAAGATCAATTTGTTGATAGTTAACGAATTAAATGCAGCATTAAAATTCTATTTACGAAAAAAGGGTATGAGTGTTGTTTACGTTACATTGTAAACATCAAACACACACACATATACAAATCAGTGGTATATTAAATCTACGAGTAGTAAATAAATCAAAACCATTATTCAAAATCACGTTACACGACAAATAAAGAACAATGAATCGATTGATGAATGAAAATCTGATTGTTGTTGGCTAAGCGATAGACAGCGAGTGATGCAGTGTTTAATGTTAGTGAGGTAAATATATATATATATGATATGTCAACAATTACCTTGTTCATACCATTGCCCATGGCTGCCGAGTCACGATGTCACACCAACAACTGAACAATCGTCACATGTTCGATGTGAACAACGCACTGTAACTGGAGTCACCGGCGTTATGAAGCCGTCGCATGCTCGTGCCCCCTGGACCGCTGAAGACAGAATACCCAGGGACGGAGTGACGTAACGGCGGTAAACAGGACGACGGCAGCGCCGCAACGTCTAGTTGACTCACTAAATCGATATCGTGCCACGAGGTGCCAGGTGGAATGCAAGTATGCATTTTACGCATTACATACGAAATTTTGCGAACATCAAAGAATTTATAGCGAAATGGGTTAGCTCTGTTTCACCGTGAAAGCCGATATACCGAATTGTGTGAAGGTGTGAAAATCTAGTGAGCCTGGTTCGGAAAAATGCACGAAGATAGTGAGACAACCAATCACAGTGCAAAGATTTTATGTTTCTTCAAGGTTACCTGCTGACCCAACCCGATTTTTAGAGATAAAGCTTTTGATTTCGATTCTCATGATACTGAAATTAATTAATTCTCTTATATTAGTATGATTGAAAAGGAAAAATTACTGTAAATGTTATATTTAAATAATTCATAGAATATACCAAAAGGATAATGACAAATATACAGATGTAGTTCATCAATCACGTATAAATAATGATTATTATTCAGATTTTTTTTATTAGCTAACAACTATAGGTCTCAATAAATGAGTATTACATCCATCATAAATGCATACACATAAATCTTTATTTTTCAAATTCCATCCAGTTTTCAGTTACTAACTTATCGTTAAATTATAATAACGAAATAAAATACAAATATCAATAATAACACCGATGACACTGTACCAGTAACCGAGAAAACAATAATGGCGATACTGGTAACGACTAAAACAACACGTGGTTCCGTTCCAGTTTCTTAGCATTTCAAGACCACGTGGTCTACTACGCGTGCACATAAGTACGAAAGTAAAAATATAGATACCATGGTCTTTCCATAAATCCATGTGTCTTTATTTTCATAACACTTTGATGCAAGTCTTGTACATTGCCATGCCTGCCTTCTTTTAAACGCCCTTGATCTGAAATTGGCTCGTAATTCGAATTTTAGCTCGTAACTGGAAGCAAAAATTCGGCCGACAGAATGCTCGTATCTAGAATACTTAACGATGTCGGTTAAATTAGACAAAAGTTGCCAATTTATGTGCCGATATTGATGGCGATTTCATATTTTTTAAATATTGCATGGCTCACTAGATAATGACAAATGTGATTTTTTCGAATTTTAATTTTTCTTTATAACTCGGAAGGTACTCAAAATATTGAAAAATGCTTGAAATAAATATTTTCGTATAGAGAACAGGTTTTAAGATAAATTTGATGAAAATTTTTTTTAGCACATATTTCTGGAGATACAGCCTGCAAGTTAAATTTTTTAAATAGGAACCATAGTTAATTTCAGCCCAGTTTAAGAGAGAAAAAAAGCACTTTTTAACTAGAATAAAATTAACTACGGTTTCTATTTAAAAAAATTAAGTTGCATGTTGTATCTCCAGACATAACCGATAAAAAAATTTTTCATGAAATTGAACGAATAGCTTCTTATATATGCTAAAATATTTATTTGAAACTTTTTTCAAAATTTTCAGTATCTTCTGAGTTATAAAAGATAATTAAAAATCGAAACATTTAAACTTTTGTCATTATCTAGTGAGCCATGCAAAATTTTCAAAATACAAAGTCACCACCAACATCGGCCCATAAATTGGCAACTTTTGTCTAGTTTAACCGATATCGTAACACTTATAGTTTCCAAGATCCCTTAAGTGGCCTGTTTAAAACAGACACTCTGTATGTACTAGTACTGAATGTACCCGATGTATGGGACATTCAGAAAAATACATTTTATAGCAAAAGTACAAATAAAAAAGTTGTTCAAAATTAAAAACTGCATAATATGATATAATATTCAGTGTCCAAATATATTTGTATATCGAGTAAATCTGTTTTGATTATCGCATTTTGATGAAAGGTGAGCTAGTGGCATACAAATTGCATGTTTTTTTTTGGTATTTACAACAACAAATAATCAAAACACAACGTTGTTGTCTCATGACCTCCTAATATGTAATTAAAATGCAGTATTTTAAAATTGAATTACTCGTTACAGAAACATATTTAAATGCTGAATATGACATCAAATTATGCAGTTTTTAATTTTGAACAACTTTTTCATTTACACTTCTGCTCTAAAATGAATTATTATTAGAGATGTACCGATTATCGACTATTAGTTCGCCAAGCCGACTATCTAGTCAACGATTAACCGGCGACTAGTCGGCAAAAAGACCGATTAATCAGACTATACATACATTTTGATAAACTATAATACTAATAAGGTATAGGCATAAAATTAAAAAAAAAATATTAGTAAAATATCTACAGTAGTGTGCAAAACATATGCAACTGGAAACGAAACTGCTATTTTGTAAGATTTTCTGACAACAAAAGACTTTGATTTAGTTATTTTTTTATTCATTTCATTAATGTAGTATTTCTAAACATAAAGAGCACAAAAAATGAGGTTATATTGAGAACATTTAGAAAAAAAATCTTTGATATTGAAGGAATGCTTATATTAAGCTGTGCAAAACATATGCAACTAACCATAACTATTCATCAGAAGAGTCTTGGTTTTAATATTTTGTCCAATAACCATTGCGTTTGATCACTTCGTCACATCTCTTAGGCATATAGCTTACTAGATTTTTAATTATTCTCATAGGAATGTTTTCCCATTCAAGTTTTAAAGTATTGAAAAGTGAACTAGATGAAGAAAGTCTTTTGTCTTCTTACGCGCTGCTTAAGGATACCCCACAGGTTAACTATGGGGTTTAAACCAGGTGACTGTGCCGGCTAATCAAGTACTGCATTTTTATGTATCATTCAGCCACTTCTTTACGTATTTAGAATTGTGCTTTGGGTTGTTATCATGTTGAAAGACCTATGACAGAGGCATTTCTTCTTCGGCATACAGCAGCATTGTCGTTTCCAAAATGTCTATGGATTTTAATCAATCGACAATTCCTTTAATTTGATAGAGAGGACTGCAGTCTTGTCCAAATAAGTAAATTTGAGGGCTTACAGGACTTTAAAAAAGCCCCTATTGTTTAAAGTGATCATGATATTTTGCTTATGCAACCGAGAGCCAGACTTGCGGCGAACATGAGTTATCCCATCCGACCCAAGAGATTAAATTTGCTCTCATCACTAAACAAAACTGCTTTCCATTTCACAACAGACCAATTTTCATATGTACGGGCAAAGTTCAACCTTAAAATCGGATTCGAGGCTGCAGTATAGTTTTCTTACCTTTTTTGGCGACGTTTCGAAGACAATAGGGGCTTTTTTAAAGCTCTGTAAGCTTCTCAAATTTGCTTATTTGGATAAGGCTACAGTCCTCTCTATCAAATTAAAGGAATTGTAGATTAATTTAAATAGAAAGACATTTTGGAGACCACAATGCTGCTGTATGCCGAAGAAGAAATGCTTCTGTCATAGGCCTTTAAACATGATAACAACCCAAAGCACAATTATAAGTACGTAAAGAAGTGGCTGAATGATAAAAAAAAAATGCAGTACTTGATTAGCCGGCACAGTCACCTGGTTTAAACCCCATAGTTAACCTGTGGGGTATCCTTAAGCAGCGCGTAAGAAGACAAAAGACTTTCTTCATCTAGTTCACTTTTCAATACTTTAAAACTTGAATGGGAAAACATTCTTCTGAGAATAATTAAAAATCTAGTAAGCTATATGCCTAAGAGATGTGACGAAGTGATCAAACGCAATGGTTATTGGACAAAATATTAAAACCAAGACTCTTCTGATGAATAGTTATGGTTAGTTGCATATGTTTTGCACAGCTTAATATAAGCATTCCTTCAATATCAAAGATTTTTTTTCGAAATGTTCTCAATATAACCACATTTTTTGTGCTCTTTATGTTTAAAAATACTACATTAATGAAATGAATATAAAAATAACTAAATAAAACTAGTTTGTTGTCAGAAAATCTTACAAAATAGCAGTTTCATTTCCAGTTGCATATGTTTTGCACAATACTGTACATGTAAAATATTTACTTACTTATTAATCGTGTCATATACATGTGATTTTCTTCGAGTCATAACAATCACAAACAATGCCTTATTTAAGGAGATAGAATATACCCAAACGACGGAATAAACAGATATGTTCTGACAGGTAACTTGTCCGTATGGCGAACGACGCACTTGAAACAAGCAAACATCTACATTGTATACCAATGATTATCAATTTAGAACATTACCGCGACTTTTAGTGATGTTTGAAATTAGTCGGCTGAAGCCGACAAATCGGCTTTTAAAATGGGCGAGTAGTCGGTAGTCGGTAAGTCGGTACATCTCTAATTATTATTAATTACAATGTTTCTATATTTACATGTTAATTTTCTGGAACACCCGGTATATGGAATCATGGTTATTATACCATCGGCCCGCCGATGATATATTAATATATAAATATTTCAAAGCCAGAACTATACAAAAATAATTATGCGCCCCAGTACTACTTTTTTAGGACTACACCTCCTATCTTCTTCATAACCATTTCTTCGAGAAATTTGATTCAATATGAAGCATTATTGTTTAATATTCTTGTTAAAAATTAAAATTAATTTGAATAAACTTTAGCATCGTCTGATTCGTAAGAATTCTGCAATTCCTGTGACTTACTTGAACCAACATACATCGCAATAGGTATATTCTATTTGTCAGAGCTGGATCGATCCAATAAAATCAGTTCACTTTCGAGATCAGCCCAAAAAAATCAGATTAGATGCATAAATAGAATAACTTTTTTAATTATCCATAACCTTGATTCATTTGACAGCTGACAGGTTTCGGAAACATAATCCAAGTAAAACATTTAAGATTGTAAAACTAGTTAAAATCATAGTCAAAATAAGCATGCACTCGATAAGAATTCAATTACTGTATTTGACTGTAGTAGCATTGCGGCTAATGATCTGGATTCAGCTAACTGATTCTACTAAATTGTGGATAACTTCAAAGTGATTTGGATCATAAAAGATTAGAGTGGGGGTAAACTGATCTTTGCAAATAGAATGCCTACTAAAATGATCCAACGTACATATGTGAGTTGGATCGATCCAAATTGTCAAACAGAATACACCTAACGTCAGAAACATTTCCATAAAAAAGAGAAGATAATTTTTGCTACTATTCGTTTGGCTGAGGTTTTTTTAACTTGGCTGAGGTTTTCAAATACTTTTAAGCGACCTCCCTGAAAAGCCTTCATGACCCCTGGAGGGGGGTTGCGACCCCTTGGGGGGTCACGACCCACCGATTAGGAACCCGAGATTTGGACTATTCGCATACAACTTCATTTTAAAATGTTAAAGTGTTATAATTATTATTTCTTAAGTAATTAGTATCAAAAATATTCGAGAATATTAGAAATTTTTGTTATACTTTGTATTGTGCGAATTATATTTATTAGATATCTGCAACATAGAAATGTCGAACATTTAATATATCTCTGATGTTCTTAGTTTTTAATTTTAACAGTGACTGTGAGAATATAATTTAATATCGCTTTACATGTGTATTACCTAAGTATTATAATTGTATATAAATAAATAATGGTATGATTTTAAATTGTTCTTATTTTAACCAAATGAAATATATGTATATAAAAATATAATTTTAACAACATAAATATTTTAAAATTTGGCGGGACGTTTAATTCGCGCAATAACAGATGGAGCGACAAAATACAGGTCGTACACAAGGAAGAAGACAAAACAATACAAGAGTCTAGTTTGCAGACCTCCGCCAGTAACTGAGTTCATACGAATTAAATTTACGGAATCGTGGAACTGCATTAATTATTATTACATGTTGGGTGGGGTAGGGTAGGTTAGGGAAGGGTTAAGTAGAGTAGTGTATTATTAAGTAGGGTAGGGTAAAATAGCCAAATCTATAAATTGCACTAACAGCAAATGTATTGAATACAAGTTTAGCACAACAGCACGAACTAAGAACAGGCATGTTCGTATCATGTCGTATTATTTCGTAAACAGACATCGTGTATCTTCGTACTGGCGGAAGTCTGGAAACTATACTCTTGTCAAATCAAAAGCGTTACAGCTCCCTACAGTTTGGCAAGTAGAGCACATTTTTGTAAACTTCTGTTAGTAAAATAATAGATTCAATTAATTATTTTAAACTTAGTTTTCTATTTATTTGATTCTTGAGAAATCTATCAAGAATTTGGTTTGTTTTAGTAATAAAACCAATCGTAGAAAACAAGGTATTCGGTTAACAAAAAAATGGTTAGAAGTAAGTATTATTTTTCCATAACCAAATATTTTAATGTATATATAAATATTCTCCTTTATTCGTTTCAAGTTACTGAAGAAATTATTCGAAAACGACCAGAAAACAGTAATCGTGAGATATGTACATTGGAGGAAATAATTCTGATTCAGGAATATATAGAACAAATTGAGTTTGTGCAAGACAGGTGTAGAGATCTGAAAATTTTATTGCTTCAAGGGAATATTATTTCTCGAATTGGTACTATAGAATCATATTATATAATTTCAACAGTTAAACTGATACAAAATGTTTCAGAAAATGTTTATAAACTGAAAGGATTGCAGTATCTAAATTTAGCGATAAACAATATTGAGATTGTGGACAATTTAGAGCAATGCGAATCCTTAAAAAAACTTGATTTATCGCTGAACTTTATTGGGAATTTGGAAAGTATCTGCAATTTAAGAGCAAATGTACGCCTACAAGAATTGCATCTGGCCGGGAACCCTTGTGCTGACTTTCCGGGCTACAGATACTATGTGATTTACATATTACCACAGTTACAATCTCTAGATGATTGCGATATTAGTTGTGCAGAAAAAATAACAGTAAGGAACACACACACACACACACACATATATATATATATATATATATATATATATATATATATTATTCTTTAAATGTATATTAAATGATTATCATGGGTGAATCTGAGAACCAATTGACGAGAATGATTGAGAGTGTAAGTAATCAAGGAAAATGTTTGAATTTGGTCATAAATGTTTCAAAATGTAAGATTTTAGTTTTTGAGAAGGATAAAGTTACAGAATGCAAGATTAGTATCGATGGTGAATAAATGAAACACGTTAATTAATTTGTGTGCATGTTTTCGAAAGATGGACGAATGAATGTTGAAATTGAAAGAAGAGTAGTTGCAGGTCGAAAAGTTTTTGTCACTTTGGGAATGTTTGCTAGAAATATTGATGTATCAAGAGAAGCTAGGTTATATGTTCATAATGGTGTATTTGTGCCATCCTTGATGTATGGAAGTGAATGTTGAATATGGGATAGTCGAAATGAAAAAAAAAGGTAACTGCGGTAGAAATGAAATTCTTGAGAAGCGTGTGCGGTGTGACTAGAAGAGACCGAGTTAGGAATAAGATAGTGTATGACGAATGTGAGATTAGTAAAAATGTTGTGAATGGAGTGGCTTCAAGTCAGCTGCGTTAATTTGGATATGTGATAGATTGAGCAAGAAGATTTATTTGGGTGAGATTAAAAGGAACACGAATGCGAGGAAGATCGAGGGATAAATGAATGAATATGATAGAAAATATTTTGAATGAACTTAAACTTATAAGCAAATATGCAGCATGTATGACAAGGTGTATGGATATTAACGAGGCGAGAGAGTGTAAAGATAAGAGTATGTGGCGAGCAATTGTAAGAAAATAAGGAATGAAAGGCAGATTTCTGTCGACGGAGTGTGCGGAATTGCTGGCGAAAACTGCGTAGTGTCTTGTTTAATATAAAAATGGTTTATAAAGTGATTGTGGGGAAATAAAGGGTCTACTACCCCAGTTATGCGAAAGGCGTGATGTTATGTATGTATGTATATATCACATTATATGTTTGTGCTAGGCTGCCAAAATGTATAACATCGTGAAAAACAATATACGAGCAGAACAGGTGAAACATGAAAATTATCGCAGCGAGCAGCGTGCCCGTTTTGCTAGACTAAAGAAAAAAGGAGAAAACACCGATGTTTTTTGGGTATATCAAATGGAACATTGCCCAGAAGTTCGACTGGAAAAGGCAAGACGATGTCAACGGGATAAAACCGTAAAGAAACAGAAAGAGATCTTTAATCTAAATAAGAAAATTCCGTTATTCTCCGAAGATGGACTACCTTTAAATGTAAACCAAGCAAAGCTAAAATTTAAATTACTGGAAAATTCCGAAATGATTGAGCTACATTTAGAACTATACAAGTAATTACATTTGTTCCAAAGTTATTGATACCTGACATATTTTATAAAAGTTATTATTACAGATATTTGGACTCTGCGCTTGTGCATATAGAACTGAATTCTGTATACGTTAGGATAAGTATTCAGGAATACGTACTCCAATATGTATTTCCGACAGAAGTCGACATTGATAACACAGTAGCCCGACGTTCTAAAGAAACTGGACATCTACTTCTTCGCCTGCTTAAACTAACTACTATTTCGCCAAACAGTACCATGGCACCAGATAGTCCCGTTAGAGATGAATTATGCGAGTGGAAACAAACGTTAGTGTCATTATTAAATATTATTATATTTGTATTTACTGTCTTGGCCCGAACATTTCAATTGGCATATGTATATGTTCTTTTACAGACGTGAATATCTAGGGCTAGACTCCGAGAATGTACCTCACTACCTTAAAGTCGAGGCAGACAAGGACAACGAGGAGAATTAAGCATATTAATTTGGATTACAATGGACTGCCTCATTTAAAATAATTTACTATTCAGAACTCTATTTCCTATTACACCCAAATGTTATAGCATAAGATAATCCTATTATTTTATTACAGTGTATATGAACTATGAATAAAATAAAAACTATTAATATTTTATACCATGTGCTATTTGACATTATTTGACAAACTGACCCTAGAACATGCAACATAGAACTATCCATGAAAAGCAAGGAGTTCGTAAGTCGATCCCTGGCAATATTATGGACTGACCCTGTGCTTTGTTAATGGTCATAGCAAACTTATTATATCTCAGAACTTCACACATTCTTTGCAATGAGATAGGGAATAACACTAATTAATACCAATGTTATGACTGACACAAACACGGTTATAATAAATCAGTTTTTTACACGCCCAGAAGTAGAAGTCGGTTTCTATGGCATCAAAATCGTGACAGAAGTAACGCATTTACTCCCCAGGGACAAAATAAAACAACAATTTCCCTAGGCGAATTATTATTATAACAAAGGTTTTTGAATACGAATGTATATGTCGTGGTTCACGTTGCATGGAAACATTCCCAAAGGCTTCTTACATATTGCAATTTCGCTCAGATTTATTATAATTCTTTATTTATGAAATTAAGTGTTTCTACTCTCGATCGTGAAAAAAATAGTATATACACTTCGTAAGAAACCACCATTGTTCCTTTGACGTATTTGTTGCCCTCTGGCTTCTCCCCCGGGCTTCAAATAACACCTCAGGAAAAATAAGACGCTTCTGTCCCATAGTGTATAATGTATTATTATTACAACCACTTTTATGATATTATTATCCTCTATTATCATTCAAAATGCGACACACAAATGTTTAGCATAATAGGGAACTTTCATGAAATTTTTATTTTTATTTTGTTTATAAAAACATAAACCTGAGTACTTAAAATGTGATATAATGCAAAGAAACTATTTTTTTGTTGACTATTTTTAAATAAATTCACTTTGAAATTTGTTTCGGAATTCAAATGTCCCACCCCATCTACAGTTCGAGTCATGTGATGTGACGTCAATTATTAGTAAGGTATGCTCCGTAAGCTTCGTTCTTTGGCGTTTACTAATAAGTGACGTCACAAAAGAGTGGGGGAAAATTTTTTTGTGCGAATTTGTAGGAAATTTCATTAATTTATTCTTGACAAAAATATTTTCGTGAATTATGGTACCGATATGACATTGTGAATGTATTTTACAATTTCATGAAAGTTGCCTATTACATAACTGTCAAAAAATCCTATTTTGTTTAAATCCCCCCCGTCATCTGCTAACCCCCCTCACCAACGGACGGACATCTACATATTGTCTTTTATATTATAGGTTATATGACACTATCTAAAATGTGCCTGTGCATCGAGGGAAATTAATCTTTGAATTATAATAAATCAACGAAAGCTTGTGAGGTAAATGAATCAATCATTTGACAATATGTTGTTAACGTTATTCTTGATATTTTTCATGAATGAATAAATTAAAATGATCACCGAATATAGTTCTCAAATTAACTACCAGGAAGTCTGACGAAGTGTACGTAATCAAGTCGAAAAGGAATCAGTATTAGTTGATATTCTCGTAACACAAGCTTACGATTTATATTGACAAATATAATTTATTATACTACTATTAAAAATGGAGATGGATTTTGACGGTGAGTTATATTTATTCTATAATTGAATATAAATGTAAATCAGTGAAAATTCATGTGATTTCAGTGACGTTTGTTGAACGTCATTCTAAGAGTAGTATATTGTAATCAACATTTAAATATTTAAATATACTTATAAGGGGTACTGAAATATGAATAAAACAATAACTCTGATTTTTCTATTTGAAACATGTTACTAGGAGTACAAATTGGAAAATATAAATTGAGCATCTTAAATTATGTCAGTAAGGCTAGGTCGATTAAAGTTTGTTAGTTGTGGAGCAAGGAGAAGGAAAGGAGATTAGTTTTACTAATCCCTGATTACTGATTATAATGTTTTAATTGACTTTATTGTAACATAGAGGCATTATCCATAGTTTTTCCTGTATAATAATGAAATGTATCTTCTGCTTTTACATGTTAATATTCAAGATGACGAACAATTCGATGAGCCGATTACCGATTTTAGAATAATAATTGAAGTATCAGGTAATATTTATTTAATATTCTAAGAAAATAACTCGAAAAATGTTGGCATTTTTATAAGAAGTGAACAGTATCTGTATTACCTGCTCGATGCATGGAGCAGTCATAATGACAGTAAATATTGTTACTATCTAAAATAAAAAATCATATAAGAAAATGGTTTTAGATAAACTAAACAATTAGTTGCTTTAATAAAAGAGTTTCATAGATTTAGTAAGATAAATTACAAAACTTTTGTTAATTTAATGACACATTTTCAGTGGAATACATCCTGATGCAGAATCGACGGTTGGGAGTGGAGTATTTATCCAGAGTGTACGTTATTTTTATGTTCCAACTGGTGCTCTCTGCAGCGTATGTTCTGTACCCGTCAGTGTGGTGGTCATCAATCCAGCTGTCGCTAATTACCTCTCCACTCGTCGTCAACGTCTGGGACTTCACGGGGCTACATCATTTCTACCCATTTACGTTGGCTGGATTGTTATTAGCAGAATTTGCCATGTTGGAATATCTAATATTAACACACGACATCGATACCATCTTACTAGGCCTGATATTAACTTTCGTGTTATGCACGTTATTATATCTATTCACATATCTCACGGAAGAAGTGATTGTTCTTGGTCGGCCACCAACAAAACTCGTAGTACTATTGCTAATTATTATTATTATATCGTATTTTAAGAAACGGATGGTTTTCGATTTTTGTTCAACCCTTAAAAACTCGTTAGCAATTTACTATATAGTGTTTCGTAGTTACGTTATTCGACCCGTGCAAGATTTTGAATATATTCATGCAGGTACTAAGCTCCATGCTAACTTCTTATTAATATTAGGCTCTGTAATTACAGTACTGAATCTATATTTATAATTTAAGTTAATTTAACATTATACGTATCGCAGTCAAGGCAAACAAGCCTAAAATTGTTAACATCCGATCACACCGTGGACTCGAATGAAACATATTATTTTTAGCATGGGCTGGTTTTTGAAGCTTGTTTGATAAAGCATGTCCAAAACCCGTGACGAATTGTATCATACTACAGTCGGGTTTCTAAAGCAAGATTTCAATTAAATCTCATTTGAAAACGAACAGTGTAGAATCTGTAGCATAAATTTTAGTTAACAGATAAACAATGTAGTTTTTTTAAGTTAAACCTAGTCCTAGAAACGGAACATGACCTAACCAGACAGGGCAACCCTAACGGTTGTACTGTTTGTTGTTATTGAATATTGTAAATAGTATAATATAACCTGAGACCAGCCCATAACCAGTTTTGTAGATGTAAGCTGATTTTAAACATTGTACATACATGTCCTTAAAGTGACCATGTGTTTTAGGCTGGAATGCGGGACAAAAAAAAAACTTCCGCAATCGAGCACCCGAGACAATAATTATATATTTTTTCAAAGAGAATATTAAAGTAAATTTTAACTTTGTATATGTGTATTAATATAGAAATTACAAGTAAATACGTGTACATACTTCTGATAAATGATTTAACAAACATAGAAAAAACACTTCTTTTCGTAACAAAAAAATTGAATATAAAAATAACAAACAATTTGAAAATCAATATTAAATAAAGAAATATATGGTTTTTAAATATTTTTCTAAACAGTAGAATTTTTTAATAAATCTTTATATTAGAAATTTTCTCATAAAATTCTTCACGGATATTGAAAAAATTGCACTTAACTTCCAATATTGCTTTGAACGTATATATGTTTAGTTGTGCTTTTTCTGAGGTCCAAAACCTATTGACTATTGAAAAAACTTTTAGTTGCAGCATTGGTGCCAGATAAATATAAAGCAATCTCAATTAATTTCTTACTATTCTCAAATGCCACAGCCGTTACATGTCCAAACCGGAATAGTTTTCAATAAAGTACAAACATCTCAAATGCGGGACAGTACCGCATAATTCAGGAAGTCTGGTCACCTTACCTTAGTTTGACCTGTCTATACATAAGCGGGTCATTGCTATTAACCATTATGCTATAAACTAGTTGGTGCAGATGTTATTATATACTTGCGACATACATTAATGTCAAATTAGTGGCATAACTTTGTGATGGTACTGAACATTAAAAAATAATCCGAATTTATTATAGAACCTTATAACTTGATGATGTAAACATAACTTACATAATAATGAATAATTTTACTTGTGGTTTGTAATATAGCTTTCAGAAATTAATTGTAAGTTCTCCTGCAAAATATTATTTTTGGTTTTTGTTAATTTTGTATAGTGCAGTATGTTACGGCAATTATTCTTTTATTAGTTAAGTATGGCCCTGTGTATTTAAGTAATGAATAAAGTTTTTCACATTGTATGTACCTAATTGAAATATGCATATATGTACATATTACGAGAGTTTGATTTAGACTTCTAATTATAAGAGAACATGTACATTGCAGTTACTTTAAGAGACTTGTGGCCCACATGCCAAGTAATAAATGAATGGCAAATTTGAACTATAAAGAGAATAGAGAACAATATTCCGTTTCACTTCAGTTAGTATATTAATAATAATAATATCTTTGACAGTTATCCTGGGATCTTGTGTTTTTTGGGGTTTCAGAATATCACCTAGCTTTTAGTGGTTTCCGAAAATAAACAGAGTATTAAAATATTAAATATCTTACTGGCAGGTATTGCATATAATAAATCAAGCTATCATCAATACGCATAATAATAGAAAAGCCTAATCTACAATAATAGTTCTATCGCGGTAGTATATACTTATACCTACTGGTAAATAACACTGTACGTTTCATACCTGACAAGATTAAATATATATTTAATTTGTCCTAATGCGATATATCTAGCAAAGCTTATAGCATTAATGACTTGTAGCGTGTAGTATTAATATTGACATTATCGTTGTAGCTAAACCATTTCAGATCCGTTGTACAATACTTCCGTGTAAACAAACATGAAAGGTTACAAACAATCGTGATATCTATTCAGTAATTATATTCTATTAATTTCTAATAAACTTTAAACTAAATTTAAAATTCGCGCGTTAAAACAATGATATCCACGCATGCACAGTAACTAAACAACTACATTCTATATTGCTTGATACATCTGTCAGTTATTATAAAATAAATTTTAACCAGATATTCTTTGTAAATTTTTATTTTATAATAATAAATGGAAAATAAATTATTTTAAATTCTGTTACAGTTATTTTGTTCTCAAGAAATCTTTTTATTTTATTTTCTTATACCTATAGTAATACCAAATGAATTCGGTTGCCATGGTTTGTTTGCAAGACAATATACTCCGTTAATTTTTTATAGAATCATCACATTTAATTTTTTTAGCAGCAAAATGGTTCATAGTAAGTATTATTTTACATAATTAAATAATATAATTTATTTATTAAAATTCTCCTTTATTCGTTTCAAGTAACTGAAGAAATTATTCGAAAAAGATCTGAACACAATGAGCAGCAGATATGTACACTGGAGGAGTTGTCCCTACATCAGGAATACATTGAAAAAATAGAGCACATACAAGACTGGTGCAAAGGTCTGCAAATTTTACTACTTCAAGGAAATCTTATTGCTCGTATAGGTACCATAGAATTAGATTACATATACAGTTAATACGGTTAAATTAATATAAAATATTTCAGAAAATTTGCATAAACTTAAAAGATTGCAATACCTGAATCTTGCAATAAATAATATAGAAGTAGTGGAGAATTTGGAAAGGTGTGAAAGTCTTCAAAAGCTAGACTTAACATTGAATTTTATTGGCAACTTAGAAAGCGTCACAAGTTTGAAAATGAATATACATCTACAAGAATTATATCTAACTGGGAATCCTTGTGCCGAATTTACGGGCTATAGATACTACCTAATTCACAAATTACAACAATTACGATCGCTAGATGGTCGTGAAATCACCCGAACGGAGAGATTGAAAGTAAGGGATATTTATACACTTAATTGGTCATTATTCTTTGAATGTATATATACATACATACATACATACATACATAACATCACGCCTTTCCCATTACTGGGGTAGCAGGCCCTTTATTCCCTACAATCACTCAAAAAATTTAATATTATATAGAAAACTGCCTTTCATTCCTTATTTTCTAACAATAGCTCGCCAAATACTCCTATCCATACATAACTGTCTCGCCTCGTTAATATCCATACACCTTGTCATACATGCTCTCCTAGTATTTCTGCTTATAATTTTACGTTCACTCAAAACATTTTCTATCATATTCATCCATTTATTCCTCGGTCTTCCTCGCATTCGTATTCCTTCAATTTCACCCAAATAAATTTTCTTAGTCAATCTAAATATAAATGTATATATCATATCATATTTATATATTAGGCAGCCCAAATGTTTGATGTGATGGAAAATAACATACAAAAAGATCAAGCCAAATACCTAACGTTACGCAGCGAGCAGCGTGCCCGTTTAGCTGGACTAACTAAAGCGAAAGTTCCCGATGAAGTTTTCTGGCGACAGGAATCTGAACATTGCCCAGAAATTCGCCTCGAAATGGCTAGAAGGTGCCAAAAGACCAAACAAGAAGAGAAACAAGCGGAAGACGAGAAGCTGAATAAGCCTGTAACATTATTCTCTAAAGACGGACGACCATTAAATGTGAATCAGCCAAAGCTGAATTTTAAATTAGTCGAAAATCCGGAAATGCTTGAATTACAACTTGAAATTTACAAGTAATTTCATTATTACAAGTCTATTGCTACATAATACATTATAATAATTATTATTACAGGTTTTTAGATTCAGAGTTACTGAAAGTGGACTTGAATCCGACGTACGTTACGATAAATGTCAAGGGACGCATTTTCCAATTAGTATTTCCAGAAGAAATCAATGTTAATAATAGTGTAGTCCAACGATCTAGTACAACTGGACACTTGCTACTTCGATTGCCAAAGATCAGTAGAATTTTTCCGGCAAACTCCACCATTCTAACAAGTAAACCCATAACTGAAGAAATTACACAACTTGAAAGAAAGCAGAGGTTGGTTTCAATATTAAATATTGTTATATTTATTTATAGTGCTTTGACCCGGACATTTGAGTTATGTATGTATATATGTTTGTTACAGGCGAGAATATCTTGAGATAGGCTCCGACAAGATACCTGAACTCTTTAATGTCACCGAACCAAAAGACAAGAACCAAGATCAACAGTTGGATGATAGTGGAGTTCCACCATTGGAGTAGTATGCTGCTGAAAATCTTTTTTGAATCATCTCAAAATTTAAACGTAAAAAACAGACACATTGAATGTTAACCTTTTCCGGCTTTTTTTTACTGAATGTAAATTAATGATCAGTGTAATATTACAATCTAAATTCTAAACCACATATTAATGTATACCACTTCAGTGAAAATATTTGGATAAATATATCATATTTATATAAAATGCAAAATTAAAACTGACTTGTTATTTGTGTGTGAAATAATCCTGAAATATTCTATTTTTTTCCTAGTATCAGGGCCCGTTACATCTAGCGTATCCCATATTTGCACGGCCCAGTGTATGGTAATACAATATAATCTTGATAGTAAATCAATATGATGATTTACAATTACACTTTAACATTATAATTTACTTATATCCTTGATAAATAGACATATTCTCTTGTTCCAATATATTTATACCATTATGATATTGACACAGTTTTACTACAATTCTTAGAAGCAAATCCTTACAGGATGTAACTGGGAATTACAAAACATGAACAAAGTGATTAGAAATTCATAAAAATCTAATATGGAATCGTTTGAGTTACGGCGGAAGTCTCCATGATCAGTATGCGGTACAGTGTACAAACGCTTTCCATGTCACAGAAACAGTACCAATACACCAGCATTACTTAAAATCATATGACAAATCATAAGAAAAGCAAAACTAATTTCAATATTATATGTGTTTAAATCAATTTTCATTCTTTAAACTACTTATTTCCAAATTAGAAATAATGTGAATAATCTGATAAATTCAAGAAGACTTCATTCTATATAGTATATTTCAAGTTCATATTCCTGACTACTTGACTTGTAATAATTAGTTTATTGGGGGTGCTATATCCTAACAATACAAATTCGTGCAGTATTCCATTGTATAGTGTATCCATAGATATAAGAATTTGACTAAACGCAGCATGCTATTAACAGAGGATTATCCCAGATTATACGACATAGTAAATGAATAAAAAGCAGAGATGTATTCAGAAATTTATAAATACATTTTGAAAAATAAAAACAACAAAAATGTGAATATGATATACATCTTAACAATAACAATACAAATTAACATAAATAAATGGAATATTCAATAAATTATTATTACGTCTTAATTATAAACAAAATGTCTCTTGTCTTTCCCGTTAAGAGCATAACAAATTTACCTGAATACCGCCACTACTAGTAGTTTATGGCCTCTCCTGCTGTGAAGGGTACTCCCCTACCTATTAAGGAATCATGTCAAATTCTTATATCTATGGACAGAGTATATAACAGTGCATTGTAGGTAACTCCTTAACAGATGGGGAATAAGTGCTATGAATACGGTAATGTGGTATAACT
Organism: Carabus problematicus; assembly: GCA_963422195.1. Lineage (NCBI taxonomy): Eukaryota > Metazoa > Arthropoda > Insecta > Coleoptera > Carabidae > Carabus > Carabus problematicus. Next base: position 8,526,236 of record OY728577.1, read on the forward strand.
GTACAGTGGAATACTGCACGCCCGGCACGGCTATTACGATTCATTCTTGAGATCAGTAGTGAATAGGGTTACAATTTTATTTGGGCCACTTATTTTTTGAAATATTACAAAGAATTTGTATTGTTAGAATATAGCACCCCCAATAAACTAATTTTTACAGTTCAAATAGTCAGGAACATCAACTTGGAATATACTATACATTTTGTATCGCATACAATACATGGAAGTATATAAAATGGAGAACTGGTATAAGTTTTCATATTTCCGGTGTCTAGCGGAAGTCAATGTTTTTGTATTCTGTTGTTACATATAATCAATCAGTTAAATACATGGACAACATTTTAAACACCTTAAACCAGGCGCCATTGCAATAAATTATTTGTTAGAATTAGTTACGTCGCTTAAATAAAATATTTAATTATTTAATGTGATGCCATATCTACTGTTAAGATCCATTTAATATCTTAACAGTAGATTATATTGAATTTAGATTAAAATATAAAGGTAAAATATATTTGTTTATTTTTATTAACAAAAAAAAAGTAATTTAAAATGTTTTTTGAGTAGAAAATACATAAAAAGAATTCTACATACAAGTAAAATATGGGCATGCTGTTTAATATTATATTACAGTATTTGTTTAATTGATTTCTATTTGTATTTTTTACGGAGAAAATAATGGTGTAACAGAGATGAAATTTGTTTCGTTATTTAAATAATTTCTTGTAGAAAAACTTAATTCCCTCAATGGGTAGGAATAAATGACCCATTGAGGGAATTAAGTTTTTCTACAAGTTAACATATTGACGAAACACTTCAACTATAAAGAATTTCTTAATAATTCTTATGATTATATGTTGATCTAATTACAATTTAAAAAAAATTCGATGAAATTTGTTCGCTGATCTTAAAAATCAATCAAGTATGTAGTACTGAACTTTTGTATTTAATTCGTAGATTGGAACACTGAGCCTGGTAATTGCAGCAAAGTTACTTTTTATTAAAAAAAAAACAACGAACAGTAAAATACAGCTTGACTGTAACGCGCAATCTGCAAGCACCGACATACGAACAACGGCATTGATTTCTGGTCACGTCTGAGAGAAAGTCTAGTCGTAGCTGCAACCATCGTCCGAGCTCGAGCCGGTCGGGTTGAGTCATTCTCTGTACTCCGTGCATGAAGGATTTTGTTACCTAGTCGTTCTCAGCTGGGCAGGTGTGTTGTTACCAATCCGCATCACAAAACCAGTCCGCTCAAATAAATGTGCGTTTGTGGCAGTAGAATCAAAATGTAAGTGTTCAAAAACTGTTAATTCATTATTGCTTGCTATGCATGTATGTGAGGAAATTATCGGTAAGTGTTACGCAAATATGATATCATGGAAATGTCATTAATATACGGTGTCGGTCCCGTTAAAACTGTTTGCAACGTTTCATTACGCTCAGTAGTTTTAAAAATGTGTACAAAGGAGTAACGCAGATTGTGTATTTTGTGGTTTTCGGTAGGGCTGTATGTATGTACAAGTTTATTTAACAAGTGTCTTGTGACCGCACAATTTTGACAACATATTGTATGTGTGTGTGTTATCATATTAAACTTAGAAATATCGCTTAATATCATTCATTCTATAATTACGATGTGTTTAAAGTTTATTTTTGTTATTACTATAGAAATTTTCAAACATGCCTGATAAAGTGTAACAGTTTTACATTTAATTGTTTGTAAGTTACAATGTAAGGTAATTGTGAAAGTAACGATATTTCGTTTGCACAAGTTATAGCTTAATTTTTATCATTAAACGTAATGATTATTGGATATTTGAATAGCGCATAACATGTATTTAAAAAATTCAAATAGCAATATAAACAATGTGTATTGTTATTTAAGTATTACATAGCAAAAATTTGGTACGATGACTAATTGTTTGTTTAGTATGTAAAAATAAATAAATAAATTTGTAATTACTTATATTTTTTTCAAATAATAGTGAACAATGAGTTTTTGTAACGTAATATACTTTTTGATAGTACAGTTAGACGGTTACAATAATAATTTCAATTGTTTAAATGCATTGTTAAGTTTTAACAGTTATTTTAGTTTCGTTTGGCAGTGTTTAAATATATTTAAAGGACATTCATCAGTTACCGGAAATTTAAATACAATTATTCTGAATGTAAATACATGGGGTAAGAGTATGGTCTGGATACTATGCATAATTCTAATTGATTTAATTTTCTGCTTGCAACTTTATGTAATTCCATGTTATATGACATAAATACGGAATATGATAGTTTACTTGCTAAGCTTTCTGTAAAATCTATTATGTCTATCAAGAGTCAACAATATCTATCTGGTTTATGAGTACAAAACATAAAAGGGCGACAGTGAACCCCGTAGTTTACATTCTAGATATGTACATATTATGACAGCAGTAATAAAGAAAACATTTCCTAATATGTATTATGTTTCAACTTACAATCTTTATTACTTTGTTTATAACGATAACATTGTTTCAGTGTTCAAACATGGCGGAATACTTGGAATACGATTGGAGAGTTCAGTCTTTATCAACTGATAAAATACGTGGTGCGATAACTTTTAAAACAGAGCCAATCGACAAAGCCAAATCAATACAAGATTTGAAAACTCTCATTTATGCTTCAACCGACCTTGAATTCAAGAACAACATTCAACAGGACGATGATTTTATTTTAAAATTCCTATATGCAAGGAAGTTCAATGTAAACGACAGTTATCAGTTACTTTTAAATTACTATTGGTACCGAAGAAAAAATCCGACAATATTTACAAATTTCTATCCATGTGCCGCCGATATACAGAAAGCTTTACAAGATGGATTTCCAGGGGTGCTGACTTCTCGTGATCGTCGTGGAAGATGCGTTCTAGTGATGAACGCTACAAACTGGGACTGTTCCTACACGCTTGTGTCAATTTACCGTGCTCTCCTCATATCGCTGGAACATCTAACCAAAGATAGTGAAAATCAGGCGAATGGTTTTGTGGTTATCGTCGACTGGACGGAGTTTTCGTTTAAACAGTCGACAAATCTAGCCCCAAAGACTTTGAAACTAATGATCGAGGGATTACAGGACTGTTTCCCGGCCAGATTTAAGGGAATCCATTTCATTGGTCAACCCTGGTATGTAGATGCCGCTCTCATGGTAATTAAACAGTTCTTGAAAGATAAGATCAAGGAAAGAATTTATGTTCATGGCAATAATCTGTCCACTCTGTTTGACTACGTTCCGAGGGATATATTACCGACAGAGCTCGGTGGTGAACAATCTTCATATAATCCAAATACTTGGATCGAACGCCTTATGAACGAAACAAATTGTTAAATAACCACCCCATTATACATGTAAAATTAGGAAACGAAGTATTTATTTTGATCTGGTTATCATATGTAATATTTCCTGTTATAGTGGGAAGAATTAGTATCTGAAATGAATTTACAGAAACGATACTTATATTTTACCAGTATATCTATCTAGAAAACTATATTTTGCTACATTCATTGTTAATAGATTGCTTAAATATTTTTATACTACTATGGCCAAATTTCAGGTGCTTTATATTTCAAATTAATTTATACAAAATAATAAAATTGGTGTCAAATAATTGTTATACAGCCTTTCGTATGGTTGCTGTTGAAACAAATTAGGATAAATAATGAATGAAGAAGATTATTATATTTATAGATGTAAATTTGCGTGTGGTAAATTATTATAGTGATAATTAGTAATTTTTCAAATAGTAAAATTTTACTAACATGACATTATTAAACAATGACAATAATTTCATAGTATTTAAAATTTCCAGATTTCGAATGGAGCAATGTTTCTCGAATAAGTTGATTTCACATTTAATAAGTAAAATAAGTTAATGGGATAAACATAACCGACTATATGATTGTGAGAGTTAATTTGAGTCATTCCCCCACTAATATTAAACTATCTGTATTTCTCATTAACTTATTTCAAAAACAGATATAATCTCAAATTTTTAAATTAAAGCAACAATTACATAAATGTACAGGTAATTCTCGTATAACACGGTACTTACGTTCATAAAAAAAATCTCATGTGGTGCGAAATTGTGTACGGAACTACGAATTATAATAATAAAGTACGATTTCATATAAATTACAGAGATTCTAAATATTAACCAAATATAATACCAGGGTATTCCCCGTACAAAGTCGTAAAACAACCGTGTTGTGCGAAGTTTTGCCGCAATTTTCTGACAGTATTAGAACGAAACTATGTTACTATCAACTGTGAATCAAGCGAAACCGTGTTATACAGAGAGTTACCTGTAATTTAGTTAAGTTGTTAAATCATATTGTTAATATGGCAGGACTGAAGAAAAAAATGAACCCATACTGTGATACAATAATAAGAATATTACTATTTATTTAGATAATTGTAATCTCAAATAAACATGATACATTTTACCATGCAAAGGAAACCTGTGTATTTTTTCAAATATAGGCGTGAATTAAAAGAACTCTTGAATTATATTGAATTAATGATTAAATTTGAACTTACTGTGCATGAGTTTTAAAAGTTTATAAACTGGAAACGGGTGATGTACTGTTTTTTTTGTCTCAATTTATCGTCTGGGCCAGTGGCGTAGCTACTGTAGAGCAAACATGAGCAATGCTTAGGGGCCCACGAGTGTAGGAGGCCCTACCTTGGACAAGTGAACTGCGAAAAAATAGATAATATCATCAAGATAAAAGAAAATAAAAATATAAGAAAAAATTAACAAGGAAAATAAAATTAAAAATTAAAAAATATTTTGTATTTTTTAAAAATTATAACCAACATGGGAGGGGGGCCCTCCGACCATACTTGCATAGGGGCCCAAAATTTCTAGCTACGCCGCTGGTCTGGACATTTCATTTTATACATGAAAGGTCGAAAAAATATTTTGGATTAATAATAACAAACATATATTATTTCTTTCTGAAACTATAGTTGCTAGATTAATTCCAAAAATGTTTGATATTCGGTTGTTGAATCGTATTTTGAAATTCAGAATTAAATTTTAAAAAGAATTTTTTATTTTCATATAGGATTTCAACTTTTTGCATTTGAAGAATTGAAAAAAAATCGCATTAACTCCCGTGGATCACTAACTATTTATTATATTATATATTCAATCAATAATATTACATCAACCATAAACACAATTTATTCATTGGTAGAAGCCCAAAACCAATACTAAAACCACAGTTCATATTAAAACATATATTTGTTGTTGTTTGAAGGACATATGCTATACTTTTTTGCGTACGACATTTCATAAATTATTTATATCACCAAAGTCCATCGATATTTATTTATTGCTGTGCAACTTCAAACTCGTTGTTTATCTGTTTACCTTCAAATAAAAATGTTGCCAATGTTAATCTATATTAAATTACATTCTGAATAATTATATCGCAAGCATTACGTACGTGCTGTGAATAATGCGTATATGTTAGGCGAAATATTTATCAGTTTTTGTCGCATAATTATTAACTTTTTTTTCAAAACTATAAAATAATTTAACGTGTGATATTAGTTATAAAAATAATTAATGTATTAAATATATATCGCATTAGTTTAATAGAATCCGTACATTTATGTATATTTGACATAAATTTGTTTCTACCATGTTTCAAAACATGTACATATTTGCACGTAAATTTAGCAGAAGGTATGTTGTACAGGTCTACAAAAGCAGAAGGTATTTTAGGGGCTTTCGGGAGTGGGGGGAGATAAATCTTAAAAAGTGGAAGGTATACGCTACTCCTTTGGAGCTCAGCACAGGTTATATGCCGTATACCCTAATTTCACAACCCTCAGATTCGTCAGGTTGCTCATACTCAAAAATCAAATCAGTTTAGATTAGTTGATTTTCTGCAATTCGTTGAAATTTAAATAACTGACAAGAAAAAAAATTATTTATTTTGTTCTAGCAATAGTTTAATTCTATTATCGTTGATTCTCGAATTAAACCACGCCTGAGCAATCGCGCAATAAAGTTTCTTTACTTTATTTCTAGGACATTATGGATTTAAGAATACGAAATGCAATACAAACACTAGTCGAATTAACGACGTCACCAGGAAAATGGTATTGATATTTTAAGGCCGCCTACAGTTGTCTATACCAGCAACCAAGTTTACATGACCGTACAGCCACGAAGTCGATTTGTGAAAGGAACGATAAAAAATCCACGTGTCACGCTCAACAAAATATCAAGTCAAAACTGTATAGCATTTATCCGTCAGTCTGATACTAGAGTTTGGTATACGTGCGTCTTATAAGTAAAGTCATATGTTAAGAAACTAGAGTGTCGTGCAAATAATGCTGCGCGTGTAACGAAAACGAAAGTGTTCACTGTTCACATTTGGAAATATACGTATTTATTTAGCCTGTGCCTGTGAAAGTGTCCCTGTTAGATAATACATCTACTGGTACCGCATCAAAATTTAAAATTTGGATTTTTACATGAGGTATGTTACCATTTAAATATTTATATATATATATATATATATATATATATATATATATATATATATTTGCTTACATGACATTGTTCATGAATAGTTACCAACATTCGTACACGCGTAATGATATATCTGTCAGTTCACATTATAAAAATACAAACATCACACTAATGCTACACTGATGATTTGATGAAATTGAACAATATTGGAATAGAACAACCATTAGAAAGTTCTTTATATTTTAATTTAGAAATAAATATATAAAAATGTAAATTGATTATGTAGTATATTTTAGAAAGAACATTTACTACATACTGCATTGACATTTTTGAAATATGTATCACGTGTTTAAAGATTTTAAAAATATTTTATTTTGTCTGAAAACATGTCATGAAAAAATTAATTAAAATGACACATGGCACTATTGTTTTGAATGTTATATATACCAAATTTGCTTGATGACAAATTATAATAAGCAGTAATATATCACGTAACATACACAGTAAAAAGTACAATTGTAGTTTTACTTTAGAAATAATTTCACTAATCTGGGAATTGTAACACATGCGCAATATACAGCATTATTACATGAATATAGTACGTAAGTTATGCACTATGCTTGCTAGAAACGCATCGATTGATGAATAGTTTTTCGTACCTATTTATTTTCTAATCAATAATATGACTGACCGGCAAAACAATTGAATTTCAAACAATTGATTACTGAACATGCTGTAACCTTTATCATAAAATAAATAGTGTAATCTATATTTAATGAGAGATAAATTTTCAGATTATATTCAATGTAGGTAGTTATTAAATTATATTGTCTTTTATGAATTAATTAATAATGTGTAAAATTTCATATAATTTTTTTCACAAAAAAAAGCAAATTTGAATCAGTAATTTGTTTCACATTTTGAAGTTATTCTCAACTCTAAATTAATTTTCTATTAGACGCAATACGTTTATATTAATTCCATAATATATTTTGTTTAAAGATTTTGGTGGTTTTATATAAATTGCGATTAAGTTCTCGTACAGATATCGATTAATATAAATAGGTAATTAAAATTCTATATATTTTTTGTTCGCGAAACTTTTATTATAAATTCAAATGTGCAAAAATGTGTTTATTTGCACGGTATATATTTTTTCCGGTGATTTACGACGGTTGGTAGTTAGGAAATGCAGTAGGAGTAGGTATAATTTGGGTTTTATGATTTCTCTTGTTGCTGGGTAAATATAATGAACGGTCTAATTCAACGAAGAGTAACGTCCGTGTGCTCCAATCGAGCCAACAGTCGTTTCCTCATGCCAGGAAATACAACACGACATCGTGTGAAACACGGAAGGTTGTGTATAAAACACACTACTTTTTATTATTTATAACAATTATAACTAAACAATACAGTATTGGTTCTGGTGTTAGTGCTACTGCTACTGCTTCAATACAGTTCGGGTCGCTCAAGGGAACTAACTACATTTTATTAATCTGTTTGTTTAATCATTATTGAAGATTACTGTCATGGATATTATACGTATGTATACACATTTATCTATTACGTATGTGACATAGTGAATTCCCTTTTGTGATTTCAATTGTTCAAATCAGTGAAAACGTGCAGTTTGTTTCCGAAACATTTTGACTCAATTTCGATTGGAGTATTTTTTTTTGAATTTTCGTCTAATATTGATTTATAGGATTTTAGTGTTGATTACAGATGTAGAATAGAACCATAGTATTCAATTAAATAATATTTAAAAAGAATCAATGTATTGGTTTATACTTATCTAAATATTTTACTAAATATATTTAGTTTATAACGTATGAAACAAATAGAAAAGAATAAATTGATGCTTCGTTTAGCACAAGAGATAGTGATTATTTGTCTTGTGTTATATTGTCTAATACGATAATAGCATTATCTAATTATAATCTATTAAATAATATCAAATATGTTTTAAAATAAGACATGTTTTCTATTGAATTTATTTTAAATGGTAAAATATATAACACAATGTTTTAAATTACATTTACAACAAGTTCTTATATCATTGGAAACAATGTTTGTAAAAATAATAGAATCTCAAATCTTGGAAAATAATTTTGTAGAAAATGTTTTTTTTTTCTACATTTATAAAAAGAAATTAAAGAAAGTTTCATTAAATTGTTGTTAAGTACATTCGCTGGAAAGAAACCGTGACTGGAAATTAGAATTATTAATTATTTATGCAAAAAAGCATTATTATTAGAAAGGTAAATAATGTAAAAGCAATATTATAAGTCAAGATAATTTTGCACTAATTATGACTTATTAGGTATATACAATTATGCGATAATATTTGTTATTCATAGAAAAGCATATGGATTTTTTCCAACAGTGATGGTTCTGTAATTACACATTGATTAACAATACAGCTCAAGGGCATTATGTACTTAATTTGCTGCGTTCATTATGATAAGAACCATTAATATTTCCAAATATTATTTCCTATACACCTGGTGTATAACAATCTGGCTTTGCTTGCAGTCGCATTATTCGACAGAATAACCAAATATGTATGTTATTTAAAAGTCAAAGCTATAGCTAATGGCACGTATTGAACGATAAAAAGTGTATTGTTGATAACCTTGCAAACTTATCGTACTGTTAAATATATTGCATAATAACGAATGAAAAAGCATAAATTTTTTGATTGTTTTTTTTCCTAATCTTATAGTATCATGTTGGAATGCATTCTGTAATTTTAATGATGATAATTATTGAATTAAAAAATAATATTTTTTTAGATAGTGTTATTTCTTAATATTATCGAATTCAGATCGATGTACTTTCTAGATAAAAATAATTAATAATTTCACTCTGAAAAGAATACTTTAATTATTTTGTACTGTAATTAATATACCTACATATAAGCATTTAATAAATGAACTTTTCCTTATTTGCATAAATTTTTGAAATGCAGTTTGTAATACAAATGAAACAACTAGTTGAATATTGGTTTTGTATTTGAAATAAAAGAATTTTTATAAACTGTTAAAAGAAATATCGGATGTAATTAAACATTTAAAGTTAGTGCTGTACGTCGATAAATAACAAATTAGATGTATGTATAAGTAAAAGGTTCTGACAGTTTGTTACCAAAGCTAACCTATTTTCTGTATCTTGAATTGATAGTAGTTATAGCACAATAGACCATTTATTTCTGAATTGCATTTCTGCGATATTATTATCTTTGTTGGTATATTTAACTGTATTAACAAATAAGTTGCTTTAATTCTTGCACTAATACATACAGATATTAGTTTTTTTATGATATGAAACCAATGTGAAAATTGAAAAGAGATTTCTTTAAAAAACACTAATAGTTGATCAATAATATTTTAATTTTTCGTACGTAGTTAATCTGAATATACACCAAAATTATAATACGTAAATTTTTTTGAACGAATGTTTTCACAATGTCTTTGGAGACTGACATTTAAAACAATTAGTGCGCGTACATATTCAGGTTGTATAGTATTTCGTGTTATATGGTAACGGATATTATATTATTAGATTACTATTAATTTTCATATTCATACATTATTCCGTAAAATTAATCTTTTTTCTATTAGTCAAACATAAAATATTCGTTTTAAATAAAATTAATGAATTGATATTTTCAGCTAGTTACATAAGAATATGGTTCTGTAACGAGGGCAGCATGTGTCACACAAGTGCTACATTCGTTTGAAATGTTTACATCGTTCATAGTGATTAGCACTGAAATATTTGGTTAAAATTTGTATAAAATACTGGGTAGAAAATTGCTAAATACGGTTGAAATCATCTTATCAGATAAAATAGTGTATGAATTCAGAATTGATGAATAGGGTTGAAAGGTGCCGGTGTGAACGTAGTACGCAGTGAGCTTATATAAATCCAAACAAATATATTTCTACACCGATATTGTGTTTGTAAATATAAGAGCTTATATTATGGTATAACACGTGTTTAATATCAATATTAATACAATGTGTGTATGTTTTTATGTTTCAGCTCATTTAAAATGAGCGCCGAACTGTTTCGAAACCAGTCACGTGATCCTACCGGTTTGATGGCGGATTCTCGGATTCCGGTCGCGGCGCCGAACGCGTTCCGTCGTTGTTCGTCGATGCGTCTGCGCGGCGAACGTTACTGTTCGAGGGGGCGACATACCGGTGTGGCAGTGGCGGCGGCGGCGGATAGAGCGGGCGGTTCCGCTCGCCCGCGGTTTTCCACCACGGACGCCAACAATCTGAGAGTGCCCGGCCCGGAACAATCGGAGTCCGGGAACAGGGTTCGCAGTTTGGTAAGTTTTATAAAACAAACAAATCATATTGCAGATATAATAAGCCTGTCGTACCCCAGTAACCAACTACTAAAGTGTAGATAATGATTTCTTACCCATTGCTTAATGCATGTACGTACTGTGACTATCTGTCAAGTGCTCCTTGACTAAACGGATACGCTAACGTATAGGTTATGAGTAATACCTACCCGTAGCTTGGAGGTTATTGAACCTTTATGGCAGTAATTAGTGCTCGTAACAACGTTCATTTTCACGTCTTTCACTATAAAACCATCATAGCAGAAACTACTTAATTTAATTACACAGTTAAATTAGTGTTTTGCATTTGTTATTTTGTCTGAGCCATGTGGAAAGTAATATATAATGCACATGAGCTTGTAACAATTTTATTAACTTTAAATATGAACTTTTTGTAGAAACTACATGTTATAATAATTGCAATATTCGCCACATTACATATAATGTAAATATTATTTACATTTTTTTTGATTGACAATTCATATTATGCGAAGAATCTGATAATGTAGAATAAAAATACTTATTTAGTTTTATAAATAAAACAATAGCTGTATAAATATTACGAAACATTTATGAAAAATAACGTCTAATAATTGCAAATAGTGCTGATGTCAATGATTAAGTAGTATCTTTGAATAATTCCCATAATAACTCAAATGTATGTCGCAATTATTATGGTAATGTATTCTGTGTTCTGGCATGAAAAAACGTTACCAGGATGGTTTATTTATTCTCTGGGGGCATTGATATAGATAAAACTGATGCTATACGTATTGAACGAGGACAAATATAGGCGTCTTAATAAATTATTTCACAGATCTATACTGACTAGTGTTTTCATGTATGAGGAATTCAAACAGATGGACATGTCTTGCCCGATATTTCGGACACATATTGACCTCTGATATTTCTAAATGAGTCACAACTTTACATCATCTCAAATATAAAGCACTTCTAAAGATCTGTATATACTTATACGGTACACCAGATGCATTACAGTTAGATCACACATTAACTTAAAGAAGAGCAGATACTGTAAAACTCATTCATAACAAAATAACATTTTAATATGATTGTACTATGTATTATTTTTGTTCAAGTGGAACCACGTGTGCAGTTTATAATTAAAATGTTGAATGTATATTGGTAAAGCAATTCTTCCATACATAATGGTAACGAAATAGAATTCTCTATTGTTGTACAGGTGCAATAACTTTCCAATTGTGATTTTTGTTTTTGGATAATATCTTTCAAAAATGCAATCAATTATTTCACCACTTTATTATGTAATTACAATTTAGTATTGTATTTTTAGTGAAAACCTAATTACATTTTATTGTTTTTAGTTTGAATTGGTTTAAACTAAAAATGTTTGTTTTTAAATCATAAATTCTTTTTATGTTGTCCGAGAAAAATCTCACTTCCGTTTTGACTTTTAACTAAAACGTATACAAAATAATAAGCCTGTATAAATTAAGCAAAACAATTTGTATACCAAGAAAAATATTTAATTGGATTAGTTGACCATTGAAATTAAATAATGTTTTGTTACGGAGTGCGTCGTATTCTGCAGCTCAAGTTTATTTGATTAGTTAATAACTCGATGCTCTCATATAGTCAATTTCTTAATTGTATTTTTCACATTTGAGGCACAATTTCTTTCAAGGCTGTTCCGCATGAATTATTCACATAATGCTGTACTGCGCAAACGAAAAAAAAAAACACGTAATGATATTTTCTAAATGTTCTTGCCTGAGCAGAAAACCAGTACCGTGATTCCTGTTCTATTCAATTCTGCAAAAGTTAAAACAATTGCAAACAACCATGTGAATTTATATTAACTTTGCAAGCAGACTGCCAACAAGTCTGAACCAAACTTGATTCATGAAATATATTATAAAGAGATTGTTAGTCCTTTATTTTAAATATAGTAGATGTTGAATTTTAATTCACAGCTAATAAGATTGGATCTTGTATGAATATTTTATAATGCAAAACAACAATAAAAAAACAAAAAACAGTTAATATCGTATGAGTATAGAGAATTTTTTGTCATGTAGGGTTACTCATTAAATACTATAATACTCAGAAAATAAACTTGCATATGTTACGTGATGTTAAATAAACAATATTGTTATCTCCCTTTCAAGTGATAATCCAAATGCAAAACAGTAATATTTCTTGTTCAAGCAACGTGTTTAATCCTGCCATTTTCACCTCGGGTCGCAAGTTGAGCCATCGATTTTGTACTACATGTTTTACTGTATTTGACAAAAAGTGGGCACGTACTCACGTACAAATAGTTTAAGTTGACCAAAATGCTAGGTTAGTTGATGTTACTAAAATTATGTATCTAATCTGACGTAAAAGAATAGTAATGAAAAGTTTAATTGAAATATTCGCCGTAATTAATTACTTATGAGTAAACATAAACCAGTATTTTTGCTATGCAATAATGTCAATAGGTTTATCTGTGATTCCCGTAAATATATTTTCACTTACACCGAGTGTAACACCGATTTGTAATTACTAAAGAAAGTGTGAGAAATTGTGTTTTTATTATCATTTACACTAATGCGATATTTAATTGGCAAACGTTGTAAAAAGTATAGATCTTTAATTCCGTATTACGAGAAAGTACTAACTGTAGAAAGGTCAAGTTCTTAGACAAAATTGCATTTAGTCAACACAGCTAAATAAAAATTATCTTAGTGGCACGTTTGACAGGCGTAATTATAAGAGCACTTGAACGATAGGCTTGTAGCTACATGTATAGAGAGAAAAATGTGCTATATGTAGGAGAATTAAGTGAAGAAGTTGTTTGATCTATGTGTGAATTATTGTACAGTCATTGTCTCTGTCGAGTCCTCGACTGAGTACACGAGGTGGAGACCCTAGGACACCACCCACATCTCCCGATGCCGTCCGAGGTTACGTAGACGACGACCTGGATTCCCTCAACAGCTATACCAGTGTTGCGTCGACGGCGTCGTGCGACCACCCATTTGTGGCGCACAACGGCACCACATTTTCCGGCAGAAAGATGAAGTATGTGGTGCATTGTTCGTCGCACGCCGGCCAAACGGGCGAGGAATACCTCACGCCGACGCAACGGGCCCAGAAACAGATCAAACGACTGAAGTTCCTGTTACACCAAGCGAAACAGGACATAGAACAGAAAGACAGCGACATATTCCGTCTGACGAAGGAGGTCGTCGAACTACGATTGTACAAGGCATCGCTTAATTCGCCAGAAGACAAGTCCAATAGCAGCGAAGCGGTTACCGTGAGAGAGAATGCGACTGACGACATGAAAACACCGGATTCACCGACATGTACGGACTTCACCGATGATCCCAAAACACCGTACGAAAAGAGCGTCGTAGACATGCAGTCCTCTTTTGCAGATTCCGGACATTTCGAGGATCTGAATAACTCGAAGGACTCGGTGATCGTGCAGATGTGCGATAAAGCTTGTCTGGCGCGACTCGAGGTCGACGACGAACATAGAATCGTCGAAATGTACGAGAGGAAGCTAGAGGACTTGGTCCGTACACATGGCGACGAAACACAAGATCTTAAACAGAAACACAACGACAAGATCGAGGAGTTGCTACAACGTTTATCCGATGTGAATATTAGGTAAGTAAGCACAACTGATAATAACTATTTATATCATCATCATCATTATCATCATTCATTCCATGACATTGTACTATTGATGTATGCTAGATACTGCCAATTGGTACCGAACTACGATCAGGCCCGTGAGAAAATTCAAGAGCTTGAAAAACAACTGGACGATGTTAACAAACAATTGCAGGAACAGGAAGAGAAACACAAACAACTGTATCTTCAGATGTACAACAAAGGAATAGAGGCAGCGAAATTAGAACAACAAGAACAGGTACCCTACAATCATTCTAGCCATTGTTTTACGTTTCTGATTATTTCATGTATCTTTCACATGGTTCATGCATTTATACATGTTGTTGATTGGTTTAATCGTGTTTGATAACTGATTAAACAACAACATTTTTAGGTGATGGCATTAGCAACACAAGCGCCAAGCCGCGTGTCCGTCTCTGAACTGTTACAACAATTGCAGGTTACACAAACGGAACTAGAAAACATCAAGGTATGTAAAACACCGGTATGCAGTTACATCAAGCGTGGTATTAATGTCTTTTTAGCGGTACTCAGATACGGTTTACATCCAACACAATTTAACAATAAAGTAAAAAAAAATGTACAGTTTTAGAAAAAAACTGCCGTACAACATTACACAACACATTCAAAACATGGTGTATAACTAAAATGTTTCTAGTACTAAAAAATGATGGTATAAACATTTCTATAGTAATATAGTTAAAATGCTTTGACTATTACCATATATGTATAATTGTATAACATATATAAGTTACTTACAAAATTAGATTCGACATTTTTATTAAGTTTCAAACATGAAAATTGGAAAGCATAAATCCAAATATGTTTTTAATCATAGCAATAATTAAAGTATTTCCATTATTAATTATCCTTGTAACATTTTCTATGTTGGTTATTGCAAAATTGTATATTTTCTACAATCAATACTGAAATGAAACGTTTTGCTTGCAAGGCCATATTTCTGCATTATGCTCCGTACATTTAGGAAAATACGTGAAGTATCAACTTCCGGCTGGTAGCAGAATTTTTTTATATACACCTGTATACCAGTAATTATTACAATGTATTTGCCTACAAAGAGTAATATATAAACTGCTTTATTTTTGTCGATTATCTCAATTCGTATATTACTTTCAAAAAACAAATCAAGTTTCAATACGGCAAAATGTGATACAATTCTATAATTAAAAAAGTTAAATACGTAACCTTGATCATACAAATGTACTTTGTAAATTTTTAATGATGTTGAAATGACAATTAGAAATTTTCTAGAAAACTATTTTTGTATTATTTTACTACAATTGTAAGAAAAATGCCAAGTAATCAGCGTCACGGTGTGTTTTCTCTTTTCATATATGTTATAATTGCTTGCGAACGTATTGGCAACAATGTAAATTATTTAACCATGCTGACAAAAGATAAACTTTAAATGCTATTGTGTAATAAAAGCAGTTGTTTCAATGAACAAAAATGAATACAGAGCAGCAACCTTAATTCGTCACATTTGTTTTAAAATAATGTTGCAATAGAATTTCCAAAAATATTTACATAATGTTACTTAGTGTGTACAGAATTGATAAACGATATGATAAAATATTTGCTTTGATAAAAAAATATATAAATGCCATTCTCATAAGCTTCCAATTAACTAGGTCATTCTCATGATATTATCTACGTAGTTTTATTTTTAATTGAAAAATATAATTCCATAAATGCAATTTTATTTTACAGTTAGGATAATATATGTAATCTAAAAAAAGTAAAATAATTAAATTTTAATTTCCTAGAACAGTGGATTTAATGTTACATGAAATATGTATAAATATCAGTTTAAGAAAAAAAATGCATATAGTGACCATGAAATGTAATGAGTATCAATTGCTATTGTTCCCAGTTTAATAATAATAATTTTAAATGCACGTATAACATCGGTTTTTTTTAAAAGGATACAGTAAAAATGTACACTACTTGTATTGAAATGCTCCAAATGTTATGAATTTTGAGATTAGAGAAAATAAATCAAAATATAGCACGTAAATTTGTACTGGAAAAGTTGCGAATGAATACTGACATAGCACATAGTCACTATCAGTCACTATGTTGTGTTAAGATAATTAGCTAAAATGAATTACTTCCGCATTAACTGGTAAATGTCATGGTTAGGTCCGGTTTAGAACAACTGGAGCACGACTTGAATAAATGAGATTTCAGACGTGTTACACAGTTACTGAATAAAATATTGCGAAATTAATGATCGGAACGTTGTTTCAATCTGCTCGAGCATAAATATTTTTAACAACAGATAAGTTAAATTACATATTCGAGACAACCAGGAACATTTACGTACATACCTAGCTATGTATAATTATGGTTGTAATTGATTTACAATGCATAGAGAAACGAGAACTAATTGACATACAAGAATACTGTTTTACATCGGTGTAATTGTTTTTCTAAATAAATATTATTGAAATTCAGTTGATTGGAGTTAGGGCTTAAATGAATCGCTGTTGGTGATTCAGGATATGTAAATTTTTTTTTTGTTACGTTTCGCTTCGGTTTTGAAGCATCCTCAGATAAATTGTAACCACATGTACAAACTTTGTTGAAATTCGAAAAATGATTTTTCTTGTTAATTCCAACATGTGACTATATTAATTTAGCTTACAATATTTTACAATTTGATAATTATTATGTTCAATTTTAATATTGTTTTACAAGTTTAACAATGTGGTTGATTGTTAATTTTTCTATTGTTTTAATGTAAATTATTTTTCGAATTCCAACAAAGTTTGTACATGTGGTTACAATTTATCTGAGGATGCTTCAAAACCGAAGCGAAACGTAATAAAAATTTTTTTACATATCCTGAATCACCAACAGCGATTCATTTAAGCCCTAACTCCAATCAACTGAATTTCAACAATCATTGACTGGCTTAATAATCTTTAAAATGAAAATATTATGTTAATCTCTTTTTAATATTGAAAATCGAATATGTCCTTGCATAAACAGACTTAAACAAGTTTCTTCTTATATCAAGAATAGCCCGCTTATACTTTATCTTATGTCCAAAGCAGCAAAACAAATTATAGACAATTAAAAATGTACCATGGTTATCATTCGTAACAAGTGTAGTAGAGATAAAATGTTCGGATATATTGATAATAAATTTAGTACGTTCTGTTGTTCCGTTACCATCATTACAGATTCACATGAAAACAGTATACTTTACAAGGTCATTTCACAGATACAGATATGTACAGAACGGCGTCTCCAAAATTCTATTATCCGCCTTCATCTAACGAATTATTATTTAATTCATGTTTGTATAAGAATATGCTATTATTTATGAATTAGCCTGAGCTCAGCGATCTAGACAGAGTCTAATTTGTTCCATATCATATAAATTCAACATACACAAAACTGTTTCTTTTCACCACCAAAATTAAATATGCATAAAATGTCTTGTTAAAAACTAATATTTGTAGTTAACGAAATGTGGATACATTCACGCGAAGTTTGGTTACAAACTTAGTAATATATATGTAGTTATTAACAATATACTCTAATTGAATAATATCATGTGTAGATCATAACAGATTGAAAATGTTTTGCTTTGTTTAACATTAATTGAATAATGGACATAACCTTGATTGGCTACCCGACAATATTGCAGGATACTGCGTTTATGGCTGAACATTCGCCCCAAGCACAATCATTGTTAAGCGCAAAGGAGGCTGTGTCTTTGTGGGTCCTAGGTGCCAGGAAGGTGTGTATGTACGAGTAGTTGCCGAAAGAAACATGTAGTTTCGTTTATTTATTTACTTACTTATATACACCATTTGCATGACGTACCAGCCTCATTTGTGCACGCTTCAACTGATATGCATGAACACATACATTCAAACTTCTAATTGCATGTACATAACTATATATAGGCGGTGGCTAGTGGTATGAGGTGAGGTGGCGAAATCTAAATGAGCACTTTCAATAATTAGAAACAACATTCGTAATTATCAACTTTGTGTTGATAGGAAACACGGTTCAAATATTTTGCAATATAAATATTAATTATGTATAACATTGTAGGGAACATATTATCTTTTAGTTTTTTAATTAATTGTTCAGCACAATGTAAATAACACATTTTGTTTTGATATAAATACGGCACCAGAAGTACAAATTTGGTTTGTATACAAATAAGATGTGGACTAATATTTATTTTCAGAAAATTGTAGTTAATAATTAATATTTAAATATTGTAGGAAACTATACAAATAGTCGAATTAATAAAAAAACATAATTGCAGTTTAATGAAAGTATTTGTTCCATTTCAAATCGAAGAACAATCTAGTCAAACTTAGACTTTAAAAATGTATACGAATTATGCATCAGAGCTATATAAATAAAATCATCGGACACTGTAGATTATTCAGAAAAAAAAAATATTCCACTGTAAAGATATATATTACACGTTTATGGACTAAGTTTGACGTATTCTTGTTTGACACTGTAAATGATTGTAGGTAGCTACGTTTTTATATTTTTGCATGTATGTTCAGATTGAATGACATATAGTCGACCGATTAAAGAAGATAATTTTCCATTTCAGGCTATGTACCGCCGTCTGGTTGAAATGAAGAACTCCAAGAGTGACATGGACCCGGAAATCACACTGCAGTTTCTGAAATCAGCTATATACTACTTTTTGACTGACAAAGAGAACCATCACGGTCACCTGAGGGCAATCCAAAGTATATTAGGATTTACACCATCAGAGATTTCAAATATCGATAAAGCTAGGACTTCATAGCTAGCAGTTATTACTTTAATCAAATTTCTATTCAACTATGAGATTCATAATAGTGAGAATGACAGAGAATTATGATGATGATGATGACGTTACTTACACACACGTCAAACATAACCACCAACATTCAACGACTGACGATATTCTCTTTCTCTTGTTTGTCCGGTATTGGATTGTAAAATATTTATATTTATATAAATGATTATTATTTATTTCATTTACTACTACTTGAGCGTTTTGCAAATTCAAAGTTTATGTAGATAGTGGAATGACAGGTAAACCACTTGGTTACTGGACTGAAACGCTGGTCTCCCGCACTTCACATTTCATCTTGTCCACATAATATCAATATTCGTAACGAATACATATCATTTCAATGCTTTTAGTAAGGATATGATTATAGTTATTCTCAATTCCAATGCACATACCATACAATGATGTTTGTTTTATTATTCATAGTCAAACATTTGGCGAACTTCCGTAACTGAGTGGAAGAGAAAAACTATTCCTACTAAAAGAATATATTAGTAAAATTTTGCCTTAAAGCTTTAAAATTGTTTAAAGCATGCCACTAAATAATTGTATTGTACCAGTCCAGAGAACTCAGAACGAAGTAGTACTGCATATTTTATACAATAATTCATGGGACATTTACAGTAAAATATATAATACATATTATTTTGAGCAAGCTACATGTCCAATTGTTTGCTGATATATATGCCTGTGGCATACTATGTTTATTTGTTACATATTTTTACTGATATTTTAATGTACTGTTCACAATTTATTAAACACGTTTTGTAGGTGTGGTTATAACAATCGATATAAAAGTATTGTTAATATGGTCTATGAAATAAACCAAATGAATACAAGTTATCTCGTGTTATTTGTCTTTGTTTTCTGTCGCCTGTGTACGCTTGTATTACAAAAATAAAATTACATTATTTACAACACAATACCTATAATTTCTATATATAGAAAAATCTATTATCAAGCACATAGTATGGTTCCACGCATACCGTGGAAACTCACTTATAGTGACCATATATCTGAGTTCCGACTAAAAACATATGCCATCTAATGTTAATCAATTCGCATAAAGTGAACTCGCATATAGTGAATTTTCTAATATAATGGACTAAATTTGCTCTTTAAGTTCAATATATGCGAACCTGAGTAGGTTGTCAATGAATGAATTTAATGTATGTTGGCAACTTTAGGCGCGGCACTCGAGATACTTCCTCATGATGTTGAATTTTAACAACGATAAACATAGTTTCAATGTTTCTGAGCAATATATTAAAGAAATAACATCATATTGGTATGAGATAATCCAAACAAAATATTAACGACAAGGGGGCGGCAATGTTTTTTCATAAAAATTCTTGAAAAATTCTAATTTTTAGGGCAATACATAATTCTGTAATAAAATACGTCAACGATCACAAAACCCCATGTATTTCAAATGGAAAACTCTTGTGGTTAAGAGTTAAATGTTAAAAAAAAATTGATATAATTATCGGATATTTTTTATTTATTTGGAGCCGATTTGGGTGGCGGCCCGATAAAAATTCGTTCAAATCCCAACGACCACTCTAGTATACATATATACATATTTATAAAACTTTAGATAACCTTTTATTTAAAAAAATGAATAATTCTAGTTTGATTAATCATAAACATGCATGTACAAGTAGAATATGTGCTAATGAAAACTAAAAAATGTAAAAAAATGTGTATCTTCGTTATAGTGGCCCCTCGCTTATTGTGAACCAAATCCCAGGTCCCTTCAGGTTTACTATTAACGGATTCTGTAATTATAATATTTTCTTTGTTTATATAATACCGACTCTTACTGAATAATTCCTACTAATTAAAGCAGTTATGTACTGCAAATTCGAAATCATTGTAACATTAAATTTTCTGTACATTTAAATATTCCGTTAATTCAATTTCTAAAATCAAACAAAAAGCAGTTCTCGGCTCAAAAAATATCGAGTGGTTATCTGCTGAATTTGTTTTCATTGCTAAATTTAGTTAAACAAATTCTTTGTTAGACAAACGAATTATTATAATTCATACATTTTATAATTGGCAAAACTACTACTGCACTGGTAATATCAAATATATTATTTTTTTATTACTTTTTATTTTCTACCATTCATTATAATAGAAAAATCACAGTTGTAATATGTGTCACTATTAATCACACATAACTTCAGTTTAAAAATCAACAAATCAGGAAGAGAGCATACATCACATTGATTCAGTACTAGACAATGAACTAAACAGGAAAAAACGTGACGCTGGCTGTTATTCAAATATCAGCTATTCACGTAGATATCAATTAATATATTACTAGTGAAATGCAGGTTTGAACAACTATATCATAAGGTAATGTAATTATAAATCCAGTTTCAAATGAATTTAATTGAAATTAAAATAATATATACTGCGAAATAAAAAGCGATATATTTGATTTTTCAATTTTTATTTACCGAAGAAGTTACAAAATATTTACTTTTTGCTCGCAAGGATAATACCGTCGTATTTCTGTTGGAACCATTTCATGGCATCTTCCTTGGTGAGTCTATGGGCGAAACCAACAACACCCTGTTTGCGTCTTCGATGAGCTACGTTGAATCCTATGGAACAGAAAACGTTACAATTACTAGTGCACAAAGAATGTCAATTATACAACTTTGTTTAAAAGACTAGAATAAAAATTTTGAAAACAAAACAGAATTTGAAATATATTGAAGCACAAAACATCAAGATTAAACCGTGACCATTGACAGAAACATGTTTATATCAAACTAGTATTCATAGACACAAATACTGATGAAAGCTAACCTCAAAGTTAAATACAATGAAAGATATAACATACCTGGACGTCCCAAGACAACGTAGAAATCAAGACCGTAGATACCGATGCTTGGGTCGTATTTGATACCAAGATCAATGTGTTCCTGAATACCAAAACCGAAGTTCCCAGTGCCGGAGAAATTGTCCCTTCGCAATTCGTATTCACGTACTTTCAGACCACGTTCCAGGATTTCTTCGGCTTTAGCGCCACGAACTGTACAATGTACAGCGATCTTTTCATTACGACGAATACCAAAAGAGCGCACAGTGTACCTGGCTTTGGAGAATACAGGCTGTTGGCCAGTCAATTGTTCCAATACCTAAGATACATTCAGAACGTTAGTATTCTACCACGGGACACAAACAATGCAATTTATTTAACAGTGTAATGAAATGTATTTCCCGTTTAGTAACACCCCTAGTACACGCGTAGGCATGAGTTGCAAATAAGAGAAACTTTTATATAGCAAATTACACAGAGAATCAATTTACAGAAAATGATTCTAGCATAGTATAACTTGCAAATAGATATAAGTGAAAGACATATATGATACACTTACCTTAGCGGCACGAGTAAGCCTATCACCAGATTCACCAACACAAATGTTCAAACACAATTTGCGGATATGCAAGTCCCGCATCGGATTTTTGGACTTATCCTTAATTTCTTTCTTCTCCTTTTTGGCGGGTGCCGCCTTGGGTGCTGCTGCAACGGGCTACAAAAACACAGTATGATCACACACTTCGCACACGTCAAACCTGTTTTTGAGGTTAACTTTTCTAACAGAAGAAATTACAAATAATGTAAAAGTTTCGTGGCAAGTAACTACCATAAAGCCATGCATGAAGGTGCAGATATAATTATAGAAATATCTTTTAGAAAATCAAATATTATAGATGTCAAATATGAGAAGTTTTGTTGTGTATTTGAAGTAAAAATCACAACACCATGAAAACTGTTAAAATAACTATAGCTGACCATTTTTTAAGTAAATATTAAACGAACTATACACTATTTTACGTAAAAGCACTTAATAAGGAAAGGATGATAACAGATGAAACTTATTTTAAGGTATATCTGTAACACTCACCGCCATGGTTTACAACGGAAAGAATCACACTGAACGATGCGTCTACACTCTAGCGCGCAGCTGCTGAACTTCAATCATTTCCTGTTTGGTGGCGTTGCTATGGAGGGAAATTTGTTTCAACAACGAGAAATATCACTTGCTGTCACAATCATTAACCATTATTCTACTCTATAATCATGAATGTCCATTTAATGAAAAATTATGAAGAATGTGAAGAAATACCGGAACCATCCACTAATTCTTCAAATCCCGAAGAAAGAAAATTAGCTCGAAGAATTAGAATTCAGCGTCGACTTGATAGATTAAAGAAGTAAGTATATAGGATTTTGAACATCATATACAAGATTTGTTGATTTTCACAATTTTATATTGTTTTAGGTTTGACACTAAAAGATTACAGCATGGAAGTTTAGTTTATTTTGAATATAATAATCCATTTCTTGTAAAACAGCTTATGCAAACTAAAGAACTCTTAAGTCTATTAGACCATGAAGGGAATGAAGTTATAACAAATGTTCGTATTGGAAGCGATGCAAGGGAAGTTGCTCGCAGGGAGAATGAATCTGTACGAAGAGAAAAGTTGCTTGAAAAACTACGCAATGAAGCGGCAGAAGCAGATGAAATGTTTATAGCAATCAACAATAAGTGGGAAGAGGTTTATAATTATAAAGATCCCCTAGACCTACATGATAACTTGATAATAATTAAAGAAAAATGTGACGAACTAATAAAACAGAAAGATGACATTATTTCAATGTTGAAAAAAGAAATAAATGCAGATGAAATGAAATTCTTAGAAGATCAGGAAATACAAACTGACAACATTACTACATTGATCAAAAGAATTAATCTACAGGTAATATTTTGTAAAATGTTAGGTATTTATCAGTATTTAGAAAATGTCAAATATTTTAGCTGTCTTTAATGCACAATGCCCAATGGAACGAATTGTACATGACAGAATTTGCCTTGGACAATGAACGGCTAGTGGCTATAGAGGAATATAATGTGAAATGGGAAAAGTTATACAACCAACTAATGAAATTAGATGAAGAGCATGTCAAAGATGGAATTGAAACAATCGATGACTATTTGAAAGAAATGAGTGAACTTCGACTGGATCACGGTGACCGGTGTCGTAAATTGAAGATTACTATGGAAAATGAATGCGAAATACTACAGAGAGAACTGGAAAAACTGAAACGGATCTGTGCTCTAGACGAAGTAAAACTATATTTCAACTACTACAACGTTAGAAAGAGAGAGAATGAACATTTCGTCGTGTATACCAAATACATTTTCGATTCATTCGATCTTCAACAGGCAGTACTTACAATTAGGAATGAAATACGCGATTACAGAATTAGTTCCGAGGATGCAATGGCTAGTCTCGTTATTGATACTTATACTCTACGGAACCTTCTACTGACTATGGAAAAGAAGGGTGATCATTTTATCTTACTAGGTGAACAACGATTTCATAAAGTATGGAAGCTTAATGTAAAACGTTGCACTGCAATACTAAGTAAAGCTTTACGAATGGATCAAATGTTGCACGAACACGTACTAGGATTGCGTTGGAAACCACCATTGAAGAAAATAAGACTAACAATCGAAAGTCTGCCAAGTTTCAAGGAAGCTCAAAAAGTACTTGACTTGATTTATAAACCAGGTATGTACAAAGCTGTTACTATATCTCGTGATCTATCGGTAGAGTAGAACTGGAGTAAGACATGCAAATGATAGGATTGGGGTAGGGTATACCAGTATATCAGGCAACTAGCATCAGACACAAACTATATAGACATCTGTACATGATTATACACGTATTAAAATGTTGTGCACTTCGGTTTTTTTGATACAAATTATTATATAAGATTCATGAAATATATCAATGAACTTAGATGATGAGAAATACAAGCTACCAAATACAAAGAGAGCAAGAATATGTTGTATATCTTTCAACCAGACCATTCAGAATTTGTGTTATTAAAAATATTCAACAACAAGTTATTATTGCATTTGTTAACAAACCATTTTGAATGCATATAATTAAAATCTGCTGAATTATAGTTCTTGCACATATTTTACTATAAATTATAATAATGTTTTATCTCTAGTTTTATGGCAAGTTTCAAATATTTATTAGATTACGTTTTTAATCTTTGTGATTTTGCATTTCAGATATTGTAGACAAACTGGCAGAAAAAGCTGGTCAAGAAGTAAAAGTTCCAGATAAACTTATAAAGTTGATTTTTGAGAAAATCTGTTATGGTTCTGGTTTTCTCATTGAACAAAAACTGAAACCAGTGTTGCCGACGCTGTCAGAACCTCATCAAAATCTTGTGAAAATGGAAAACGTGTTAGATGTATGTGTAAATTCTAAATATTTGTATAATGTGAACTCTTACGATGCTACTTGTTGTTTAGGCTTTGGGTGTTCACTCAGATGAAGAATTGAAAGTATTGATACAGTTTTTCGTACCTTATCTACGCTGTCCAATCTGTGAACTAGAGAAACTTGAAAAATATAGATGGAACAAGGAGACGTTCGACTTTGCTGTGATGAGTGACGGTAATAACAATGTTTAAGTACTTTAACACTATTTTTATATGTAGTACTTATAGCTTAAACCTATACAGAATCTACACTAAATACTCAATACAATATGGTTTTCAATAGTTCGTGTAATTGATTAACTATTATGCGTTTAGTATCCGATTACGATGAGAGATCAATAACAGAAGATGAATTGAAAATTGAGGATGCAACTAACATCGCAGATAAAGTAAGACGTGCGCCAACAGTTGTAAGAAGAGAACTGGACAGTGACAGTGAAGCATCTGGTCTAGTAAATGAATTAAAAGGCATGTTAACACCGGAGAGTTCACTCTCGGGAATGTTATCAGAGTCTGGAACGATTGTTGGATGCAAGTGTAATCATCCAGTGTATTTGGAATTCGGATACGTGTTTCGAGCTCTCAAAGATTTCTTCGCTACCATCTTCCCTGAAACGAGTAAAAGGTATGTATCTGCAACTAATAGTCGAAATGGTTACATCATTTGCCTAAAGTTAAACCATAATTGTGTAGATTTATTAGTTAGAAACCTTATTTATGGCCTGTAGACTTGAAATTGAATCGAAACGTAATTTGAAAACACAAATAAATATCAAGTCTATATTCTATAACACATTATTCTTCATTAAATAATAATTGTTCAAAATATTCTCGTACAGGAGACTCACCATTGCCGAAAGAATAGAAAAAAAGAGCAAAACTCTTTCAAGAATGATCTCCAGAGAAGACATTTCATTATTTTGGAACCAGTACAGAAAAGTAATACCAAGAAATACCCATCAATTATATGATGCAATGATATTCACATTAACCAAGTATCATAGTATATTAAAAGGTAATAAGTTAGCAGTGTACATTTTCAACACTATGGATCATTTGAAACAAACCATTTAAACATTTATTGTTTTTGAATTATCCTATAACTATCGGAATATAAAAACTTCATATATGGTTACAGCGAGAAGCAAACTAAACCGGGAACTTAGAATTCTGAAAAAGGAAAACGCTGAATTGAAACACTTATTAAAAAATTGCCCAGTAGGGCACAACGAAAAGTTAATAACAGTGACAAGATTATGTACGAATTCCAGCTTCTCTTCACCATCATCAAGCAGCATGGAATCAAGACAGGAAGATTAACATGAATATTCACCATACCATGTGCTATTCATACTTCTATTAATTATTCTGGACATCTTTCAGTACTTTATGTTTTAAAAATTCAAATCAAAATTGTTGTGCACTCGAAATGAGCAAATAAAATTAATAATATCACTGAAAGCGTAAGATTTTATTTTATTATTTACTGAAAATTACATATGTTGTATATTGATTAAAAATAATATTGAAATAAATTATGGTAAAAATTTACCTATATTTTCGGTATATTATGAGGTATATGTAAACATAACCTATAATGCCAACAAATGTCAAACAGACATTAATATCGAGTTAAGTTATCTACAAGCGGTCTAAGCGGTAATTTTTAAATCTTAATTTCGATTTTTGTCTCATAACTTCGTGAAATGTCGCGAAAATAATTAAATATTTGTGCGTCAGCGTTAGTTTTCAAAGTTTTTACGTAATCATGCATTTAGCTAATGCATTTACGAATGTAAAAAAGCAAGTTACATCATAATTACGTATGATAATGAACAGTAGCTGTGCTTATCAGAAATTTTATAGTTGTGATGTTAGGTGCTATTTCTTTTAACTCGCAGTAAAAAATGTTTTGCACAGTTGAATACAATCAATAGGCTTCAAAACGAAATCATAAGTTGTAACTATATATTATTGAAAGATACGAATTAAATATAATAAATTAAATGACACTGTATAAGAAAAAAATATTGAAGATTTTTTGTGGACTTATTGAGCAACTTTTTTTTTATTGAATGTCGTACCAGGATTGGAGAAAATAGCTGCAGGTAATAATATAAAATTGCTCCGTTAGCTATAAGCAGCTATAACATTGCTAATTTATATTATAGGAATCATATTTACAAATATTAGCCATAATATTTTTGAAATCAACAGTCACGAGAGCCACAGATTATTCATCACTGGTTTACATGGATTCCACATTGTATTAGTCCAGGTTTATGCTATGTGCAAGGTTTCAGAGTAATGTTGGTTGCATATAGCCAGGTTAGCAACGAAACTGCTCAGCCTCAAATTCTCTTTATTCATAAAAATAAAATTCTCTTTGAGCAATCGAGATTAAAATTTACGGAGATATTCTCTAGAACCATGTGGGTAACATGGGGAACCTTGGACAATCAAATAAATTTGATGTATATACATAATTAGCTGCCACTGCAACATTCATTTTTTTGGTGGTAACACGTTTTTACAAAACAAATACAGTGGAATCCGCTTATAGGGAACTTGAAGGGACCAGGAATTTAGTTCACTATAAGTTAGTGTACACTATAACGAAATTATTTACTATATATGTTATTTATTTTGTTGAGATTCAGAGATACGTTCATTATAGGCGAGTTTCCACTATATGCGTGTTTACTATAAGTAGATTCCACTGTATGTATTTTGCTTTTTGTCTAATTGATTTTACTTTACGTACATAACACACCTTTTTATTGCTAGGATGCTGTAATATGTCTTCACACTAGGCTCGGACAGACCCCGGCCCGACCGCGGACCTGTTTTCAAATCTCTACACTACGAATCTCTGATCTAAGAGCGGAATTAACTTGTATATATTGTACTGAAATCATTTCGTTATATGGCTATTGTCGACGTCCCTAGCACATCTATCTATATACCTGTGTCTACGGATTACACTTAAATGGTTACGATTACGAACGATTCGTTAGTTTAAACTTTGCCTGGGACCAGTGGCTATTTCACACTAGTAAACCGCGGCCTCGACCGGTCTGAGACCGATAACACAACGATTGCGTAGTGTGAAAGCTCTTGATGAAATACTTAACAACAAACACTTGTCCAGATCCCGCGGTCAGTCCGGGCCAGTCCGGGCCAAGCCCAGTATATGTAAATGCATCTTTAGTGTTTTACAATCGTTTGCTACACTTTCTTTGCAAATTGCTTTGTCTAAAATTGTATCTGAATTATTGCAATGTACTATATTACAATAAGAATAATAACTACTAAGTATAAATTTAAAAAATAATAGAAAAACAAATAAAAAAATTGCGTATATATGTTAACTTTCTAATATTATAGTTCAGTTACATTTGTCCTTTTATTTCTAACTTCAATCCGTTTGGGAAATTGAAAAATCCTCGGAGCGCTTGCACTATTTCAGTCCGTCCCTGTGTGTAGATTATATTTACTTGGCTAATTAGAATTTAATGACACTATTATATCAGATGCACATGTTAATGCCCCATAACAACATATTTGATCAAAGGAAGCTACGGCAAATTACGCAATAAAATAATAAATAATTGCATATCATGTTTAAACGTCATCTGCAATTTTATACTTAATCCTCTTATTTTACAAATTTATTATAGTATATATTCATTTTTGTTCTGTTTTTTCTTTGTTATAGCCAATTTATATGATAAAAAGTTAACTAATTGTCAAATGACATTAAAAATTATTTGGAATTATTTGTTTGACTATTTTCCATAGCTACCCTCGATCTATTATGTGTTTATGCGAAATTAACATCTACAGTTTTCATATTGTAACATCAATGAGTAATTTGAAAATAAACACCTAATACATATATTTCATAATTTAAATTAATCTACTGTCAATCGGAAACTTTATTACTCTACGAGTATAAATCTATAACAGTTTATATTCCAATTCAACGAATGCTAGATTGAAATGTTTCAAATTTGAAAATGTAAGGAACTAATATTTTTATATTGATATTTTTTATATTTATATTATAAATAATAACTAAATAAGTAACTATGTACATTGATATTTATCTCTCACTACTTTTGACCTGTCGTACTATTTTATAAATAATAAAGTAAACTATTATATGAACATGCAGTAAAGATTAATTAATTAGTATGCAAGACACTTACTAATTAGTTTTATTTAATTACTATGTAGAAATGTTTCTACTGAGATGTAGATACTTGAAATTTTCCAAATCAATTGTTTTTTTTGATATTTTTTTTTGTTTCACGCAATAAAAATAGAGACTTCGATGTGTCCATCAACATGGAAAATAAATAAAATAAACCGTTGTACATTGTACACGAAGTTCTTGGCCAATGGTGGTCTTCATGAGGCGTGGCAGCGGTTGACCACTCCTATACTTGGCCAGAATCAAAGAGATTCAAAGATTAACATTTATTGGCTTTATTAAAATCTGACACACAATACTTTGTCCGCCTTCGTATGTCCGTAGGGCACCTTTAAATTTCAAGTTGTTTTTTTTTTCTATTTTCGTTTTGTTATTGCACTGACGTTCACTGCGATACGTTGTGTATTGCAATCGAAGGAAAAAAAAGATTATTAAAAACGCTTGCCAAAACGTGTGGACTTTCATATTATATTACCAATTTAACTTCGCTCTTTTATATCTATTTATCATATTATTTATTATATTTATTTTAAATATGAAATTATTAAATAATAGTTTTAAATTTATTTGAACCAGTACCTAATTTACGATAGATATAAATCGAAACAATGTGTTAATATATGTCAGTTTGCAAAATATTCTTTCCCCGTAGATTATTTGTCTATTCCAAAAGGTTTTTTTTTATTATTAATAATATTTTGTCGAAACTTGACAATGCATGTAACGGGCACTTAACGATAAGTATGAAATTCATATAATACACGGTACTGGTCCAATAAACAAAACTTATCACATGTAAATACACAAAGAACACAATAACGGACTTGTTGAAACAAGTCCGGATGATGCATAGTCATTCTAGATCCGATAGACCAAAAATACCTACGTATAATCATTCGAAATACCGCGGAATAAATGGATGAATATGAAGTATGCTCTGAATGAACGTAAATTTTTTTGGCAGCGTAATAGGAGAGCATGTGTGGCAAGATGTGTGAGTATGAGTGAGCCGTGACAGATTTACAAGGATAGAAGTGTATGACGAACGATTTTGTGACAAGGGTCTGCTATCCCAGTAGTGAATTTACGCATGTTCCAGAACTAATAACATCTATGTATGTATTATCATTGATGATTATTTCTTTATTATAAATGAATAATATCTACAATAATATGAATATGTACATTGATACTAATTATTAAATTTCGACAAAAAATCTGAAATAATATTCATAATATACCATATATACCTACAAACAACGCTTTATATAAAAAATATACAATTTGTAAATAAATGCAGACATAAATAATTTGTATTACGTTTAAAACAATGTTGCTTGATGTTTTTTTAAATGTTAATATAATTATATTGTCCCTGATATATTTTGGGTAAAATGTTATTTGAAAATATCGTCTTCAAATCATTCAAGATCGTTCGTAATTTAGCTAGGATATTTATTACAATAATAAGTAATATAAAAATGTATTAAACATCATTTGAGCGGTATTGATTTTAAGTTATTCTTTAATGAGTTAATGTCTACGGAATTAAGTAACTCATACAGACATGATGTAAGTATTTGAAACTCACATTTAAGAGTTATTATTAAATATTATAAATATAAATCTTTATTTTTTAACATACCATAAAGCCTGGTAATATGTATAACCTTAATTTATAACCGCCATATATTCTCTTACGTATCCTACGTAGGTGTTAGAATTTAGGTAATTTGTAGAGATAGGTTCATATTTTATGAAACTTACCTCGATATCAATTCAATGAATTAACATAAATTTGTAGAATTAGAACTACGTGTCGTGTAATTAATAAATAAAGAAGAGAATCCACTACTCCATAAATTAGAACTAGAAGTATTAAATTAAGCATGTGTAACATACCTATAGGCACTAGCAAATGCACATTTAGAGGAGTGTGAACTCCCTGAAATGTTAGTTACAAAATTTGAGAATTTTAGAATGAAACAGCGTTTTTATTTACAAATAACAGACAAGGAAGTTTTGCAGTGCGTGACTCTGAATGATAAATCCACCTATAACATCGACTGTCATTTTCAAAGTTATACTTAACTGGTATTTGATTACAAGTGTTATTTTCTTTCAAATGTAAATATATCTACGTATTTACCTGTACATAATCACTTCTGTAAATGTTTCATAAACAGCTTATAGGCTAATGGCAACTGGTAGATACGTTGAAATGAATTATTATTAGCATGTTATTTAACAACTAACTTATAACTTAGATTAGATAACTGTCAAGTTACAAGCAATAGATTAATTTCTTGTTATTTGCGGTTGGGTTAATGTGTGATTACTAATGAAATATTACATATACTGTAGTGTTTACAATTGTTCCATTTCAGTGATAGCGTTTATTCGTGCTATTTAAAATTATTGAATTTGTATATTTAAAAATGTAGTTTCTTATAAATATTAATAAACGATTAAAAAGCATGTATTAAAAACCACTATTCAACAGACCGTGTGGCCTAATGGATAAGGCGTCGGACTTCGGATCCGAAGATTGCAGGTTCGAGTCCTGTCACGGTCGAAGTTTTTTGTTCTAATCAAATTTTATTGAGCAGCCTAGGGATTCGTTAAATGATTATCAAAATAATTATGTGAAATAATTTGTCTATATTATTATTACTTTTATATGAATAAGTACTGATTATAATGCTGTGAGACGATTTTATTTTATGGATTAGGTATCCTATGCAAGAAGATGATCGTAAAACGACATGATTCAACACCTGTTATCTTGAAATATTAATGCTAATTTGTTCTACTGATAATAAGTAGTTAACCAGACAAATAGGTACTGATTACTTCTAGAAAAGCTTGTAATACATGTGCTTAATAATTACATTATGAACGGAGGTCTTTCAAAATTTTGTACCTGATTTGACAGTCCTTATGCTTGTCCCATGCTGCAATTTCTTTTAATAACCATATGTAAAATATACATAGGTACTAATGTTTTCTAAATAGAGGAGATATTTTATACCTACGCACTTATTAGAGATTCTAATTATATACGCAAGACTCAATTTATCACTAATGATTACATTTCTTTTTTTCATAACCATTAATGTATAATGTTACCTTAGCGGGGGAGTAGCCAATATTGGATCAATTTGTTTTGAAGTCACGTAAGTTAAAAAAAAACATTAAATATACAAAACTATTAGCAATTCATAATTATTTTTTATTGCTGAAAATGCCGCAAAATTCATTTTAAATAATAAAATTCAATTGAACTATAACTAAAAATCAAATTCTTAAAATGAACTATCAGCTATTAAATTGAATCGTAAAACATATTTAAATTTGAATGGTAATCTGAATTTGAAATAATTCGTCGTTGAATTACGCTGTCAGTAGTCGATGTGCAACTGTGTTTAGTGACATGTGCGTACATGTCTAGATTTGTCAACAGATGGCACCACAAAACATTTGAGTGGTGGAATGGTGGCAGTGGTTAATTTCGACGTGATGGTTGAATATAGGGGATATTTAGGTAGTGGTACGTCTACTATATAATCTTCAGTTAGACCGAACATGCATTAACCAGAGAGAATGGTGTGAAGAGTAAAAGGAAAATCGGCGGATCTTGAGTAGTGCGGATGTTGAGGGGGCACCTTCGGACGGCTAACGTCGTCCGCCGATCGAGCAATGTCAGGCGGTCGGTGAAGTGTGGCATCGCACCGCACCGCGGCGGGGCATGCGGGGTGGTTGGTGGCTGTGGCATAGAGAGGTGCAGGGTATGTTCGCGGTGGGGTTTAGTGGGGACAGGCGGGGGCTCTGTGTGGGGCGGGGCGGAGGCCAAGAAGCACTACCGTGCAGTTCCCACGCCGACCGCCGCTAGTGTACGCAAGGAGCCCAAGCGATAAACGCTCACTTGAATGCGGTACACTCAACGCTATAAGTCGCCGCACAACGGCACCGAACGTCACTCACTAGAAATCGGAACGCTAACTAGAATGACAGATCATCCACTCGAAGAATGTTAATGAGATCCTTCTTATTGTTTTGTAATTGATGATTTTGAGAATTTCTTTAAAACGACACTAATATTCACGACTATTATTTCATATTTGATATATCACTATACGTAAATATTATAACGAATTATGATTATTATAACAAATATACAATATATATATATATATATATATATATATATATATATATATATATATATATATAAGGATATATATTTTCCATTAGCAAAATTATCTAGGAAACAATTAAGGCTGAAATATTGTCATATTTATAAATCTATCGGTCCATAAATAAATATATAATAAATGGTTCTGACAAATATAAATATATTCCCTTATCACACTTACCACTATTTTGAACGTGCTGTTCGGTTTTGATAATCTGGTGGATCTTCTGCAGATATTGCAATGTTAATATCGGCAGGTAATTGCAATTATGTCGTAGAGTAAAATGTAAGTTCTGAAAATATTTTCAATATGAATCCAAATATTCGTCGGTCAAAGTGGAGCTGTATAGGTGAGTAGTGATCGAGCTAATGAACACTGCCGCTGGTCTTGATATGACATGTGAACGAAACGTTATACAACGTAAAGTATATACTATGTTTATATTGGTGTGGGGCTAGAGGGGTCGAGTGCAGCTGCTGCGGCTACCGGCAGTGCTACTGGTTGGCTACCGGGTACAGGGATTGGTCGGGGTAGACGCACGCGTGTGGAGGACCGCCCTCGGTGCGTGCGCAATCCGGTAGCAATCGGCATGGCCGGCCGCATCTCATGACTCTAATTATCAAGCGCGGCCTGTGAACACCAACAGGAATATAGGTACATCCCGTCCGAACTCTATAAGCCGGTACACTTATATACCTACAGTGTTTGAATTAACACAAAACCATGTGGACACACACGGCGTCCCATACGCTCATACATTCCATATAGGTAAATAAACAACAAAATATCAGTTCATTCGGTGACAGTTGAACAGGTACCTACATGGAAGAACTTTACACTGAAAATTTAATCATGTTTTCACAATTACTGAAAGTTAGTTAAATTAAATGTTACTGGTGTTAATAATTACCTATGGATCTACATAATAGGCAGGTATTTGAATCTGAAGGATTTCTATACTTTCTTATGAATCATTTCTAACATTAAGGTTAACTGTTAGCTAAGGGGTACATTTGATATTCTGAAATATTGTTTATATGACCAGTATATCGGTGTTTATGGCTATAATTAAACGTTAGAAGTTCGCACGGTGTGTCTTCGGTGTTTCGTTTGTAATCGATCATTGAAGTCTCTACGTATGTGTCATAGGCGAACCTTAGTAGCAATCAGTGTATAGGTATAACTGATTTCTCCTGCAACTGGACTAAGTTGACCTTGTTCATGTTAGTTATAGAGAGTGCCGAATGATGAGTGATAGATAGGTATACCTATGTACCTACCGATGGCTAGCTAACTAGGTGTCTGTAGTTAGAAATGAAAACAATAACACAGGCGAAACACAGTACCTAACGGAATCGTGTAACACGTTCAAGTTTCCAGCACATGTAGGTAGATATCGGTAGGTTAGAGAGAATGAGAGAAAAATGAGTTATTATTGTTTCGGTTATGATGTTTCCAATATGGCGGATGAAGGGGGATGGATATAGATGGTGATGCGGTGCACGTTCGTTCGATGAACGAAATAAAATCACAAATGAAGTCTTCGTCTTTCTTTATCGGAGTGTACTGCGGGCGGTAGGTCCCATGTGTCACGATGAGAAGTGAGTGCTATCGAAAGGGTGGTCGGTGTAAGGCGGTCGAACGAGTCGCTGGCATCTGATTGTGGAAAGGTCGGCCTGGGAACCCCCTCGAGGACTGGCGTGTAGGAGGCGGCCATAGCGCGAAGAATGCCGCGGATGACATGAGAACCGAGTCGCGTTATATACTATCTGCATAGGCTCGATGTACCATACTATAGTTACATACATACATACATACAATACAGTACATACATATACATAGAGCTATATACTTACCTGTATAAGTACTTGTATATAGCCATATATACATGTATATATGTACATAACTACACGTATATATATATATATATATATATATATATATATATATATATATATATATATATAGGTATGTATGTGTGTGGATGTCTATATATACTCGCACACTCCATGGTTCTCCGGCATCGGTTGGATGGTAGCCCCACGGCAATTCACGGACTAGGATACCTCGCGCGCGCACCCATACACACACAGAGAGAGACACATACCTACACATACCCTACATACATATATACATATACATAGATAGATACACGGACCGTTGCACTTGGGTTAAGTACATCAATTAACGTGGCGACTGCTGAGCTTGTCAATACCTGCGCGCGAGCGTTTGTTTTCGTTGCGTTCTCTTTGTTTCTTTCTGAAATGATGACACCAACGCAAAATGTAGAATACTACACCCAACAGTATGTATATAGGCAGGTATAGGCTACACAATTATTTAGTACTAGATACTAGTAAAACTGTGCAATACTGTTCCCGTGGTCGATGTTTAATGTTACATATGAAAACATCCCGGTTTTATTATGTTTTTATTTCCACATCGTAAACGTGTAGGTATCGTTGATGACACTGCTAAAAGAAACACCTACTGCGCACGCATCAACAAGACGTTTTGTGAATAACAGTCCAACCACATGCAATGTTGAATAAAAAACTTTATAATTTAATTATGCACCGTACGGAAAAATTATGCGCACAACTTATTGAATGGAACATTTTTATTGATCCATATAACATTTAAGTAGGTATATACCTATCTAGATAGATAGGTAGAATACCTACGCATCTCTACCTACACTGGTATACCAAACACAAAGAGTATATGATAAGTGTTAAGTTTTATACGTACCTACCTAGGTAGATATTTTTGGTATTTTGTAAAAACAAAACTTCGACACGGTGTTGAATCGGTATGAATCAACAACATCTTTTTTTCTAAATTCGTTACCTACATAGTTAAAATTGAGACTGGACCACAACATATTTATGTGACATGTTAAAAGGAATTAGCTAACACTGATTTTTCTTTAAGATTACCAGAGAGCCATTATTTTTATTGCAGGCTACCCTAATACGTTCGTGGTATACCACACAAAACCGCAAATAAAAATCTGTCAATTTTGTCAACCGAATGACTCGTAAATATTTAATCTTTTATTTCATCTATTTACAAATTAACACCACCTTTTTATTAGTCAATATTCGTGAATGAAATGTATGAAAATTTGTTTTAAATGATAGACAGATACGTATTTAAAATACGCAGACAAGAATTGCAAATATTGCACTGGTAACTAAAGCCATCTAGTGGAAAATGTGAAAAGTAATGATTAAGCATCTTTTAAATCGAAGTAATATGCCAATAATAGGTACATTTATGTTATTCATGACTTACAATTACAAATTAAATAAATGTATTTATTTACTTGCAGTGTATGATAATAAATTAACAAAAATTGTCAATCAGTCCTGTCAAAATATTTCCGAAAAATAAATTACAGATAGCTTAATCAAATGCCTACAATATCACATCTAGAACAGCATACAGACAAATGATTAGGAATGCATAATTATTGAAAGAAATAACTCTGGATTTTTCCAGTATGATTGATACATGCTAATGCTAGTTAATAGTATTTGGTCGTTGTTGATGTGTGAAATTATGGTGTGACCTGTTGGTGCACGTTTGAACAGAGTGATGGAACAGTTGTGTAGGTACGCGTAGTGAAAATATCTATCAAAGTGTGCTATGGTAAATTTGTAAAACCGACAAGCAATATGTCAACTTCCTACGAAAATCCACAAACGCTCCCAAAATCAACAGCTCTGGGCCTGATAACGTGCCGCATTCCTCGGATTTCACAGACACCGCCGCGGCCGCCTGTGATGATGGAAGGTATACACCTAAACGATATATATATATATATATATATATATATATATATATATATATATATATATATCCATGGTGGTGTGTGCCGATGCCTTGAAGGAGTTGGAGTGAGACAGATGTGGATAACTTCCCCGTATATATGTGTATGTGTTGGTGTGTATGGGAGACCGTCCGCGCTAACATAAATCACCCAAGTGATTCATCACGGAATCAGTTAACAAATCCACATCCTCAATAAGGATACGAGTGAGAAAACTAATACACAGGACCTGTACAGCTTATATACCCCTATGTAATCCCAGCTACTACATACAATTCACACGGAACTATGTCACAGTCTCCTATGAACAATATAAGTTTCAACGAATGAACCCTTAGGTACATAGGCGGGTAATAGAACAGGATATACAAGTATTTGTCATACCTACCTCTAGGTTCTCCAAGTATTGCACGTGTTCACCAAGTCATCTCACGATTCTGCAGAATATGTTTCAGATATTTTTTTTTCATTTGAAGAACAGTTAAGTGTTGACTAATTTATACAATATTGCGCAACGATTGAAAATGATTCACATGAGATTTTTCGGCATGTGAATATGAATTGTCCTATTCATCTTGCAGGAATGTATCTAGTATCTAACAGGCGAAAACATTATCTGAAAGTAGCATCATGTTTTCGAAACAAAAACTTTCATGCACTCGCTGTGTATGAATCACGTCAATAGAATATCCGACATGTAACCAATCTAGTCATCGTACACAGCGAATCCGCAATAAACAATTTGCGCAAAATCCAGGCGCCGAGGAAATTGCAGGAAAACAATAGATGGAAAACTATGCCGATGCAGAACATAATCGTAAAATGATGGTTGTTATCAATTAGCCGGTATACGCTACCACTGCCGTTGTCTGGTATAGCCTAGATCTTTTTTCACTACAGGTATCTTTTGAATTTTTTGACGAAGTAATTAAGAAATTTTACGAGGGATTTGTTAACGCCCACGTCTCTGCCTGAAGGTTAATTTCAAGATCTTCCGGTGTTACGCATGTTTTGGTCAACGATATATATATATATATATATATATATATATATATATATATATATATATATGTATATATATGTATATATATATATATATATATATATATATATATATATATATATATATATATTTACATATTCAATATGCTTCCGTCTGTTCATAACTCGGATGAAAAATGAACAAATTTCATATTCGGCAATAGATGAAGGACATTTATGTGATTAATTTCTGCTGAGTCAAGATTGTGGATTGCGTTCTTCAGTTTTTTGCGCTTGTGGTTGTTTTTTTTTTGTTGCTGTAATAAACAAATCGGTACACACAAAAATAAGAGATCCGTTTCTATAAAGAAATATTTTCATTGCTTCATTATACTCTGTACATATAATTACAAAAGTATTTTGTTTTCAATTTTCTCAAGATTGTAACAGTACGACAATAATAATTCATCATTTTACGACGTAATACAGATTTTGTTTTCTTCAACATTACTACAAAATAATTCATATTTATTTTATTAAAAAAAAAAATAGTATGTATCTATATAAATTTGTGCTTTGTTAATTTTTGTATTTTTTTTTTACTTTTAAATTTGGAAGCATTTAACAAGACTTATATTTTAAATAGCAGATCATGTTTGTGCCTGTGTAAATATTAGTCGGTAAAGTGATCAATGACTTTTTCATTATAATTTCAATTAAAGAAAAAAAAACGATTAACCTCTCAATTATCTAATGCATATAAAATTTAATTTGCCGGTTACGACATAATTGATTGGATTGAATAAGTTCGCTACTAAGTGGAAATACATGTGGTTTATTTTTTTTTTATTTGAATATAAACCGAAACATGATATGGTGTAAAATTTAATTATCCGTTGGAGGAGAAAGCGAAAAGAATGTAGAATTGTTATTAATTTTTCATCGTCTGTGTCTAATTAATAATTTATCGGGGGAGAGAGAGACGGAGCGATATAAAAAAAAATAACCAATTGGTGAAATAGTTCTGATAACCTCATTCAACTATAGTGGAATTCAAAATATTTATGCGGTGTAGTATAAGCGTGTTGATCTGTGAAAGTTACACAGTTCTAACACTGCTGCTCAGTTACACGCGGTTTGTATCGGCAATTTGACGAAGTAAAAGTTATACAAACGAAGAAGAAATGTACAAATTGCGTGTGCGTACATGTCTCTAGCCTAGACTGTATGTGTATCTACCTACTATGTAGCTATATGACTAGTTATTGCTATACATATATGTATATATCTGTATATGTGAATGCCTACGTAATCGGATGTGGGTGGTGCATAGTGGAGGAAGATTAGAATGACGTGGGTGCGGACGAGTTTCAGTTTGTAAACTGAATAGATTAATAAGTGAATAGATTAGCATATGGTTTGATTCAAATTTCACGAGAATCTAATGTCTATATACCAGTGTAAAATAACAACTATTTACACTCTACATAACCGAACGTCTAGTTTGTCTCGTTCACGTTCGTTACATTATAATGTGTTGCTTTTTGTTGAAACAACTGGTTTATAAATATCATTCTAACGGAGACAGTAGCTTGGCTGTATCAATTATTCAAGTGGCAATTTTCAAGACATTAATTAGTAGCCAGGTAATTATCTAGTACGATGTGTCACTCATTTCAGTTAATAGGAGGATCATTGCATTGAACGTAAAACGCAGGATCTAATTATAATCGTTTAGCATTTAAATATGGAATTATAAACTGCTGTTTTATTAACGGTGCATAGCCGCGCGGTGTCTCATTCTATTAGCTGTACCTATGCACGGGATAGAAGCAGGAATGTAATAATTCGTAGATTGATTGATACATACATACACACATCCACGTGCATGATGTACATTATTCCAATATGTTAATTGCACAAGCACGATAACTATATTATATTAATCATTTATATATGTCAATACATATACAGTAAGGTATATATAACGCAGTTGTTGCCATCCATAAATAAAAAGAAACATTTCAAAAGGTGAAAATAAATTCAGCTCGGCATAATATAATAATGAACGGAAAGAGCAAAACAGACAAATAATAGTTAAACATAAGTTAAATGTTAGAAGTGTGACTAGATTTATATATGGATGTGTGTGTGTGCGTGGTCCGGAGGTCTGATTCGGCTACTAGACAACAGTGACCAGATCACACGGTGGTGGGTGGACCAGGTTACGCGGTTACGCATTTCAGCATCTGTATATAGATATATAAGAATATATAGTTAAATAGAGGTTAAACGTGTGTATGTTCGTGTATATGTGTGTATGTGTGCGTGCGTGTCTGCCGTTTACTTGTGTATCCGGGGCTACCGTTGTTAATATCAATGTTAATTGCGCGCGGATGACGCGCGAGGAATACACACCGTGCGCGAGTTAATTAAATGCAGATGGAATTCCTAGCAGGTCGCTCGAGCGACCGGCACATGTATAGGTTAGGTACATTGATACTTATAGTTACCTATGGCTAGGTATATATATATATATATATATATATATATATATATATATATATATATATATATATATATATATATATATATATATATATATATATATATATATATATATATATATATATATATATGTATCTTATGTTGGAGACATAGTCCTGTAGATACAGTATATACCCGTAGAGAATCAAATGAAAGAAAGGGGGTGACTATATTATATACTATGTATACGTGTATATACGAGCACGGAGACTGAGCGAGACATAAGAGACGGAACAAAAGAGAGTGTGTGAGAGAGAGAGAGAGAGCGCGCGCGCGAGTGAGAGTAAGAATGATGAGAATGAGATGGACAGATAGAGAGTGAGATGGTAGAATGAAGAAGATCCGTACGTAATGAATGCATGCGCTGCGCGCCGTGTGCCCATAGGCCGCAGTATTTTTATTAAGTAGCTCGGAACACTGTGTCCGTCGTCCGTAAGACTCAAAGTCATTGGAAAGCTCACGGTGCCACCGTGGGACCGTGTGAACGTTATGGGAAGACAACGTAAGGAAGAGAATAGCGGTCGGAGGAGCACGACTACCCATCGTGGGTCGGCTGGCAACGCACACGGACCGAACCCAGCGAGGGGGGCGCGGGTCCGTTCGGGGGGCCCATGACGCTCCGCCACTCTCGAGGGAAGCCAGAACCAAGTCACTACTTCAGCAACCTCCACGCTACCATCACAAGTTCCACACAGAAGCGCCTGAACGCCGCGGACTCGTACAAGACTCCTCGCCGACTTGCCGACTCGCCGCTGCCGCTGTAGCTACAGCTACCTCTGCCTTCTGCCTCTCTGCTTCAGAGCCCGAGCCCGAGCCCGAGTCACAGGTCAGTCTCTCACACTTTTATACTTTCACATGTTGTGTGTTGTACCAAGTTGCTTCGTACACTGTACATCGTACACCGTACATCGTACACCGTACCTAGCAATGTGCCTTCGCGCTGTCATCATCGTCGACGTAGATCATTACGTTTTCACAAAATTCTCCGCTCTCATTCATACTGTCGGTCTGTCAGAATAAGTGCGCGACTCCTTGCTGTCCCCTAACCGGATAGTTAGCATTACGTGTATAATATAGTTTAACTATAGAGT
Organism: Carabus problematicus; assembly: GCA_963422195.1. Taxonomy (NCBI): domain Eukaryota; kingdom Metazoa; phylum Arthropoda; class Insecta; order Coleoptera; family Carabidae; genus Carabus; species Carabus problematicus. The sequence goes on from OY728577.1 coordinate 8,568,820, forward strand.
ACCTATATCGCGCTCGATCCAGTGTGTTTGTCAATGCGACAACATGTGCGTGTTCTGGTGTCAGTCAGTGTGAACATTATTTGCTGTTCAGATCCATAATGCACGTAAGTTATTTGGTATCTCTGCCTATATGAAATATTTCATCATGCACCGTGATGCCGTGTACAAATCATTGATGAGAAAATGTTACGTGATGAGGCAAAGAAACGCGGAACGCGGTATCGTTTGGTGCGTGGAATAAATTAGCAACAATAACACACACAGACAAGGGTTCATTTTCATAACGGATTTCAAGAAACTGTACATCTGAATGTTCGTGACGTGGCCGTTGCGTTTTTCTGTGGCGTGTCCGGGTGGTTTATAGTATGAAATTATCGGACGAGCGTGCCGCACTGCTGTCTGGCGTGCAACAAGCCCGTCCGTAATACCAGTAGCTCGTAGGACACGCGCTACCAGTTATCTGGCCACAGCCGGTTACCGCCGTCGTGCCCCGGGCCACTCAAATCATACACCTCAACCACATCACCATTCCTACTACTCTATGGTTGCTGTACCTACTAACAACTAAATTCACACCACATATCAATACCCCCCCATAACCACTAACTATTCAATAAAACAATACAATTTAACTTGCAGTCTATTCACATACCAATACATAATAATTGTAATACGAGTATTTGTATATGGAAACCTATCTACATAAAATATCATAATTATTCCATAAATAAATCACTCAATGTCCAGTACAATGTTTCAACAAATAATGTTCAATAGATAATATTTAATCAATTTATAAATAAACAGGTGAAAATATTTCTTTATATTACGTATATTTAAATGTAATAATTATTTAAAAAAATATATGTTACACAATGATATTAATGTTATTACTATTGCGATATTATTGGTAAGTGTAAAAACGTATTAGTTAGTAGATTCGAAAGCCCGGCGTTACGGCAGTTTGGCCATCGGCAACTGTCGCGTTGGTTGCCGGTTAAAATATGAACTGAAACGCGGTCGTCTTTGAAATGAGTGAAAGTTAGTTTTTTCCTCGAATTCACGTGGAAATTGCTGTATTTTTCAATAAAACAGTGTTAATAATGATTATTTCCCGGTAGAATACGTTGAAATCGCGATGTAAAACGCGTAATTTGTGTTGTAGTGACGGTCTGCCATTTACGTTCATGTTTTACGATGTGCTGGATGATTAGGTGCGCCACATGCGTAAAGCCAGTAGCCGCGGCTCGCGGCTACTGGTCTTACGTGTAGCCAATGGGACTGCATCCCCACCAGTGTGTGGAAGCACCACCGCAGGGCGGCGCGTAAACCGGTAGCGTTCTACATTGGGCTCGGTACGGCGCGGCCACCGCCACAGGCACCTTGTTATGATTCCGTTCATAAATATCTTTCAAATTTCCACACATATTCATTCTACCGTAAATACGTAAGCTAGTGCATCGAAGCACTTGTCACATTATCACACGAAACTAACGGATACTTCTCATGACTGTATAAATATCTACGAACTACGTACCAACACAGCACTTACATGTTACATCGGCATAATGAATTTGTATAACATTGAGGGACAAATTAAGCAGAGACTCTTTCTGTTATACCTGTTATTGTTTATTTCATTCATTTCACCAAATAGAAACAATTAAATAAATCAACTACCTATTGTGCTAATTAAAAATAAAAAGAGAAACGGGTATTTTATGTAGGTTAGTATTTCTTAGCATTATATAGGTAGTCTATTGCTGTAAGAAAATTATAACCATATATCTAATGAAATACGGTACTATAAAAATTTATTTTTCAATGAAATTTGATAGGAAATTTGATGGAAAGAATACCTACAAATACGTGAAATTCTTCATGATCATTAATGGTTGTTGTTTTTTTTTAATTAACGGACATATTTTCCAAAACGAACATATGCATAAAAATTCATTTATTTTGTCACTCGATACTTATATTAATTATGTTTAAATAACGTATGTATGTATGTAGATATAGTAACATAACATAGGTACGTGTACCGACGCGGACATGGCACGTGTTAAGATCTGATGAACGAATATACACGTCCGGTAGATGGTTCGACGATAAACAGAGGAATGTGTCAATTGGAATGACAATCATCTCATTTCTTTATGATAATGACTGAATGACTTGCCGAACATTTTCGATAGTTCGGCCTGTCATTGAGCACTGCAGGTCGCAATGAATATTGGTATTAGAAAATCCGTTCTCTCTCTCTTTCTCTCTCTGTCACGTGCTTTACCGATCTACAGAAAAGATCTGCCCAACCTGTGCCCGATGCCTCATTGTGCACAGGTACAAAGGAAACAAAAATCCCGATATGCAACAAACACTCACATTGTGCATTGTTTGTCAGCAATGTAACGCAACCAATGAACGAACGAACGACCGGACAGACAGACGAGATGCATATATATATATATATATATATATACCTACTGACTGCTCTTTCCACAAAAAAACATCACCGTCCTATACATTATGTTGCGGTTTTACCAATTTATACGTAATTCTACTTCTGTGACGTTTGACAATGAGTATTTTTATTAGCGATTTCATCTCTATAATTGGTTCGTGGTTTCTCGTTTGCTATCGGTTGATAATTATTGTTATTATTCTTTAGCACTAAATTGATGTATTTTTTCTTGTTGCGTATATTTATATAATTATAGCTATGTACGAGTTGGTATTAAATAATTTTTACCATTTTATCTGAAATAGTAATTTGATATTTTTCCTAGACAGTTTTTGTATTGTAACAATTGTTTCCTGGGTATAGTTAACATTAACGTTTAACAGACAGACATGAATTAATATAATAAATAAGAAAATAGTAATTTCATTCATTCGTTGATATTTATAGTTTCATTCCAATATTTTCTACAATTAGTAAACTATAATGTCAAGAAGGTATTATTAGTGGTTTGCAATGCATTTAGTGATATAGTCAATGATAAAATATAATTAAAATAATTTTTACTATACATTACATATTAATTATAGTAAATATCTACTTAGTATTATTACATTCAGTCTGGTTACTTTTGATCATCAGATTATAATAATGAAATTGTTTGCATAAAGTGTCTCGGACGAGCAAACCTCTTGCATAAAATATAAAATTATAAACTGAAGTTATTTGGAATGCTGTACAAGTAAATCAGGGTAGTGTTAGTGTATTTTGGTTGTTTTAGAGCGAGATATAAATGTGAATGTGCATATGTGTTGCACGTTGATGAGAGGAAGAGATACCTACATAGACACAAGACTGGTACACACGATGACAACCTGTAATGTATGCAATCACCCAGTGTGGACGTAGACTACGACGTTTATATAATATGATACATACCTATATTTATGCTAATGTGTTCCTATAGCAGAATAACGTGTATAGATACCCACGCCCCGCATTGTTGCCGGTATATTATCGATGCGCCATTGTTCCGGAGAGAGTGGTGATTGCCGGCCACCCCGGCAGTGGGGGTCACAATCAATCGTGGACCCCACTGCAGTGTACTGCATTACCGACTGACATAACAGTGTCGTAATGTAACGTGCATCAGTTATGTGTTTGCCACCTTCCATCTGATATACCTCTACATACATTACATATATACTATACATACATACATATGTACGTACGTAGGTACGTACGTGTGTACAAGAGGTATCTATACATTTTATATAATCAGTAATTCTTTCCAACATTCAACAGATGGCACTGCGCACGTCTATTATACTGGAATTTAACGACAAAATTGCATACAGCAGATAATGAACAACTTACGTATGTTTGCATAGTGACAGCTCTAAAATCGTTATTTATAACTTTACGTACGAGTGTATTACATATCAACACGTGTCTATTATTTTGTATAGAAAATAATTAGTGACGTATATATTAAGTAAAATTCAAAAACATTGCAAATAAGCCAATTTTAAATTGCATACTTCTCGTACAGTGAAGTCCTTGCATATATTTTTTGTACAATATTACATTTATTTCCTATTGTAATTGAATGAACGTCTATACATTATTTATAAATTCATTTTGGATCAGATTATGGTGAATATCTGAATGTTTTTCAAATGAACGGTTATGAATGAATATATTAGTTAAACACCTGTTCGTTGGAAAGAGAAAAATGAATGAATTGATTTCAGAATGAAAGTTTTTTAGTCGTTTCTGTTTTTGGAATTTTAGGATAATGATATGTAAATCATACATAGTGTTTTATGATACAATCTGTCGGCAAACTTTCTTTCATTAAAAATGTGTTTTTCGACATTATAGAGAATGAATGATGATATTTGGAAACATTTCAATAAACAATGCCTATTTGCACAATAATGATTCACAATAATGTTTTACAAATAACGCCAAATATCAAAAGTAATATTGTTTATCGGTGCCATTAACAATACGAATAATCTAGCATTTGTATGTATTGATAAATTCACGAGAAATTGTTAGGAAATATCAAATATGATGAAATATTCTATGAAATCGAATTTTGTCTTCTAACACATTTGTAATATCCTGTTTCAAATAAAATTGGTATTTCTTGTGATTGTATAAAGTCATAACGTATGTTTTCCTTATTTTTCAGATACCAGGAAAGTGTTTCACCGTCCAACAGAAAAGCAAACAGGTATATCGAATCGCACCACTTGTCCGATAATAACACACGGACGTATATATATATATATGCAGACATTACAAACACACACATATATATATACGAACGCACACACACACGCATATACGCGCGCGCGCACACACACACACGCTTCGTGAAAGCGGAAAAGCCGTGTTTGTATTATTGCACACACTAGCGTTACGCGTTGAAGAAGCGTTTCGATACGCCGACGTAAAGTTATATTATCTGGTTGCGCGCACAGAGAGAGAGAGAGAGAGAGAGAGAGAGAGTAAGAGAGCGATAGAGAGAGACATTGAGAATCGTCCGTGTTGTACGTGTACGTAAGTGTACCTACCTACCTACCTACCGAACGATAGGCATATATCCGTAGTAGTAGTAGTAATAGTAGTTAGTAGTCATAGTAGTAGATCTTGGAGTGGCACAGGCCGCCGTCTACCGGCGTGTGTGTGTGTGATTTAACCCGATCCGCGGGGAATTCTGTCGCGCCGTTCGGGCAACAGAGCGATAACGACTGTAAGCGACTCGCAGCCAAGGCTGTAGCGATCTGTCGCCGCGATGTTCGCCATAATGCAGATCGAGAACGAGGACCGCGGCCGCGAGTTCCGGCGCAAGATGAGGGCCAAGTGTGAGTTCATCTGCAAGTACTGTCAGCGCCGGTTCACCAAGCCCTACAATCTCATGATACACGAACGTACGCACAAGAGTCCCGATCTGACTTTTAGCTGTGAAGTTTGCGGGAAGAGTTTCAAGCGTCAGGACAACTTGAAACAGCACAGGTATGCCATACATACGTATATACATATATAATAATAATCATCATTATCATCATGTAATAAATAAGTTAATCATTATATATATATATATATATATATATATATATATATATATATATATATATATATACACATCTTTATATACCTCGTTATATATATACATATATTATGTTGTTGTTGTTGTTGTAACTATCTATTATATCCAGTATAGCACATCGCGTTACCAGTACGGACAAGATGTTTTAGCGACGGACCACATTCACCGTCGGTTTATACACGCGTTTATGCATGGAAAATGCACACTTTCAACACACGAATCAGAGATAAGACAAAGGCATGTTTGCTTCTTTAAAACAAAGGATTGGTTTCGTCTCTTGTATCTGCCAATAACTTACATTCTTTTCTTTCATATTTATTTTATATCGATTTTGCATTATTCATGAACATTTTATTTATTTATTTATAAATTCAGAAACCATCTAAACAATTTTAATTAACAATAAATTTTATATAATAATAATAATGTTCTCGTAGCTCGTAGGCATTTGAAACAGTAATAATTAAATTAATATTGAATATAAATTGAAGGATACACTGCATATGACGTTGCCAAAACAAAGAATTGTGCAATAATACGCGACAATAAGTTATTAAGTATGCGAACAAAGAAATTACAGTTGTTCCAGTGAAAAATTATCCGTTATTAATAATTCGTGTGTGGCCTTCTCACCTTATTGAGATTTATTCGATGACATTTCGTTTCGACAGTATCCGAAATCATATGCGAGGAGGGCTCTGTTTTCGCGTGAAACCCGACACTACAAAGCACTATAACATTTAACCATAAAAGTTTTACGCACATCAATTTATTGACGATGAACAGAACGAAATTTGTCTTCGGTTTGTTGAAAACTGTTATAACGTGACCAGTATGAACAACGGCCGCTGGTCCTATGTCCGTGTCTTCTTGTGTCGCTACGAGCTAGGTTGCGCGTTAGCTGCGCACACCATTCACGGTACGTTCCCCAGTGAACACCTGGTTGAGGCATATGTCTTCTTCCAAATTCATATCCGATTCAAATGTCAGTAAACAAGTTGCCGGACCGATAATACATGCAATATAGCTATAACTCTGGAACAAGCTATTCTTATATGTGATTGGACGAGAGAAAACAAAAAACGAACGACAAAAAAAAACAAAAAACACAACACGAACGAAAGAAAAACGTGAATAAACAAAAAGGCAAGTGTGTTGCAAGTGTTGGTGACATGTGGGCCGAAATCAGACACCTCCAGGTTCGTCTGGCAGCCTTCGCGGGGCCCACGTATTTCGGCATTATCAAAAGACCACTCTATTATAAATAAATCTTCGGTAATAAGATATTTACTTGAATATACTGAGACATTTCGGCAGTTTTTCGACTCGCGCAAGACAAATTGATGTGCGGCTCGATGAGGTAAGGTGACACCGGTACAGCAAGGTTGCGCGCGAGACGATTTGATGTGGAGGACACGCGTTTGTTCGTCCGTTGTCTAAACACCTTACCGCACCGTACCCCGCCATCGCTGCATACAGAGAGAAAGAAAGAGAGAGAGAGAGAGTGCGCACTATTGTGCTTTCCATTCGTCTGTCCGTTCGTTCGCTCTTCTGTGCGCGCATAAATTATAATATTGACAAGCGTTCTAAAGTAATGAATTTATTAACTTGTCCCGTAATGTTCAGTTTCATACTTCACGCGCTATAAGATACGAATCGTTAGTTAGTTGCCTTTGCAGTACCAATATATATATATATATATATACGTAAGTATGTATATAATATATGTGCGTGTGTACGTACACATACACTTAATTATCTAATACAGGGAAGTAACGACAAACATATACCTGTTATTCGTATTGTGGCTTTTATTTCATACATGGGCAATAATAATATTTAAAATAAATTTCAGATGTCTAAAATTATTACGTCTCGGTTTTAATAAAAAGAGAAGACTAAAGGAATGTTTTCAAATAAAAATTCAGTAATCTAAAACCGGTTGCGAAACCATTATTCAAAAATTTACGAACATTACATGCGAAACAGCAGTAGAAGATCGTTTAAAATAAGATAATTTCATTACCGTCATCAAGTCCTTTCCTACCAGGTACACAAATAGTGCCACCTGAATTAATACAGAAATCATAATCGTTAATATTAAAAGACAAGAGACATTTGTCATTCCTTTGTGAACGATGTTTTACAGTCGTTTAACTGCAGTCATAAATATGCCCAGAGCGCATCGTTATGATTCAGATTCGAAACGAGCTTCGACATAATAGCTAGTTGCTAGTATTTTTATACATACACTCGTTCATTTATATTTTCTTTTCATTTGTATTTTTTATTTTTACTCATTTCTATTTTTCCTCATGTAACACTAGAAAAATATGTGAACATTATCGGCTGACTACATACATTTCGTAGGAAACATTCGTACAAAGAAATTATGTATCATCGATTAGTATTGATTGAGAATTGGATCATTACTCACTTGCATTCGTAATTGTTTTATTATGTCTCAGATTAACAACATATACGTATGTATTTCCCTGAAACGATTATTTTTGGTTTTATTTTTTTTATTGTAGAAAGATAACTTATCAGCGCTTGAAATTTTCAAATGAATAATACCGAATACCAATGGAATTACTAGTTTGTAAAATACGTAATTCTAAAAATTAACACTTATTTTGTTTGCTTCATTTATAACATACCTACGTGATTACGTTTTTATTTGAATAACTTTCTGTATTAAAATATAAAAGTACTAGTTAGGCTATTTGTAATCAATTGCATAAAATTAGCACATATTAAAATAGATTTTTGCATTTGAAACAAGTAGTTTATAACATTTGTACGTTTCAATCGAGTTAATACGTGGGTGCTAATTGTCTGTGTTACATTACGCGTCGGTTCACTGAATTAATTGTGAAAATATTCATACGGTAAATTGAAACAATAAATAATTGTTGTAAAGTTTTATTATAATTTAATGACTTTCAGTGTTGCACAAGTTTATTGAACTTTTATTGAATGAAACCATAATTTTCAGTTGAATATTAAACAGAAGCGATAAATAATCGCTTTCAATGTTTACATTAATACCTAATGGAGTTCCTTATAGCATTATAAATATGTATGTGTATTCTATTAGCACATGTTTCTAATTATTATTACAATAATGTAATACTTGTATTGTATTGTATAGGAAAATTCTAATATAGGAAGTATTGGAATATTTATGTACGTATCAGTAAATTATGCAACTAGATATATAGGTACATAAATGTACATTGCACAAATAATAATAATAATAATAATAAGTCAGGTACATGATTGCACGAATTAACGTGTCTGAAGACTTAAATATAACGATCGAATGTAACTTAGTGTCTGTAAAAATAAAAATAAAAAACAATATTCTTTTTAAACGTTCACGGATGTTACGTGTAGATTTGTAAAATACATTTCGTCGGAACGTCACGTTGTAAAACTGTAAATTACGGCTTTGTAATTGTAAAATAATATAAGAGTTCGGTCAAAGGATGATTTTGAAATGCGATTCGCTATACGGCTTAAAAGGACTCGCGCGTTCCGAATGGCGGCTACATTTTCACAACGCGGTCACATTGGATACATGAACGGAACGGAACGGAACGTAACGTAACGGACCGGACCGGACCTGTATGCTGACTGACTCGTATGACATAGGTGCGATACGATGTCAGCAGACCAGCGCAAATCGCTTTTATTACAAATAATAAATCGCTGTAAACAGCCACAGATAATAAATATAGGTATATGCTGTTAACCACTGGACAGTTTTAATATTATTAGAACGTATGAATAACAGTTTTATAATGGACAGACGTAGACTGTAGATGTAGACACTGTGCCAAACCATTCTGGGTGCTCGTGATCTGAATACTAAGCAGGATGTAACCTGTTCTTACATTGTTGTATAGGTTCAATTGTTTGTAGAATTAGAGGCAGAATGAGTATTTCTTGTAACCTAGTTTCAATGTAACGTAAATGTTAAATATTACGCGCGGTTCAATGTGTGACATTTGTGATTGGTTCACGTCACATCGCTCCCACATCTATTTCTAGGTTATCTATGCTATTTGATGTGCATAATTTATTCAGAAGCTGTTTGACTTTAAGATCTGTAGATAATTTCTTCATAATATTTCATTGTTTAGTGTGTCTGAGAGTAAACACGAGTCGTTTAACACCCAATGACAACTACAAATGAAGACAATAAAACATATAATTAATGGCTTCTAAAAAAAGAAATAATACATATCTAATTTGCAATTATAAATTTATGAAATGCCGTTTCTTATTGGACACTGTTCTTGGAATTGTTGTGTTTAATTACAGTTGTGTAATAAAATTTAAACAATTCATGACAATAAAGCAACAATAGGTTAGGTGAGAAATAGAATCCTACGTTCTCGGTGAAACAGGTATTTCTGTATAATTCATAATAGATAGATAGATAGATAGATAGATAGATAGATGAATATATATATATATATATATATATATATATATATATATATATATATATATATATATATATGTACTTACTAACCTATACCTAGCGATATACGTATGTATGTATATCACACATTATACAAAACAACGTTATATGATGAGTTTGTGTACATGCATAGGTTTTATACATGCAATGAAATAACATCTGACAATTCCAGCTAATCTAATATCAATACTACACGAATAACATTTAATCTGCGAGATAATTGTCGGTTGCTTTCAACTTGACTCGCCGACAACCTCATCATATTGCTCAAATACCCGTTTGATGTTTCCGCATTTTATAAAACTTAGTTTGACGGAATTATTATGACCGTGCAATAACGTGACATTACACAGAGGTTATTCGCGACTGATTTATTGTTAAGAGTAAGTTAATACTTTTGTAAACATATGTCTCTTGCACATTTTATGTGCACACAACTATTCATATATCGACATACCTGCGAATGCGTTAATTATATCTCTTTCATTACAATCGCTATTCGGTTTTCCATTTGTTACGGTATCAGTTTTCACAGTGAGCCACAAATGTCCTAATACTTTGTTACAACTAATTACAAAGCGGCAAAGAAAAATTCTTTATTAATAACTATATACTTAATTAAAGTATGTTTAATAATCTATATTTGCTGGAAATATAAACACTAATATTTCATATATTTATTACAAAGAAATACAAAATTTAAATCATACCAATTTCTATATCATTGGTGTGTACTTAATTTCAAAAAAAAATCGCATATTTGATTAATTTTGTGTATAAATAATGATATATTTTTTTATATAGCATATTACTATGGGACTATCATATTATAATACATGTCTTTTCGAATACCGATATCTAATCTCTTTCACTGTTTGAAAACGCTGTTTCCCGGAATCTTAATTGTTATTATTTTATTTATTTATTCAATTGAGAGAACTATCTAAAAATGATCTGTTATATTTGCAATATAACTGTTTTATAATGGACAAGTATTAACAGATATAATATTTACTCTACAGTTTATGATACTGCGAATCCTTATATTTTAGATAAAGTTTATGACAACATATAGGTATATAAAGGTGTAAATGTAATTTATTTATGTATTTATATATATATATATATATATATATATATATATTTGTTTATAATTTCTCTCGTATTGTATTATATAAATACACCAGTGACCATCATCTACAATTTGTATATAGTTTTTACTATTTTATTAACTTGTCGTTCCTTTTATGCAATGCATTTCTGTGTAATTATCTAATGACGGAACATGACCGTTTATGTGTTAGAAGCCGAAGATGGTTGATGGTTGATATATGTAATGTTATGTATGTTCGTACATAGAATATGTCTGACAACATGATGATACATTTGTACAGTACTTATGTAAGTGTTCTTATATTGCCATACTTACCAGGATTGTTGTTCTTGTTGTTGTTGTTATATAATGATGTATATTAATAATGAAATGATGACTGTTTAATTGTAGATGTAGTCAGTGTGTTTGGCGGTGAAGGGGGCTATGGCGAGAGGGGTACAGCCTGGCCCGGGGCTGGTCTACACTCATCCAAACTTTAATCGAATGTAAGAAAATTTCTCTATATATTCTCTAACTCGTAACAATTTTTATTCATGTATATATATATATATATATTTATATATATATATATATATATATATATATATATATATATATATATATATATATATAAGGTATATTTATATATATATATATATATATATATATATATATATATATATATATATATATATATATATATATATATATATACGGTGATGTACAGTTTGGGAGTTTCACAAGAATAGTTAAAATAGAATGTTCCGTAAATCTACTACTGTAACCGGTTATTGAATCGTCTGTTTCTCGTTCTTTTTCTACATGTGCTATAAAATGTTACAGTAAATATATTGGTCAGTAACCGATAAGTATATGTATATAATAAAATATATATTATTCCTGCGTGCTGCATTGCTTGTTCTCGTATAATAGTTTCACAAATTTCGATTCTACATACGTAGGTATAGTGAGATTATTTAACTCTGGTGGCTGAATTTCCATAATTCGTCATTGAACTACGTGAGTGTAGAGTAATTGTTGAGACAGGGGGTCGGCTACTTGTATCGGATTATATTTGTTAAATGTTCAACACGTTGAACATTTCTATTACAGAGTGTACATAGAGTGCACTAGCCGCACCTATTTGCGTGACTCCGCCCATCCAGCCGCCACAGTAAAAAGAAATTACTATACATGTGTTGTTGGATGTGATATTTATGTGTTGTGTTCATGTTCTGTTACAGGTCGATTCACGTGCCTTCATCATCCAGTGCATACAACTGTTTCACAAGATACTGATCTTATACCTACTTACTTAATCTTTGTTAATTAACACTTATGCAATATTAACCAGTAATTTTTGAGACACCTGAAAGTGGGTACAAATGGACGGGCAAAATTTCTCCACTTTCAGGTAAATACAATTAGCTTGCAGTTATTATTATTATTATTATTATTATTATATGTATGTATATAGTGTGCCTTATTAGTACGTAAGCTGCTAGAGCGATTTTGTATCTATAATTATTATTATTATATATTATCTTTATTAGAATTTATTGAAAAATCTAATGGCAATAACAATACGGATATTTAACGATGTTATACAATTTTATCTGAGAAGAAAAATTAATTATTTATCTAAAAATTAATTAATATTAGAAATAATAGAAATATATTTTATTTGTCCTATCGTATTTTAGAATTAGAGTTTAATGTTTCTAGTCCTAAAGGAAAAAAAAATGACATGATACTTTGAAATTACTTAAAATTATATCAAAATTTTTCAATTGTTACCGGATTTGTGCACAATTTGTAACTAAATTTTGATAAATACTAAGGGCAATGCTGATGTACTGGACCTTGCACAGAAGGACACTAATGTATATTCAATTACAAATTATTATAACTACAAGTAGAATTTCAATTTAAATATTTTTATTACAACTTAACTTTTTCAATTCTAGATTTTGATTCAATTGATTAAATAACAGAGGTGATTGAATGAATAAGTATTTGTCCTTCTGTGTGAACATACTGAACGTACTATAATTTGTATGCAGATTATCATTGTATTTAGTTGTTAGCTTTTTTTGTACTTACACACTCGAGTGCGGACAGCCATTGTTTGAGTATTCTCCGATGGATGTGTTATTCATGAGTCCTCGATGTGTGGATGTGGAAATATAAGAGCTAACATATCACTTCCACTATGTACGTATGTCGCTATGTACGTTTTGTCTGTGCAAAGCGTACGTATAGCGTGTTATCAACCTGCAATATTAGTTAGATATGCCACAGCATACACTAGTGTGTAGTGTTAATTTTCGTGGATTTATTTACGTATTTGACTAGAATCAAATTTAAATATATATTTATTAAAAAAAAAACATTTATATTGTTAGAAATGCTATAGAATTCTGTACATTGTGCTTTATTAGAAAATATAAAAATACTGCATAATCGATTTGTTTATTTCATCCTCTTATCACCTTATGTACAATGATCTTCTAATCTTAATATTCATTAATAATATCAATTATTTTCATTATAATAAAGTGGATTAATAATAAATAGTGGAAAACATAAAAATAACAATAGTGAAAAGTTTAATTTGTTTCAATGAATATTATCTGATTATTGATTCTGGGATATAAAGGTAAGCAAAGTGCATATTTAATATTTCAAATAAAACTATTTACATTGAATAGATGATAATCGTTTGTACAATTTCGTTATATTGGTTCAATTGATTTTTATTCAGATTATACTAATTGAAACATTGTTATTTAATGAACCATAAGTATAATTTGTTTGCGTGTGACTGTATGTAGATCAAATGAATTATTAACTGTTCCTGAAGGTATTGGATAACAGAAATACTTGCTGTATATTTGTAACGTCATGTGTAAGTACGACGTCTTTATTGTATTGTATAACTGTCATTGATACAGTTCCTTTAAACTGTTACGCAAAATTATCACTAACATCTGGTACGGCTCGTAACTTGTAAGTTTATGTGGTTAGATATGGTACGTGTGCAAGTACTGACAGGTATCTGTAATGGTATCGAATATACACACACACACATACACATACACATATGTATATATGTATATCGTTAGTAGTTTGTTTTTGACTCGTGGTAGTGTAACAAATCGTTATAGTGAAGACTATTGAAGAGCAGGTGTAGTGTTTGTGTGAGGTAACATCTCAGAAGGCAATGACACTCACCTACGCTGCTTTTACGAGTAAATTACCATTTACGTGTAGCTGTTCGGGAATCAGCATCACACGGCACGGCACGGCGCGGTACGGTACGGCACAGTACGGCACGGCCGGAGAGAGGTAGGAGGCCGGGTGAATGGAGTGGATGATGTGTTTCCACGCAAACCACATGCATATCCGTCGGCATCGGGCGCATCATGTAAGTAAACACTGATCGTGTATTATAAATGAGGCTATTCACTTAAGGAAGTCGCTCTCTCCGGGCGCAGATGCAAATTGTGCACGATGTTGTTCTCTGTGCACGGCAGCCGCGGTAGCATCGTACCGGTACCGTTATCTGCGACGCACGCACCCGCGCGAACACTGACCCCTACGCATCGCGAACCCGCGCGCATGGGGTGAGTTGTTTCTAGTTGTTGTTCTTCTTCCTCTATAAGCTGGTGTGAAATGCAACCATATCTACCGTACATAATATATCGTACAGATGCATACATGAGCTTATAGCGTAGGTTTAAGTGGGTGTAACACTATACCAGTGGTTCTCAAACTGGGATTCACGATCCCCTAGGCCGCAAAGGGGTAATATATTATCTTATAAGTACATTTTAATAAAATGCGTATTTAGTAATCAAAAATATAATATATAAGGTGAATAAATAATTGTTTGTGAAAAATTGTTTTATTAACAGTAGCCTATATGTTAATTTCTACGTACTTACTTTCAATTTTAAAAGAATCCGCGAGCCAACAAAAAAATTTAAAGGGATCACTACGCAAGAAATTCTTAAAAGTTTGAGAACCACTGTTCTGTATCCTTCTCTGGCTTATCGAACATTAATATGTTGCAATAGTCACTTAGCATTGAATAATATCTACATGTGTATAATATACAATACATATAATGTCGTATTAATCATTTTATTCAGTTAAAAGCAAAGACAATTTGATACGCAATGTACATATGTATATGGTTAATTGTTACTAAATAAGAGAAAAGGAAATGCAAGTTAAATGTTAACAAAGTTAACTATAACCTGGTACATCGTATTTATTTCTTATATCACAATGTTATAATAGTTATTTCAAACTTTATTGGCCACATTTTTTACGTATAGACAATGGAATTTAAAGTTCAGATGAATCGAATTAAATAAAGATTTCTCTTGTGTCAAATAAAGTACATATAAGGATATTTCTTGTGCATTACGGTTTATCAGATATAATCTAAACTTTAACGCATCTATTTATGACTTGTGACGTTCTAGTTAATTATATTTATGTGAATCTTATAGATATAATCCGTCTGTACAATGCAATTATTACAGTTTTTAACAAGTTATAAGTAATACTTATTTTCTGATGTTACTAGAAGGTTCAGGGCTATATTTTCGTAATAATGAATATATGTAGATATTATTCTTTGAAACAGATTTGAATGTTTCTGGGAAGATTTTTTTTTTTGAGACGGCAATGTGAAATTATAGGTGTTTCGGTTGCATGTATACTGTTCGGTTACGAACAGTATTTCGTCATTTGCGTGCGTTTGCATGTTCGCAAAGAAGTGTATAGCGTCGATAACGATGTGATGTATAGCTGGCGTGCTCCGTGATGTGGCTATTGTACGGTGCTGGTGAACTGAGTGCACGGTGGCTGAGAGATGAGCCGGACGAACGGACGGACGCTGGGAAGTGGAACATGGCTCCAGGGACAGCGAGCCACTTCCCGTTGCGAGAGAACAATCAACAAATTAGTGAAAAATGCGGAACCCATCTTCCATATACACAGGCCACAATCTCTGCAGTGCAAATTACCCGTGCTACGTCGCTTTCAGCTATGTGCACCGATCACCGTGCGTACTTACAGGACTGTACTCAAATAAACTAACAACACCATAACACCATCATCTACCATAATTAACATAACCAAGCAACAATCAGTTTCACTTCATCCATAATCTAACCATCATGCATATATACATAACTAAATATTGTGAATCATTATAATATTATCCAATACCATAGAATCCTAGAAATGATCTCTCATTTTTTATATTATTATATAATTGTTATTATTTTTAACAATGATTAAATTTCATTATCTTGTAGACTTTTCGTACGTGTAAGATAAGTGAAATTTAGTTCAGTTTAGTAATAAAAAAAACAAATTATTACAGAAATAATGTGTAATATTCAGAATACTGTTCTATTTGTCATGTCACATTAGCGGAGAGAATAATTGCTAGAATTTTGGTGTGAGTACGGGCCTGATTCCGTGCGATGAGAGCGTCGGACGGGTGGAGAAAGTACGCGGGTGTGAGAACCATCGCGGCGCCTGGTTCACAAGCGCCGCCCGCGGCAACTAGTGGTACTAACTGTCCATTCATAACAACAACGCAACGATCTCTCGCCAGCACGCTGAATATGTACGGGTGTCGAGCACTGTTGATCATACACCAGCAGAAATGATGAAAAATTAACAACATGACTTTATAACGTGAACCACGTATCATAATATGTTCCGAGCGCTAGTTTTTGTCATAGAAAAAACATGATTAGCCTGGCGAGTCGATTATAAAAACTACGGACTTGTGTACTACACTGTTTTACACGATAGATCAGTAATCGATGTACGGTAGTTACGATGCGGAACCGAGTAGCAAAATCTTGTCGGCCAAATATTTTATATTCTACAATATCGATACAAAACATTGTGTGTAATATCGATAGAGTCTCTTCAATACATTACATACATTGTTGCTGTACAATCTTCTCGTTATATGTACATTTAATAATTTCGTATATTTCACCATTAAATATGCAGTTATTTCCGATATTTAATACATACAGATTTGTGTGATTATTGTTTTCATAGTCAGCCGAGACAGGTACGTAGTACCTACACGTATCGATGTATATACACGTCCGTGCATGTCGTTACTGGTAGAAGAATGCACGGAGTGCTTGAACTCGTGTCCGTGTGATGTTGGATCGCAACGCCCGTGCCATGTCGGGATGGGACGGTGTGGGTGAGTGCTCGACGGTTCTCTTATATTCAAATTATTCCCGATGCATTTATAATGCTCATGAATTGAATCTGGTACATGAGTTCTAACGGTTATCTACATTCTGTTTCGTACCGTAAAACAACTTACAATTTATAACTGATTTTATAAAGTATGAAGAAAACTAATTATATATATATATATATATATATATATATATATATATATATATAATATTGTTATTTAATTTTATATAAAATGTATAGGATTAATTTTAACATAAATAATATTTCGCTTACAATGTTATTAATCAAGACATATGACACATTCAGACACATTCATTGAGATGATTATTAAATAATTTTATTGCTTGTGCAACATTCAATAGACATAACATTAAACACATTCATAAATAATTCTTGTATTGTGGCGCCTAGTAATTTTATTGCAAATATAAAACCGTACAGACATTATTATCCTTGAATTGTTTACAGAGTAGATACGTATCTGCCTGTACGTACTATATGTACATATGTACGTACGTATATACCATTTGATAAAATAATTAATTTTCCAGTTGATTTTATCGATTACCTATATGAAAGAATAGTGAGTGAATGATAAATGTAAACATTTCATTTATCTATTACAGTAGTAATTAAATTTAAGTGCTATAATATTTCTCCGGGTAAAAACTGTATGCCATAACTTTGCGTTGGCCGGAAAGAATTCCACAATAAATATTAAAATTGTAATTAGCTGTGAACGAACAGCGCAAATGTAAATTCTATTCATAAAAGCCCTGCATCTAACGTTGATGATAAATAGACCGTACATCTATCATCATAAATCCAGCGGCAGCACCACACTGCCAGGATTAAAACAACGCAGCAATGCGATGCCATGCACGCATACGCACACACACACATTCACATTCACCGGTATGGTATGGACACGAATTCACCAGCAACCTGAACATACCTGCTGTTGCTGCTGCTGCTAATGCTGCTGCTGCTGCTGTTGTTGATGTACACCAAGTATCTCGCGTACCTACTACAGACTATTAATGTTTTCACGTATAACGTAATAACAAATTAAAATTGACGATTGCTTACCGTATCCCCTGTCTGCTTCTGTTAATTGTCGTTTTTCAAAACTACGAACGAATTACCTCACTAATGGATACTATTATCTGTTAATTAGGCGTATTAATAGCTTTTACAATACAATAAATTGCGATTTGCGACGATTGCAAATTATAATGTCGTTAGCTTACGTATTCGTTTCCGTGTTTAAAACAATTAAATTTTTGTTTTGTTTGAGTACTTTTTTCGAAATATTTGTGGATCTTTCTAATTACGGAGCAATACATTATTTACTTACTTTAAAAATGTTGATACAATTACATAAGAAAACGTTGAGTTATGAATTTTTAAAATATTTATATTATAAACACTTCTATTTCCGATTTTGGATCAGTTCATAAAAATATATGCCTCTTCTCTGAAAAATTATGATTTTTCAGACATCTTATTTGATCTTCTACGGCATGTTTGAGTTCTACTATTGGGATTTATTCTTAATATCGGTAGTGAACAAGGTTACAATTTTGTGTGGGTGTTATTATCTATTGAAATATTTCACAGCATTTGTATTGTTAGCATATAACATCCCCAATAAACTAATTATTACAAATCAAGAGGTCAAGAATATGATAATGAAACAGGGTATAGCAAGCAAGATTTGAATCATTATGTAGTCTACAATGCTGTAATGGTTGCATAAGTACTCTATACAAGTCACTAAACCTGTATAATGTATTTCAATGATTTGTAAATACATATATCAATACTTCATTCAAATAATGTCTCTTTCATTTTAATGAATATATAACTGTTGTCGATTGCATCAGCCAGTTATTAAACTAGACTACTTTGTCACTGTACAGATAATTGTGTTGATTAACTGAAAGAATAGTTGAAAATTCTCTGTACATTTATATTGTGAAGTCACGATACCATGAAGATTTTGAAATTTGCCAGTAGGAAATATCTGTAAAGTTATGAATGTATTTAGCAAACAATACCGTTAACGGTATTTATGTATGACTTCGCACCTAGAAATAATTTGAATGCGACAGTAGACGAGCGAATGCTCAGTAACGAGCAACTCACTGACTCTGACGTAACAGTAACATTTGGATAACACTGAGTGAGGATGTACGTATGTAATGTAATGTTACGTGGCGTCGGTTGTCGGTTGTCGGCGTTGGAAAGCTTTCTCTGTGTGCAGCGCTCCCTGTTTATACGAATATCATCGGATTTGCATATTGGTGAACAATGGCAGGGCCTGGCCGTGGGTGGACGCGAATTCCAGGACGGGTGCTACAATGGCCGTGTTATTGACGGGCGGTGGGCTCGACTATCACGACCTGCAGGCAATGGCCCGTCGTAACCACCGCCGTCACCACCACCACCACCACCACCACCACCATCATCGCCACCAACAGTTAGAATAAACGTCAAACAATCGAATCTATCACGCTATGCATCAAACTACGTCTATGCTTTCAGAATTCAACATACATTTATCTTTACATATTTTACATTGATGCACTTTAATACATTTTCAAAATAGATTACTACAAATCACTGATTGTTGTGTGCTTTTCATTTCATTTATTGTATTTTATTATAATATCTTTGTCATAACATTTTCAACATTATTCGCTTTCAATGTTATTACCTGAAGCTTCAGATCAATATAATAAAAATCAGCAATTTTACATGTTACTTTCCTATAAGAATAACATATTTGAAAGAATAAAAAAGTAAATGATGTTTCAGTCATGTAGACTACCAACATATGTATGGATTAGTTTATAGCATATGTCCATTTTAATTTTTTTAGACGATTGTTCATTTCTATTAAGATTTATTTATGTGATTTCATAGTTGTGA
The DNA here is from genome assembly GCA_963422195.1 of Carabus problematicus. Taxonomy (NCBI): domain Eukaryota; kingdom Metazoa; phylum Arthropoda; class Insecta; order Coleoptera; family Carabidae; genus Carabus; species Carabus problematicus. Next base: position 8,589,176 of record OY728577.1, read on the forward strand.
TATTTAACTGAACTAGAAGCTGGTTATGATTTATAGCAAAGCTAGGATGAAGAAGAAACGTCACGCTTTGGCAAGGTAAATCACAACAAAACTAGAATCTATGTCAATTATCACGGTGGTAAAGTTTATAGCAGGAAACAATGACTCGGTTGTCCACAACTACCGCGTAAATTGTAACTTATTGTTACCGAGTTCGAAGTTTCTAATGTCAACGCACTTTCCGAGTTCATATCCAAGTAAAATTCCAGAAGTCGTCGGTCATATTTCCATTATGGTTTTATGAAATTTTTGTAAGAATTTACCGTAAACTTGCACCCTAATGTTTTGTACATTGCTATTTAGAAACATTTTTATTTACGACTATGTTGTGTCGGCTACAGGTTTATGACATACCGTCTTTATGTGTGTGTGTGTCTGTACACGTTTAGTGTACCTATTTCGCTATTGTTATGCGGTCACAATTGGTCAATGTATGGTCAATATTGTCGTCTCAAGTTTGTTACGCTAAACAAATTATCCATACCGTAACAAATGTACAGGGTGAAAACAGTCATTGTCCGTCCGCCAATGCATTTTGAAATAATCAACAAGTTTTCTTACCTTGATTTTAGATGGCTCTGTATGTAAAAGATTTACGTATATATATATATATATATATATATATATATATATATATATATATATATATATATGTATATATATATATATATATATGTATATATATATATGTATATATATATATATATATATATATATATATATATATATATATATTTCAATGTAAAAATCCCATCTTAAATATATCTATTTTTGAGTTCCAAAGATTTTTAATTGTTATAAATTATTTAAAAATGCATTTAAAAGTGGTATAACAATATATTCTTAATAGAATAATAGAAATAAAGTGAAATATTGTGTTCTACTTCTTTCGAAATTTTGAAAGGGCGTCTTGAGAATTTTGCTATTTCTAATGTAAATTATAAATACATATTAAATACGAGCACAGGTTTGTTTTGGATAGAAAATATGAATATTTTCGTATTTCATAGACGTAGAAATGAATAAGGGTATATTCTGGTTTTGGTTAATCAAGTACGGAGAAATGGTGGCTGCATATAGACATATAAATAAATATGAAACACTATGTATATGCTAGTGTGTACTTGCATGTGCATGTTTGTACAATATGTCGAGGACAAATAGTCGGTTAAATGATGAATATCCTGGATAAAGTGCAGAGTTTGTATGAAACGGTGGCCAGCGAGTTACCGCCTGACGAGCGACCACCTTCACTGCACGCCTGGTGAGCTAGTTATCGTACACGCTACGATATACATGTGTTAATCCACCGGTGTGGTCCTCATTTAACACTAGATAACTATCTGGACCGATCTAGATAAGTAACTTGGACACTTAACGCAAGCAATAGAATGGTTTGTTTTCACCGTAAATATACCTGTACATTTTTGTTAAAGACGAGTCATGAATTCAAGGTTACAAAAACTATGCAAATTAGTTTTACCTGCAATGTAAATAGATACGTGTGTAATGTCTAGAACATTTATAGTTAATAAATACTAAACAAATAAATCCTGTATCATGCCATTTCTGATCCTTTTTCTAATTCTTAAAATATTATTATAATAATGCGGTGTAAAGTTTGTAATAATTTAGATATTTTAATAAATAAAATTCGACATTTTTAAAATTATGTACATATTTTTAATTACAAGAAATATTTAATGTAATCTACAGTAATTTCAGTATTGTTTTGTTTGTTTAGTTAATATAACGTTTGAAGACGAGAAGCTGTTGTATATCCTTTATATTAGGAAATTGTGGAATTGTATTGTGTGTGACTGTCAGTGCACTAACCCCAACGTGGAGGTGATAGCGGTACAAATGCCGGGACCAATTTTGTTGACACAATATACAGTTTGGTCGCATAGTGTTGCGCAGCCTTACAGTACAGCACAGATAATAGAAGAAAGTTTCTTGCGGTATTTGGCAGCCGTGACAAATTCGAAATATATATGCCGCATTTTCTAACGGAAATCCTTTTACATGAACTGAAATATTTAAACGAGAAAATTATACAAACCTTATGCATCGTATTTACCTATTGGGTGACATGAATATTTGTTCTTATTTTCTACTTGGAAGAAAATATTTTGCATTTAGACGTTTATGAAATTTATGAATTTTTAATTGTAGCAGCCTATAATTTTATCAATTTGGATTATTCAAGAGATTTACATCTCATTGAATTTGTCAATACATAATATACGTGATATTTTAATAATTAATATTGTTAACGATAGGATTTAGAAATAATGTGACAAATTGATGACTAATGAACATTACAATCAGACAGGATAATAAGTGTGTAATTAAGTAGTGTTCATGTATATACTTATAAACATAATTTACTTTCTCGTAAATGTGCAAGACGTAAATCAGATATTGAATACAATGTACACACGCGCAAATGTTATGAATCTGTCAATATTACACTTGCATGTAAGTAAATGTGTCTGACTAACGTTCGAGAAAAGTTTCTAACATCGAGTAAAGAATACAATGCAAGTGAAGACTTGTCAGTGTGAGATTAGAAATCAGTACCTACGTACATATTGGCGTGGTGAAATTTTCTGCCTAAAATCTATAATTTGCCACGTTGAACATACGTTTACCTACAGCATTGACACAGTTCAATGTGCTCCCCTGAAGGATGAAATCGGAAATTCTTAGATGTCACAATTACGAAAACTTGTTGCTTTCGACATGCTATTGTTACGAATTACTTAGGATTTTTGTAGGGTGCATTTCCCGGTTCAATGACTTTTTTTTTCATTCTATTACTAGCAGTCCCTAGAACTAACGTTTTACTCTAACGGGATCTATTTAAACATCACCGATTTTTACCCATTACGGTTTTCTTCCCTATTGCCTCACTTTTTTTGGGTCAATAAACAAAAAATTACTCCTTTTTTAAAAATAAATATTCGTAACAGTTTTTGCTGAAAGAATGGTATATATAGGTACCTACATATAATCCTATTAGAGCTTTTTACCTTTTTTTTATTACAAATCCTTTTACTTTTAGTATAAAAAATATATAGGACATATTGTCGTTTTCGTTCCACTTTGAACTGTTTGTAAACATGGGTTGAATTTTTTGTGGATCTTTAAATAACAGTACCATTTCCTGACAGCATATTTAGAAGGAATAAACCCTTTTAATGTTTTTATGCCTTGTTATCTGTGTCGAAATAAATGTAAAATTTTTTAACGGATCTTCATTCAAAAAATAGTTTCTTTAGACTTTTATGTGTCTGACGACAACTGTGCAACATTTTTCTAAACTAATTTATTTCCAGAATTTCGTTGTGTTCAAATATTCCATTTTTGTGTGTTCAGGATCAAAACGTTATATTATTTTTTAATGCGATTAAGAATTCAAGTAATTGTGATTTGTAATAACAAATATAGAGCGAAACTTATTTAATATTGAAATAGGAATTTCATTGTTTGAGTTTCCTATTGTACAGTTCGTCTAAAATTAAACACTAATATTGCCACCTGTGTCCAGATAGAATGACGTTAACAAATTTTATCTAAGGTATGTAATTCAAGTATCAAAAGAAACAAATTTCGTTTTTGAAAACATTTCAAATATATAAAACGTTACCGAAATATCGCGAACATTTTTCGATGAATGCCATCCAACCGTGTACAATAGAATAAAAAGAAGGAAATATTTTCTTAAAAAAAATATCTGAACTTGACGAAAATATTCGGTCCACTCAGAAGTCGACGTACGATATAATACGTTTAAAAGAGGATGGCAACTGTCATTTTTTCACTTTTTGAAACCGACACACAACACATATAACGCAGTATAAGTAAAAATGGACCGATTCGTGGGTCATTACGGCAAAGCGCTTCCTCTTCAGCAGAAATGACAGCCATTTCAGCGGCGGCTAGATATGCCGCTCGTCCTCATGTTCTTTGTTGATACTTGACAAGGGTTACCCTTCATGCGCTGTAAACCGGTGGTTAAAAATTCGTCACGCTTTGAGATTGTGGCTGAACTGGGCTCATGTCGAGTAGTTTTTGACACGTTTCGAGATTTTCGGTAGCTTACAGAAACGGCACCGATTGTTTCCTGTAAAACGCCGTACAGTTCAATCAACTGTTTACCTTGCATCGCCCATTATCATTCACATCCAACAGGAATGAATCACCAGATTTACAGAAATCTTGTGTCAATCATTATTTAAGAGCATGCGTACTTTAAGACGGGGAGGAATAATTACTGAACGTAACGTAATAGCTTTCCAGTAATTTTACAAGGTGTAGAATATATTTTGTTTTGACAGCTAGTTATTAGTATTTGCAATAATTCATTATTCTACAGAGCAATGATTAACATATGGATCCGGGAATAATATTCCATACGATTTCGTGGTTCACCATTATTTTTAGATTTGTCATATTGAAGATGTTATTACTATGAATTTGAATATAATTGCTGCTGGCAGAGATGATGCTGTTATGTAGCAGAAATTACCACAATCAGGATGTTACCAAGCATGCAAGTCCGGTAACGAATTCGTATGGTTTGGTATTTCATTCGTAATTAAATTGGTATATTGTTACCACTAGAAGACTACCTACGGAATAATGTAATACTTAATTTGTTTTGTTATGAAATATGTATCCTGTACACGAATATTAACCATGTACCTTGATGACTTATATTTTGCGTATAAATATAAATGTACTTATATAGGATGATTCAGCACAAATCTTTAGCAATTTGTTGTAAATGACTCACAAGTCTAAGACAAGTTACTAGTGAGAAAAGGAAATTGTATGACATTTTTTTACTCAAAATGACCTGCCCAAAAAATAATTTTTTTAAGATTTCTTTTATACCCATTCTAAATCATATAGCATAGGTATACCTAGATATAATAATCATATTCAAAACAGAAGCAATATAGTTAAAATTTGACGATTTCCGGAGATTTTGCTGTCACTGTTTTTTGCCCCATAAATAACTGGTATTTAAAAGTGAACATTCGAAGCTACTTTTAGTTTTTATATGACCACATTTGGCAAACGAAACCACGAATTGTAGAAGAAAAAAATAAAAGAAAACATAACGTTTAATGGAGAGATATGAATGCGTAGAGCGGAAAACAGATTAGTTTGAGGAAAACGATCCATTTGGTGAACAGAGTATTCGATCGTTAAGGTTACGCTACTATGCTGTTATTAAAACGCACCTATTTTAGCCAATCTGTGACCGCAAACGCTGGCATCCGGCTTGAAATGTGCACCACAATGTAACAAACTGCCACTGAACCTGTGTTTAACTTAATTATTGGCTTTAATCCACGTTCAGACAGTGGGAAAAACAAAAGGTTCAGTTGGCTCCGTTCCAAACTGACCGCAACAAACCCGGAGATCTAAGTAGCCTGGGTAAATACCTCACTTTATGCGAACGATCATGTCTCGTTCCGATGACGCGCTTCAATAAAAACAATTAATTGTTGGTTTTTCGTTCTCTGATTTATTTCTGTGGTTTTCCACGACCTATGACCACGGATGAAAATTGATTATTCATTGTAACAATACATACATACAGAATAATATTATTCTGGTTTGCATTTCGGACTGGTAGCTACTGAGAATAGATTATAGTAGTAGTGCAAGTGGTTGACAAGTCTGTATTTTGAACAATACTGTATGAGTATGTATAGATGTTAAACGTAGATACATCATTCAATGCAGAGTTCATTTAAAAATCGTTAACTGAAGGCGTTTGTAATGTTTGTAATTAAAATACCGTTTATCATGATAAATTAGCTTCCGTACATATCGAATAATGAGCATATGAACGAAAACACCTATACCGGTAAAGGTTAAGCCACTTTTAAGAGAAGGCAACAATTTATTTTTAAAGTTAATTATGTTCTTAATGAGTAGCAATTTGTGAGAGTGTGAATACTGGCAACCTTTGAATATGTGAAACAGTACCGGACTTAACGTTTTATTTTCCAATTTGTCCTCTTACACGATAAACCAATTCACCAATTCGAATTTTACTTCCTTACAATACATCCCGAAAGAAATTTAAAATTTACTTAATTCATGATTTACAAATATCTATTGTAATTTAAACATTTACAAAACAATTTGCGAATACTTCCACTGTTATTCGCATACACCGACTTCTTTTTTCTTTTGTAATATACCTGGTTAGTTTTCAATTTATAAATTGTAGGTTATTTTTATTCTACATATATGTATATATATGTATATATATATATATATATATATATATATATATATATATATTTTAATTCAATTACGAATTTATGTAAAGCATATGGTATTAGCAATACATACTTTGTTGTTCTATATATTTAGTCCAACCCTGTATGTAAAAGGGGGGCCACCAGATAGGTATAGTATTACAATCTGCCAAGTTCCAACCGGGTATGAAGAAGCGCCAGCCCACATATGCTTGCATACAATGTATGCACGCTTGTGTGCGTTTACATGTGAATATAGATAGGCGAAGCTTATAACGTGTAAAATAGCGGTCACTAATTAGGCGCAAAGGGGGCGGCCACGGGCAGTAGTGGTCTCTGGGCGTCGCCAACTGTCTTCTCGCAGACGGCAGGTTCCCTCCCGCGGACTGAAAACTAATCAAAACTATGAAATGAATAGCTACTAATTTGTGCTTCTGTTGCGACGCGCACACAAAACTAATAATGGATTATGAGTTAAATGTCAGGCACAAATCAACCACAAATATATACACCCGAAGCGAAAAGGATTCACTGAAATCTTAGAAGCACAAACAAATAAAGAATTCTGAAAATTGTTTTATTATTAAATAGAGAATCTTTTCATTCCCATTTCTTTGATACTTGACTAACATCTTAAAATTGTACAACAATATATCAAAAAGTGATTGTCGGAGAAAAATGGACGTGGTGCCTTTTACCTCTGGTATTCAGATGTATTTTGACATGAAATTTAAAATCATTCGAATAATGAATAAACATGTAAACAACAATGATTCGAACTTCAAAAAAACATTTATTTCTTTCAATACTTAAAAATTTAGAATAACAGAGAATTTTTATGTACTACATATTAACTTAATTATTCAGCCAATGAAACACCAATAAATCATCGCTATTTGCATCCATGTGATTCATATCAAGTTGCCAAAGAACCAATGTCATGTTGAACCAAACTTTTTGATTTGGTTCTATCCAATTATAGATATCCAGCGAACCCCGTAGGCATCCATAATTCAAGCAAAGAAAGTAGAACCACTGCGTAGATTGAATACATCAGTACTGGTAGGTTCAATTCTTGATATGGAAACTTCCAGAGAGCATACAGGTTTTCTGCGGTAATTTGTGCCACTAAGGTGCCTGTTAATTTGTTGCTTTAACACAAATTCATAAACATAAAATAAATTATTACTTACCAGCAAATACCAAGGCAAAATAACAATAGAATACAACGAGGAAAATGTGGAATAGTTTCATTTTGACGTTTGCGTATTATGAACAAATGTCACTGATAAACAAGGTTTCCATGACAACAGTAATATAGCCGTACAAAGCTGTATATGAAAATTGTATTTAAATGCTTTAAATTATTATACATTTTTTATAATAATAATACATAATTTAAAATATTTTTTTCATGTTTTTTTTTAAATGACGCCCCATGTACCTTCTATTGAGATTAAAGAAAAGTTTGTTTATATTTAATATATATATATATATATATATATATATATATATATATATAAATCAATTTCTGTCTGTCTATCTGTTCCTTATACAATTCTACACCCGTCGACCGATCGGGTTAAAAATTTGCAGAGATACCCTCTAGGACCATGCGGGTGTCATAGGGTACATGGGAACGCCGATATCTACTGTAAAATGTAGAAAGAAGGACATAAAATTAAATTTGACGTTTGTACATAATTAACTGTCATCCGTACAATATTATTCTTTTGTTGGCATATGCAAAGCCGACTATACCACTCACATAGTATATTGTAAGTCTTTTGTTCAGATATATTTATTTCCATGGCAACGGTACTGTTCTTGTATTGTCGATTGTTGACAAGGCGATTCAATCTGAATTTAATAAATGTACGTAATATTAATAATGTTACGTAATAATTGAACATTTATTACGTAAGTAATTATAAATGTAAATAATTGCCCGAGCGACACCGGGTACTTTTAGCTAGTATATATATATATATATATATATATATATATATATATATAATATATATATATATATATATATATATATATATATATATATATATATATATATATATATATATGTACATATAGTATATCTAGGTCCATAAAATTAACATTTATTTCATTGAAACACCATTACAAAACATTTAAGATACTAAATTTATCCCTTCATTTTATGGGACACCAAACAAGATATTAATTAGCATTCGTTTTTATTTTAGAAACTTGGTAATCATAAAATTGTTCCAAGGCAAACATTGAAAACTAAACTATTTTTGTCGGCTATATGAGTGAAAATACAAGATTGTTGTAACCTGGTCATATAACTTTATAGTGCCTGTCAGAATTCTATTCTAAATTTTAATTCGTTACGTTTCGCTTTTAAAGCACAATAAACTATAAAATTTACAGCCCCTATAAAAAAAAAACTAAATCAATCAAACAAAAATAGCGCGCATTTAACTAGTTTCCAATTAAACTAGCACAAATATCATGGAAAAACTGCATTTCCATTGATTTAATTGATTTCTTTTCATGGCATTGTTTAAATATTTAACTCATACTAAAAATACTGCGCCGCATTATATGTATAATAAGCATATAAATTCATCATTAATTGGTTGTTTAATCACAAGGTGGTAGCAATATAAGATGAGAAAAAAAAGAGATAATAGTCTTGAGTAATAAAAAGAATCCGTAGGGGCACAAATATGGCCGGTGTTAAAAATTAATTAGCCAGAGTTTGGAAACGTCCCTCTACTATATTGCGTATAAGCAATAAAAGTGGTAGTTTGAAATCGTAAATATAAAAAGTGTTAATGAAAGAAAACTCCTACCTACGGATCTGTGTAACCAAATAATAAAATACACACATGAACTTTGTAACATAAATAGTTACATTTCATTCCCCCGCTAAGCGATATGTACAGATTTGAAAAGAACTATAATTACAGCTGTGTTTCATAAAAATAAGAAAACGAGTTACTAAATGAAATATTATTTATTTCGTATTAATTATGTATTCTTACGTGCCGGCGGCTATATTTGTAGTATAAAATTGTCAACGTCATTAAGAGATGGGCACACATACACATACAATAGCTAAGTCGTTCATTTTGTCATGGATGACATGCTTTATAGTGTATTTTCGAGGGAGCCCCCGATACCAATTAACGTTTTAATGAGAGAATTGATTCGAAGGCCACCGTCCAGAAAATTGTTTTTGTTATTTTTACTCGCTGCACGGGAAATTAATAACTTCAAATCGATCGCTTTATAAAGTACTTTATCATAAGCATTTAATTAATATATTGACACATTCGCTTATCACGTCCTTAAGTGATTATTTCAAGCAGTATGTACAATGTTATAAGATTTAAACTGTGTAGGCAACGATCTTCCTTAAATAATATCATGTTCAAACAGTAAATTATTTTTAATTATGTATATACCATTTAAATTTAAGCTATAGGTATATAAATATGTGTATGATACCAAGGAAATAGAATTTGAATTTATATATATATATATATATATATATATATATATATATATATATGCATATATATATATATATATATATATATATATATATATATATATATATGCATATATATATATATATATATATATATATATGCATATATATATATATATATATATATATATATATATATATATATATATATATATATATATATATATACCGTGATTATGTGAAACTAGTAATGTTCACGAATGCAATTTGCAAAACATCGAGTAAAGTGGTAGATCTCGGTTCGGCAAATATGGTGATGGAGTGCAGACGAGAGATGAGTGCAAGCAGTGGCCGAGTGTACAGGTCTACTGGTTGACAGTGATTGATGACACATCAACTCCCTTATGCAGGCTCATCGTTATACCTTACTCGCTGCATCTGGCGGCGCACAAAGACGTCTTGCGCCGGCCCCGCAGCCGTCGTCAACGTTCAATCAGTTATTCAGCAAACATGCAAGGCCAGACAAGTTGGAAGGCTTCGTTACGGTTGCTTGTAATCAAATGTAAATTATTCTGATTAATTATTGTTTTCAATCAAGCTCTATTAAATAGTATTGCAAATACCATGTGGTACTCACACAGTTGAGTTGCGTAAACGTAACAGCGACTGGTGTAAAGATCAATGATGACAGTTTGCCCTTTGTGCAATAACCTGTTCGTTAAGGAACAATGACGACGCTAATAAGTAATACGCAATGTGAATATGTTCTGATTCTTGTATATTGTATAACATCGGCTTCCGAGACACATGAGAAGAACGTACGTACGTAGGTATCGATTGAACGGCGCGTTTCAGTGTTATGAAAGCAAGTAGTTGTTGATGATGATGATGATGATGAAGTGGAAACAGATTTATATATAGGTAAAGAGGTAGGTACCTACGTACGTACGTACGTATGTCGTGTACGGTGGTCCAGTTAATTCATTACGTCAATCTATTTCATAGACTGATCTGTAGCAAGTAAAAAACTAAGAAAAGAAGAACGATTAGCGTGTAGAGGACGCGGACGATCTGATCAGGTGCCAAACCCCATAGTGAGGAAGAGGCGCGGTTCAGGTGAAGAACCGAAAGGAGTTGGTGCGCTGTACGAGTGTGCGGTCGCGGTGTCCGTTATTAATAGGCTTTCTAATGAGTAAATCAATACATTAATTAACCGGCGCAGTTGAATATTCCGATAAGAATCGGGCTAAGTGAATTGTCAGGAGACCGGTGATAATTTGTTCTGTACTTCTTAATTATTGAATGCATGACTGTGCAACTCCTTATATCAGTTTAATAAGTAGTCCAGTTTGCAGTTAAGACGTCCGCACGATCATTTATCATATTTATTTTGACATGAACTGAAATGTTCGCCGGGTTTTACATGCGAAACATTTGCCTTATGTTCTTGTACAGCTTGTGTAACACACTCACTTACTTACTTACGTACTTACTCATTGTTCTCTACAAGAATAACAAGGCCTCGGGTACACCAAGTACATATCAGTACACTTCTTAGTACTAGAACATTCGATTTACTTTATACATACATATATATATATATATATATATATATATATATATATATATATATAATATCTTTTAGAAATACAGTTATCAATGGTTTAATTAGATAAACATTCATTGTAAATCAAAAATAAAACACAAGAATTTGAGGGATATACAAAATTAATATAAATGTAAATTCTAACAGGTGATATAATAGAATTGTTTTCACAGTAATTTAATATTTCTATATAAAATAAATATTGCTAATAAAATATATTTAATGCTGGTAAAACAGTAAAATATTTCATTTTATTGCTGAAATTAAAATGGAAATATCATTGTTTGTACAAGTAAGATATTCTTTACTTTATTGCGAATTCCGATTAACATCTTAACGGACAAGTATCCATGATAATAAAACGCGCAATTTATTTCTTTCTTCCTATATCTACTGTTTTCCTGTTCGCTGAAGCGCTGCCACACAAGACGAATTCGATAACAGTTAAATGAGTAATTGTACAAGATGTACACATTTATTTCCTTTCTGACTCGACTCAGACACACATATACACACACACACTTTACTATCGCCTAGAAACAGCAAAAACCATTTTTATCAAACAGTCTACGGAAATCATTCATTAGCTTTTATTCCGACATGTCTAATACACACGTAGAGACAGCTTTCGGCGGCGACATTCTAGACACGTACGTATTTACCAATTTGATAAAGACAGAGTGAACGATTCATTTAAGTACATACATAAGTATATACTAACTCAACACACTCATATAGTGTACACGATAAAATTTACATACATGTCATTGGAAAATTCGTAAGAATTCGCACAAAAACGACAATAAAAACACTTGGAAGCATAGATAATTTATTCATTAATTCACATCGAGCAGTGAACGGAATATTTTAAAATTCTAACGTGATCGTAATCAAATCATAAATTTGTATTGAGAAGTGAGAAGTGCCGATTCATGGTGATGTATGGTTCGGTATCGGTATGTTCGCGCATGCGCACACATTTGAACCCGGGGGTTCGGTATAATCCACCGTGTAAACTATAGACACCTATTGTACAGATCTGTTATTGATGAGGTGAGAAACAGATTATATTTATAGACGTGGCCAGACACAGTTTGTTTTTTTGTACATTCGACATCTCATCTGTGAATCTTTTATTTTTTTATGTACCTACCTTACATGCATACCGATTCACTGAGCTATCATGTATTTTGTATTGTTTTGTTTCAACAGTTTTTGCGACGTGCAGTATCTTTTTTTATATTGTATTTTACTGGTTATTAAGCAATGTTCTACATGTCAAACTAAGCATTATTCATCAATATTCTTTTTTGCTTGCTTGAAATGTTTTTTTTTTATGAATATTCACAATTATTTATTATATATAATTACACCTTCGATAGCTAATTCAATGTGCCAATCCTTGAAACGAATCTAGATATTCTCTCAATATATTTGGTTGAAAATTGGAAATATTGCAAGTATTTTATAGAATGATCTATAATAATCTTTCACGTTTATAAATGCAGTTTATAATAGTCGTTATTCACCCTAATAAAAATCCCTAAATAAAATTTCATCTCCTTTATCGATGACAACAAAACATTCGTCGCGGCTGACACCAGAGAACTCTGAAAACATTTGTTCCTTTGTGCGAGCTTCAATATCAAACAATACGATTAAATTCAATGGCCGGGACTGTTCTTGAAACGGCAAAAGTCGGCATCGGCAGACCGACAGACACCACAGGAAGAAAACGGGAGACTTGATTATAACTACTCTCATGTAATGCTCCGCTTTACCTCCATGAATCATCACAATCATGTACCGAACTCAGATACTCACAAGCATCCGTTTCTTTCTAACGCTAGACTAGGTGTAGCTTACGCATTACTTGCGAACGATTATTTTTCCATTGCAATGTTTAGCATTTCATGTGGGGCGATTCGAATAATAAAGTACATGGACAAGTACACTGATAAAAATGTTGTTAACAGATTGTACTCAAATCAGATACACTGGTTGAATCATTTTGAACAGACATATCTATAGCACTAACAACAAAAGAAGCGAGACACATCATTAATCAGCGGAAAACTGAAGAGACACTGGAAAATACATTCAGTGTTAAGGTAAACGGAACATCGAATTACATGCAGTAGATTCACGAAGAGAATATTTTCGTCTAGCATGTAAATGCATGAAACTGTTGTCGAGACACGTTTTCATCTAGTGAGGGTCTCTCGATGTCCGTAGTCTAAATGAATGGAACGCATTTCTGAAACAGTGTGATACCAATCCATTAATATGAATCTTTGTTGGCGACCGCTAAATGCTGACCATTGTTGTCGAGTTAACCGCGGCGCGTTCTGGCCCTTTATTTGATTAAATGATTACTGATTGAACAGGTGTGCACGGCATTCCATGCATAGCTGTGTGATTGATTGCATTGTTATCAACGGTGGTGCCGATTGTTCGGCATGCGTGTGCATTACAGTCAGTGCGTTATATCAGGTGTCGAGGTGTCGGACGCATAACACCATGGACCTTAGCTATACGGTATAACACATCATGCTATCATCTGCACCTGTGCCTGTGACACGGACACCATTACCGCTAGCTACACTTGGTATTATATCCCATTACACTGGGGGATGATGTTATTCACAATCTCTTTCAACTCTAACCCGTCAATATTATCCTTTCAACATTAGTTACCTACATTACCTATTATAGAAATAGATGCTCGTGTTATTTTCTGATGACTTCATTCCAAACAGCTGATGAATCTTAGAAATATAGATACATTATTTATATACGACTAACAATAGTATAACATTCTCTATTAATTGTGTATGGCCATCAATGTTCTATGAGAAAGAGCATTATGTATTAATTAGTAACTATATTTTCAATTATAATAGCACAATAATCAAATCATACATAAATTAATATAATAATAAAATGTAAAATGAATAATATTTGTTATGTATTAATTATATGAAGTTATAATTGTTGGCTAAGTGTAACCATTTGTCTAGTTTACATTTTAAATGTTTGTTAGCTATTTCCGAATAATAATAGCGATCTGTTTTGAATTATTGTATACATATTTGTTATATCTAATTAAGAAATTATATTAAATATGTGTAAAGTATGAATGTACAACACAAAACATAGAAAAAAAATCAATAAATGATTTCGCATAAAAAGAATGTGAAATCGAGTAAAGTTGAAATGTAGTAAAGAATTCTAGTAAGAAGGTTTTGTGTGTTTTCTGGTCTATAATTCACACCTCGAATCCGGCACCAATTAGCCCGCTGTCTCAGACAACACGTTAGATAAATTAAAGGCGACATTCGAGAGATCTCCAGTCGAGATTCGACAACGTCTCACTGTCTCGCTCGTACACCACTTGTTCGCTATACTGTTGTTCCCTTTCAGCGTGGCGTTAATTGAGACCAGCCCCCCACCTGGCGGGTAAAAAGCTCACTAATTCCTCGACAAGACTATGGGTGGTCATGCATCACACTTGTAACTTGCACGATTTGATCAGATAGTAATCTTGTGGGGAAGAACGTATTGGTGTACACACGCCATACACGACGTCTTCCCTTTCAACTCTTCCATGTTTCTATCAATTACCGATTTTATAGGCGCGCGCGAACTCACCTGTAAACTGTGTGACTGTCTTCTTGTGCTCTTCTCAAACCAGAGAACACAGTCTCGGAGAATCGCGGCTAGTCAGGTGTTTCACATACATACAATGTGGGTGATATACACACGTGCCCACTATACATTCATATAGCGAGGGTGTATGTCTATAGTTCAACCATACCCAGATACTGCACACGTACTAACGAATGATTTAATTAAAACATTATTGTACCTACGTTGAATGTGCAAGCACCTTAACATAAAGCTATTATAAGACATGTGTTTGCTTACGTATATGGATTCGTAATGGTTTAGGTATTTTGAAAGAGTATCAACGTACACAGTACATAGAGACCATAGTAATATTGTAATAATTTTAATTTTATTCATTCATATCGGTTAAATTATAATTATACAAACGATGATTTATATACATATTTGCAGTAGGTTTAATTATTTATGAACGTTACTGTTAGTTCTATTTGAGGATAGATGGAAATAGTAGGTACGTGTGTTTGTTGTCAGTTTAAGAGGTAGGTAAGAAGTAGATGGCGTTCACTTCCCATTAGATAACGTGTATTTACTGCAATGCTTGGATATCCTATCCGTTGACGGCATTTTCCGCTAACTGTGTTATTTATTTGACAAGCCCAATGGGCACTATCCACAATTCAGCTACTGTCCATCACACCAGAAGGGATCGCAGACATGATAACACCAGAGCATTGGCACTGGGGCATTAGACGTACCAGTGAACGAGGTGGGTCTAACGTTAACGTTAACGTCTAACCATCCAATTATGGGACACCTTAACTTACCAGTTAGTCATCTAATCACTACTTGGCATCATTGCAATTTAAGATTTTAAACTGTCACTTGGGTATACGCTACGCGTTACTGCAGATTCAGATGTAATTTAATTAATTGGAAGCACATAAATTGAGAAATCGTGTTCCGAAATATGATAGCACACTCTCAAACTGATCTTGTTACTTTTTGCACAAATTAGTATTATCCAACTCAAATTATGCATAAATAGTAAACCGCAGGACCAGATACGTGTTTTGTGGTTCATAAACCAAATAATAAATAGTAACTGCAACAGCCAACAAGTAAAAATAATTTTCACGAATTTAGTCATACACATGTTAATGTATTTTTTAAATGATATAGCTTGGTTACAAAATAGAATAAAAATACCGTATATTAGTAGGAATGCTTATAAAGAATTGTAGTTGGAGGCATACATATTAATATGTCACATATATTGAAGAATTTTTCATTATCTCGGTATCGTATCTGGGGGAAATAAAACAATGAATGAATATTTTTCAAGCATAGCCGGTAACTCAATAGTTGGACGGCTATTATTGCGAGAGATAAGAACATTTGAAATGAATCGACCGTGTTTGCATGTAGCAGGTCCGGGACTGTGGATGTGGATGTGCTTGAGGTCAGGACATGGTGACGCGCAGGGTTGCGGCTGGTTCCTTGCAGAGTGCCGGATAAATCACAGCCCAGTGGACAGAGTACATCGCGCTGCAGCCATCCTAAAAGGCAAACGTCTCCTTACCTTGTTGATGTTTTTATCATGACCACACGGGTCGTATGCGGAGACAAATAAAAATAGCCCCGACTTTACAACTTAACTGGTCCGTGTCGCATTCAGGACCAAGAGCCACAAACCAACACACACACCACAATTCCTGTAAACAAACTATAAATACACCACATACGTACATATGCCTACATGCATGTCAGTAATGATTATTATTTAGTCATAAGTATTCCGAATATGAATAGATACATACTATTAGAAGATAGATCAAGTAGTTCGGCATATAGATGCTAATAGGATTACATAACAGAATCTGGTATTTCAGTTATTGAGAAGTTGATGTAAAATGTTTATGTATTCAGTACCTGGATGTAACTGGCAATGTAATAATGCTGAAGGAATTTATTTCATATACGTTTAACTGTATGTAATATTGAAAGATATCTTTCTTTTCCTCATACATAACTCGAATACGAAGTATTATCATAACATATACATGTGTGTGCATGTATATATATATATATATATATATATATATATATATATATATATATATATATATATATATATATATATATATATATATATACATGCACACACATGTGTGCATATATATATATATATATATATATATATATGTATATATATATATATATATATATATATATATATATATATATATATATATAACAAAGCATAGGTTCAAGATATGCGATTTACGAAAGAGAGATGGCAACCAACATGCGTACAAAAAAAGAAACCAGTTACATAAATACGTACAGAGATGAATGTAGTCATAGGTACGTAGAGAGGAATGATAGAGAGAGACAACGTGTAGCCGATGTTTAAGTGTAATGCTTATGTCGTCAGCGAGGGAGGCACGGCACACTTTGAGAGTATGTAGCCGTGTTCCGAACCGGGCGAGATGTCAAAGTGACCGGCGTATTCTGTGCCGCACACGGAGATCGGGTGACACAACGCGGACCGCATGTAAATGCTCTCAATGGCTTCCCGCCACCCCCGCAAGGGCGGTTCGTTTGTGTGATATGTACCTTTGTGGCCAAACAACAACCCAATGTGACACTGTACTCAAAAAAATGTATTGTAATTGCAACCATGGAAAGAAATATTCACATTGCCTATTGCTCTGAGCAATATGATTTCACCTAACCACGTCAAATATTCTTCAATAATTTTCAGTGAAATGTGGTTTGGTATTAAACATTTTCAAACAATTTAATAGAATATTTGAAAAAAAAATTTTAGTTATATATATTTTCTAACTAAGTACTTTTATTTTTTTGGAAAAGTGAATCGCGCCTTTAAAATTTACAATGCTATATGCATAAATTCTTACTGGGAAAATTTTTTGGTGGCCTATAAATATTAAAAAAAAAACTGAAAAAAGATCTGAAATTGTGGCATTAGGAATTAAATTTATTGTAATTACTCTATTAATTAATATACAATGTGCACTGTATGGTAGCACCCCAATATATTAATTACATTTCTTACTGACATCAACGAAAATGTGCAATGTAACAAAAATGTTTAAATTGAAGTTTCGTTGGGTGTTAGAAATCACTGATATGTCATGTTGAAAGTAAATTACATTCTTTATCATCGATGTTTTCACCAAAACTCCATGTACAATGTAACAAATCACCCGGTGAATACGCTGACCACCCGGTAATGCCCTTTCATAGTAGAACAAGTAAAAAAAAACTAGAAAAACTCAAAGGAACATCATCTGATAAAGGTCAATCTACATGTTAACCGTGGTCAAAACTAATGCTCGACAATAAATGGAATGTGCAAGTCGCGAAACCTAATAAAAAAAGCTCTCTCTAGAAATATGAACTGAAAGAGCAAGAATTGTGGGCGTAGCATAAGCATCCACCTTATTCTAATGTCTTCCCGACTCGGCGCACGTGCAGACAGGCCAATATATTACGCAATGTAATAAATACACTATCGTCGCCGTCGCGAGCCAAACCATAATGTCTTCTCGTCCATTGGCGTACCGTACCGTACCGTACCGGAGCGGAGCGGTGATAAAAGGGGGCGAACGTCGTTCTCTCCTCATCATCAACATCGCCGTCGTCGTACTTGTGTATGCAAGAGTTATTGGCTGTGGTCGATGACATTTGATTAACATATACCTACCCACCACGAGGCGGTGATTGTACGCTCTTCTATATCTGGCCGCCAAGCAGATGGGTCTGCTACATGTTGCCGAGACCATCACCTCGTTGGAGGTTGCAAGTTCCTCAGTGCCGACCTGTGGGCGTACGTGTGATGGACGCGCCGCCACACACCATTTCCTGGTTACTGACGGACGCCCCAAAAACCACAGGACCGGACTTGATATATTTAAACAACTTATACGCACCTACCCTCTAGAATCATTTGGTTTTGTGAACATAATGTAGATAACCTTTTTAATGTTGGATTATAATAAGATTAGCTAATTTAAAATGTAGGATTTGTGAGTATTGAGGCGGTAGTATTATTAAAACACAAATTTATTTGACAATTACAATGTCGTACAATTTTTTAATTCCATGGCTATTCCTATCAAGTATGTGTTTTCAAGAAACTTTAAACTTGATTTTCTTGGTTATGAAATGTCAAAAAGTAAATCTGATTGATAACTTAGATGCAGAATTCTCTACAATATTTATTGGAAGTATTTTTATCTCAAATAATTTTGAACTTTTGCATAAGGAAAAACTGGTTTTATATATTAATCGCCTATAGCCAGTATTTTAACACCCGGTATATATATATATATATATATATATATATATATATATATATATATATATATATATATATATATACAAAAATAAAATAAAAGATTAACAATTTACAACTCGTTCATAACTATATTATGTGTAATAAAACATTGACGACCTAGTTCAATTTCTATATTCGGTCAGTGTAACATTGTTTTACAAATAGACTAGTGGTACGAGTGCGTCATAGACTTGGTGAATATAAAAGGAAAATAGATAGGCATATATATTTCATTGATATGCTCGGTAGGTAGAGTGGGTAGGTAGGTAGACAGGTAGGTAGAGAAAGTGAATAAAATAAAATGAAATGACGATGACAGTGTGTTTGGTGTGGTGTGGTATGGTGTGATGTGATGTGTAGTGTTTACATAGGAAACTTCATTAACTGTCAGTGGTGCTTCCAGTGTGTAAATCACTTGGCTAGTGTATCTTTCATAATTCCACACCTTATCTCTCTGATCTACCAGGTGAAACTCCAATATCGTAAAGTCCGGTCCTGATTGATGGTCTGTGGGCCCCCACGCACCGTGTTCCGCGGCGTGAACATTTACAGGTTCGGACACCCGTGAACCGCTGGTCCCTGGTTCCCAATCAACAGATACTGACGAACTGGGTGGCTTCGCTTCAAGTACAAATTTTTATTATCCCATAAATGTCACATATTAACATGGCAGAAATGCAGTAACCTTGGTTTTACGTAAAAAAGCGCACTGTGAATTGGCCTTTTCCATTCGTTCTTTTTGTGTTACAAGCGAGGACGAGACACGGGACACTTTCTTACTCGACTAATCTACAAGCCTACATTGCGACATATTCCATTTATCGTCAATCATCTATTTTCCTCTCTTACGTACCTATGGCCCCTTACTCAATTGTACAATTCAATTAGTACCTTCTCTGTGTATGGTAGATGCACGTCAACTTTTCATATAAATGTTATAATTATCTATAATTGCAGACTTCGATCAGAATCTAGGGATACGGTGTAAAGTCGATGGTGACGATATGTTAAAGCAAGACCGATACGACGATATCGATATAGTTAAATAGATTACTGTTAACGCTAGTAACAATCAATTATAGGAGAATCAGTGACGATAAGGAAATCTCCGCAGAAGAAAGAATTGATCATGCATCACGAAGGCTGACGGAGAAGGTGTTATCTTAGTAAGCGCCAGAAAAAAAAAACATGGTCGAAAATTGGAACCATGAAGACATGGCATGGTAACCCTACACTACCGCGATAAATGTGTCCTTTCGTACAGGCTATCTTCTGCAGTCGACCAGCAGTATGATACCATCATTGCATTACTTACGGATGACACACAGTACGTCGCAACAAAGAAGTGGCATTCTTCACTGCAGTCATAAATTCACTATTTACACCACATCCCAAACGTGCCGCTCCTACAAAATGATAGAATGTGCTAAAACGTACAATATGCTATGTGAGATACAGAAGACTCAATTTGAAAGCACTTGGATATTTCATGTTACGCGGTATGAATTTTTTATGTTTTACGTTCAAGTGTAATTTAAAATACTAGCACAAGAACGTACACATAATAACTACCATATATGGTAAAAGAAGATAATTTTATTCATTTGATAACTAGTTTTGTAAGGAAGTATGTTGAATGAAGTCAGAATTTGTGATATTTATACAGTCAGATTCTATTCTAGAATTATCACGAATTCTGCTCAAAGTATATTGGTTTTGTTCGGCTAGTATTGTCCTTGAATTTGTCTGACGCATGTTCAAACATTATTATTGTTAATAAATTATGTCAAAATGCGAATGGAATTCACATATATAATGTGGTTATGAATAATAAGTAACATGTAAAAGAGCAGCAATGTCCGAGTGAGAATACGTTCCATTACATTGCGGTTTGACTGTAAAATCATCAATAAGATAATCGTTAACGCGTGCCGTTTGTCTTGTGTCAGTGATCCACCAGCCATGCACCGATACGATAAACTTGGTGCGTTTTCGTTTAAACAAAACCACTTTGTGTACTCTGTGGGGGGTCGTACGTTATTAGATTAGGCTAATCTATAACTGTTAGAGACAGCGCCTCCCTCAACAACCAACGAACACCCGTCAGTTCACATTCAATTATAACAATTCGTTCTGTTTTCTAAACTCGTCTTCTCTCACTGAATTCCTCATGTTTCTTGATTGATATCCATTCATTGCACTCGGTTAGGTACTCTTCAACATGCAACTACATGTTTCATAAACAACACTATTTATTATTCATGCATAGTTGAGAAATGAATTATATTACGTGGATATTCGTGTATCTGGTTTTTTATATAATCATATGAATACCGTGTAGAAGACTATAACGATAATTACGTGTTCAATTACGAGGTAATACGATTGCCAAAATATTCAGAAACACAATGATTCGATTGGAGCAGTCGGTGGAATGTTTATTTTAGTTGATGATGATACTGTCGTAGGTAAGGGCATAGAATAGAGCAATGTCGTTTCGGTTGCTGTCACATTGCATGAAGTAAGTCGTACAGATAATTTTCTACATCACGGCTTCGATTAATGAGGATTTTGTACTAATGAGCAACGTACTCACGTCAGTCTCTTAAACTTATAAACTTCGATTTTATAATTGAATTAGTCATTTTGTTGTTGTTGTTGTGATGCAATTTGATTGAGAGAAATTAGAATCTACATAAACATATATTCAAGTTGTGCATTTATTGATATAACGATAATATTTTATTTTATTTACTTGTGAAATTTGAAATTTGAAAATATAGATTTGTAAATGAAGTTTAACTGGTATTGTCGTGAGAATGTTATAACTGGTAAGTAAGAACTGTATTTAGTGGCGAGTCTAAATGCAGGTATTCAGTGTTTGTGTAATTTTAATGGTAGTATAAGTGAGTAGACACATGGTACATGGAGTGCGCAATTGCTCATCTGTGCAAAGTAGAATCGACAGCAGCTATTACACGGTGGCTATCACGGTGCGATCTTCACCGGACCCGCTTATTGACTTGTCAGGATGCCCGTTACTTCAGCCATATAAATGTTATATGTGCTTACACACGTTTTTTTTTTTTTGTTTTTCATTTTTCCAGCTAACTCGACGAACGTCACAACAATTCAATATCTTCAACATCAATGAACTGCACTGTATTCGAATATTTCTTACAGCCATTACTGAATTATCTCAATTGCCAAGAATAATAACAAATATTATTATTCTGCACTGACTAAAGCCTGTAACAACATTGCAGAGTCAATCTGCGAGCTTCTATAGACAGGTGTATGTTTGTTGTGAAAAATTCAATTCGTACATAACGGTGACTAAAGCAAACTATTCACAACTAGAAAAATATTGTGTATGTACGGTTAAAGGAATGATTATCTGTGCTGGACATGAAAGAAAAGTGTCTTTTAACAAAAATTCTTTTCTGTAAGAGGCGTAAACATGTCTGACGGAGGCAACGTTTCGGTTATCACAGTGTGCCAACTACTAAGAGGATTAGAGTTGTTCTCTTGTAATCTTCACGTTGGCTTTCTGATTCCCTCCCGGATATCTTCAACAATACCGTCAGAAGTTAATCAGTATAGCATCTTTGACAGGCACAACCATCTTAAACTGATAGCCATGAATATGAGATGCACCATACGTGTTGTGTAGGTACTGAGAATTTTAATTTTGTTGACAAAATATCCACTGAACACTTAAATAGTTACCTGAGCAAACTGCGTACGGATATTTCGAAATGAAAAGTAGTTAAAATCTATACGTATATTTATGAAAAGAATGTGCTATTACATGTTTAGAAATTTTAATAATTATTGTATTTCTCAGAACACTGTGAAACTTTCAAAACATATTTATACAAGCAATCGGAACGGAAAATGAAGAACCAGTAGAAATGATAGCTAAAGCAAAGAATTTATCTGTTTATATAAAACAGGTTACGAGTAACAGATTAATGTTTTCCCAGGACCATCAAATGTGGATCATATCATGTGGTCATTGGACACGTCAATAATCAGGATAACATCACCGGAGACACACGTTGACCTCCCGGCATCATGTTCCCACACCCGATCAGCCATCGTGCCACCCGGCCACCAACGGAGGAACTATTCTTGTAAGACCAAGAAGGTAGGTGTAATCCTTAATTCTCTACATTACATTACACAAGCACGATAATCGCCTTGTATGCATTCAATGGCCGGCTAAATGTATACATACACGCACACACACACACACACACAAACGACTTGTACAACTCACAAACATAGCACAAGCATTTCTAATAAATCTTTTGTTTTTCCGTATTCTGTTTATATATATATATATATATATTTTAGAGAAGTTAAACTAGACAATGTTCTAATAATTCTGATGCAAATTAAATGATAGAGTGTATTGTATAGTTTTATTGCGATATATGACGACGAGTTGATTAGGTTGTGGCTGTTGTAATAATCGTATTTGGACGGGTGTAACGGGTAGAGTTAGTGTAGTGTGGCAGGACGCAGTGGTGGCGTGGCGCCCGACTGTGTACACGGTATCGCAGTGTTAATATTTCACAGGACCACTAAACAGTGCAGGTACAAGTGTAAACACGCTAACGCAGCCCTAACTCACACCCAATAACTTATTGAAACTGCACCGATAATAACAGCACATTCGTATTTCAAACACGTTTTTCTACCTACATTAATTTTGACTCAACTTCGAATTACCCTCTTCCGGAAACGGTATACATACATACAAACAGAAAGATAACTATCTTCTTGTAACTCTTGTTTATACTTGCTATTTAATACTCCATTGTATTATAATACCGTCAAACGTTTCAATAGTCTTTGAAATTATTTAAATATATGTATCTATATTTATTTAAAGATAGAGCAGATAAAAAGTAAAAAAAAAGACAATGATAAAAGTAATAAATTTTCGTATTCTATATTATTAATTTCCAAATGTATATACATATAAATGTAAAATTAAATACTAAAATAATTATAATAGATATAATTTACTTATTCTATTGAGCAATAATAAAATATATCAATTCTGTTTCAATTAAAAAAATACAAGTACCTAATGTTGTGACGAAAAACCGTATTCAGAATACGATAGTAAGAAGTACGCATTTATTGATCGCTGATAGATTGATCGAATCGATGTTCTCTCAGCATCAATCTAATACTTTGAGTACCCTCTAGGGTGCTTCGCTGATCGACTGGATGTTCAAGTCTTCTGGCATCGGATATATACGTAGTAGATACATATTGATCTCATAATGCCATTCATACAGATATACGTACGAGTTATAATTGAATCTGTGTTGATCTGGAATGTTAAAGTTTCGATAATCTTTCAAAATAATACCTGTCAGCATGGCGAGTCATATATTTGTATTACTGATGCCAAAATAATCACTTACGAATACGACTGATATTGTTTTCTATAATTCTGACTGGAAATTTATTGATCATCTGTTGGTGGTAGATACACTGAAATGATATGAAGCGATATATGTAATGATATTTTGTAACGATACATTAAATACAATAATAAACGAATTATTGCAATCCATTTTCGTTCTCCCCGGATGGGTGCAGTAATATTTGATCCTAGAAAACATTTTGTACAAAGAATTTTTATTCTGTTTCCGCATTTGTTTAGCGTTGCTTGCTGTCTTCATGGAATGCAGGAACAAACTGAACACTGGGAATTTGTATTTGCAGTCTTCGAAATGTGTTTAAACAAATAATAATTATGGAGGAAATGAACGAAACTATTATTATATCTGTCTGTATCTATGAGAAACAATATGCCTACACAACCGATTATCTACATAGCTTGTAAGCCTTGCAATTGGTTGGAGGTGGTACACATTATTTCCATTCATATTAAATCGTGTGAATAGGAAGAGACAATGGTCCGATACAGGGTGGTGTTGGTATTATGGAATCCCGTAGGTTATTTGTCATTGAACTTTCCATAGTGTGGCTGTGACCGTGAGCATGTCTCTACAGGTATGTCTACACTTGATATAGGTAACATGTATACGTGCATATACGTGTACATGTATGTATGAACTGGGAGACACACACATGTAATCCCAATAGCAGATGATATAGGTGTGTACACATACATACATGTAGTATGAATCTGTTACACTCGTACATATGTGCACGGTGCGTGCAAGATTGGCACTGTGCTGGCATGTACGGGACGTGGTGGAGAAGTGTAGAAGAGTGTGAAACGCATTGTGCTAGAAAGTTCAAAATAGGTGACAGATGAGTATCTCTCGAGCGGATAATTGCACAAGTAATTGCGTTACATCCGAGTCGCGTGAACGAGTATTGAATGCTCATAAAGTTGATGCGCCGTATCGTGTTAGCAGCGGACGTTACCTATGTTTAGGCGTGTTGGCGGGTGTGCGGGGATGCGCGGCGGTCTGTCTTCGGCGGCGCAGTATTGAAATATAGACAATCCATGGTTTTATATGGTTATCGGGCGTAGACACGTCGCCCACGCGGTGATGGCCGACCGTTTCATTCAGCGTTGCCCATTGACTCCGCCGGGTCAGAGGTCATCTCGCGAGCCCATATGTCGGCTCTCGGATGGCACCCGCCCTCCCTGCCTCGCTCCACCGCTGTCTCACTCTATCCTCCCACTACATGTGCCTTTGCACCGCAACAACACAACATAACACAACAACAATCCGCCACCGCCACCACTACAACCATCATCACCAGCCATCACGTACATACATACATATGTATGTATGTACGTATGTATGTATGTACGTACATATAGCGACGCCACCATCCACCAACACCACCACCACCACCACCACCACCATCATCATCACCACCACCATCGCCGCCGCCGCCTGTGATTTGTGACGGAGGTGGGGCCGCCCATGGAAGTCACCTCACCTACGCAGTTTTATGCTCGCGCGAGGCCTTACTGCGGATTTAACCTTTTACATGGTGATGGTGAATTATACAGAACCCGCTGTTAATAAATTAATCGTGGGAACTGAATGTCCCCGTGCCGTTGTCGCCACAGTCGAGATCTCCAACTGTGGGGATGTACGCCACACTTAACCATACCACATTATCACCGTGACGATATTCATTTTTTTTAATTACCATGTGTCTAGATAATGTAGAATGCATTTTCGTTTTGATGAATTCGACTGATAACATCTCTAATTGCTCATACAAACATCGCACTTCTATGCACGTATTCATTACACTTTCTCATTCGATTTTCTACACACACAATTTATACGAATATGTAAATTTAAGATACCGACGTAGGTAAATGCTATAATACAGTCTTCATTATTCAACAGATGTAAAACAATATTTTTGTGTACCTATTAAGGAACGTAGTGTATGTGCAGGACAATTTTATCACTAGTTCATGTGGAGTATTTAAAATCAAGTACCAATATATTAGCAGCAGAATATCAACACGGTATATTTAAATCAAAATGTTAGCATGATTTTGCAAGAATTTTTTTTTAAACCGGTTTGTTCCGAAAATACAGCCCAAATTAATAATTCATATCATCAGGTATACATGTAATTAAAAATCACATTTCATAAAAAAACAATAAATTCTTTGACATCCACAATCCCGATAACAAAACACAAACCCGAAATTGGAAAACATCGGCGACCGATGACGAAACCTCTGGCGCGACTATGTTCACGTTGCTGGCCAGTATTTAATGTGACATGACGTTGTCTCGGTTCAAGTACGTGACACGGTCTGTCGAATGTATAAGAGAGAGACGCACTCATATAAAAATGATGTAACATTATAATTATTCATAATTGTCGAGACGAACGGCCCCAGCCAGGCTGCTGTAAATCACTAGACTGTCGATTATGAGTGGGTGGTTTTGTTGTGAATGTATGGACCCCAGCATCGCAAAAACGTCCCACGGCTCCGTGCCTTACGCCGTCTGTGCTTCGCTCATCCGGTCACATTTTTATACCGGCCTGTCTTCTCTTCTTCGCGGAA
The DNA here is from genome assembly GCA_963422195.1 of Carabus problematicus. NCBI lineage: Eukaryota > Metazoa > Arthropoda > Insecta > Coleoptera > Carabidae > Carabus > Carabus problematicus. The sequence continues at coordinate 8,616,623 of OY728577.1, forward strand.
AATTGCTTATGTGTTGTGTCAAATGCAAATTATTTTCTAACATATATCAACTTGATTATCTACTATGCTAAATATGCATATTGTTATTATATTTATACTGGAAATGTATATTGTTTGAATCCATTTGATTTGTGGCTTCTATTTTGTGTTGACACATTATGAATAATGATATTTTGAACTGAGCGAATGTTGTTCGAAAAGTTTGTCATGAATTCGACGGTATGAAATATGTTTCATTGTACAATTGTGAAATGTACGTATGTGAATTGACATTGAACAGTGAGAAGTGAATGGAGTATAGTTGAGCAGATATATTGCAGACTAATTTTCCAATCATAATATTTTACGGTTGGATCTTTTGGCTTATGTGATGTCTACGAGCTCTTTATATAAATAACGTTAGAATCATTCTTGTTAGTGTGGACAGCCGGTGTTAATTGGTTGTGCAGCGCAGCAGAAAAGAAGCTGAGGGAGGAACTGAGTGGAACTGACCACAGCGCACTATGCACCATAGCATACAGCACATTACAAGCAGAACAGAAGAAGAGAGGACAGCTCAGTAATGACGGACGTATTCTCATTGCGTCTCTCTCACACTCACTGTTCTAGTCGTTTTTTTGTTAATTTAACGACGTTATGGTTCGGCCGGCTTCATTAAGCCACGTTATAAGTCGCACAGCGGGGTGCTAGTTCCCCTCTAGCCCCGTCGACAATAGTCAAGGGAGGTTTGGGTGCACCCATGAATTTCGGGCTGTCCAAAATTTTATTCGGATTACTCAAATTTATTTATTTATTATTTTTTTTTCGAAGTCTGATGGAGGTACAAGTCAGAATCACCCCCTTTAACGGCACGGACGCATTTTAAACTCATTATTTTCTGTGCATGTTTATTATGCACGGGGAAACTAGGATGCAACTCTGGAGTTATTTTAATTAATTGCCTCTCCAGTTTTTATGGTTGTAAAATATGTGTAACGGTTTGTTTGGACGCGCTCACGTGAAATTCGCAGTAAAATATTTTATAATATAGTGTAAATCACTGACGGCTCGTATAATTAAATTCTACTGGCCGCTCACGAGACGGACGTCAAACGAACGAATAATCCACTTTCGTAAACTTGGAACAATATCATTTCATCTCAATCATCAAACCTACCTACCTATATTTATACATATATACAAGTATTATCTGGTAGTAATTCATTTATATTAAAACCAATTTATTAATGCAAATTTAACAATTCAGATAACACTAAAATGCCAATTAAGCAACTGGCTGTAGTGGAAATCTCATACTCATATGAAAAACACCCAGCTGGAGCAATAAATTACTGGTAAGATTCACCGCCATATACAATTTATCATAACATGTATGTGTACATGCATACACATATAAAATACAGACTCGTAACAGCAACCACTGAGCATTTATAAAATTTAAACGACGTCAAGATCCAATAATTCCTTAGTCAAATAAAAATGTCATTAACATTTAAAGAATGCCTTTATAGTCGGTAATTATTTGAATATTTGAGGAGTGTTGCTCGCTTGGACACGGGCGCGACAGACGTCCGGCAGTGAGCCGGGAGCCGGGAGCCGCGAGTCGTACACTAACTGCGCGGATACCCAAGCTCAAGGCTCGCGCTCAGATCATTCATGGATGAATAACAGTGTCCATTCAACGATCACTGAAATTTCTTTACACAATTATGCAAATACACTCATCAATTATTCACGGATTTCATAAATATGTCTCTAGAAATAGAAATGAATGAAACAATGTACATAAATTATTTCATAGAAATATAATAAGCACTACCTAAAAACTACACAAAAATATTACGTAATTAATTACAATGTTTATACGCAAAATATAAGCCGTATGTAAATAGCATTGTTCCTTAACTGTCAACGTATGTAGTTATATTTGGAATTGTTAAATACATAGCAAGTATCCAATATTTTATTAATGATGATTTATTCATAAGCAAGCATCGTTAAACCTATAACAATTTAATTATATTCAGAGAGTATTTATAGTCATGTGCATGTACGTATGTATGTTATGTACGTATATTTAATAGTTGGTTACGTTGGACCTGATACAGACATCTTAATCTATAATAAAATGACACTTATTCCATCGTTAGAATGCAATTCAATAGTTGGAATCCGTTATGCAGTGTACCGTAAGTGCAACCGTGAACATGCTGATCACAATATAGTGTGCCCATACAAATAATCCGTTTATAACTGTAGCCGAGTGAAATATTAGGGTTATATTGGCAGGGGGACGTGGGGGATGGACAGGATTTCAAGTGCAATCCCCGGAACGCTAAATGTAAAACGGGTCTAAACCTAACCTATAATTTTGTGCTTAACTGACTTACTTCAGTAAATAACATGATATCTGGATGCATCTGTCCAGGTTACGCGCTCGTTGAGTGTTATGTTTGGGATCTGGCGGCGGTGGCGGTCCGCGGTAATACGAGGAATATTATTTAATGGAAGCCCTGATCTTTTGACAAAGGCCAAGCGACGTCCGCAGGGGGACCAGGCGCTGATTGCGCCTCCCGTGAAGACCCGTGACAGCGGCGCCCCGCTGGGGCAGTGTCTCGTGGGTCTACACGACGCGCCTACCAACACAAACGTAATGCTTTCGTCGCGGGGACATTCGAATCCGCCGACCGTTTCGGCTTGTCACGCGTGCTTTATTATAATCTTCTTCCACAGATGAGAAAATGAATTCCAAATTGAATCACCCGAGCCGGAACGACCCGCACATATGATTATATTTTCCTATTTTATTCATCCACACCAGTCAAAATAAATTCATTCACAGAACAATATGTGACGATAATTGATTAGCCAACACGTATATATTTCTAATAAAAACATTAAGTATTCCAGAAATCATAGTATAGAATATTATATAATTAGTAAATATTAGTTTCAGCATACCATTTATTAGAAATTATAATTTGCATTTGAATCACATCGTCTGTATGTGTGATGTTAAATTATACCTGTTGTTGTTAACTATATTATACTTTCATAAATACTTATACAGCACAACATATATAATTGAATCCGGTTTATTATTACTGAATTAGCAAACAGGTAATCATATAAAATTTTCGAAAAACTGATCATGTTATTAGTATCTATATATTGTATAATTAAATACGTGTTCAGTCAAAAGTTCTCAACATAATTTGTCCGGTTTTTTTTTTTGTGAGTGTGTCGTAAAAATCAATAAAAACGATCGAACACAAATTACCGATCATTACGTTGAGCTCGCCATATTGTTATTGAATATTGGTATGGTGATATCACACCTCCCAGGCGATTTTAAAAACAAAAGCGATGATCTCCCATTGGTTCGTCGATAAAATCAAAAAGGGGCCGGCTTGATTTCAACGGCGCACCTAATGAAACACATCAGAATAGATGGATACTCGATATGTTCTGTGTCTCCTTTCAACACACTGCATCCATGTATCTAGTACGACACAACGTATGCATCGAATTAAATCTTACAGCGAACAATCGTGGACCAATAGCGATTCGATGTGTGCCGTTTTGCTATTGTATGCAAAGTGCCAAGTGTCCAAGCAGCTGTGTGTCGTTTGTCGCATCTGCCGAAATCTGGGGATTAACGAACATGTAAGTGAACTACGTCTGTGTTGCAATAGCAACAAACCATCCATGTAATGGAAGCTGTTAGCGGTTTCTAAACTGGTAGGAACCCGCAACCATCCCTTAAATGAGCAACGGTCGTTACACGCAAAGGATTACTTTCAACATAGGCGTTACGTAATCCCCTTAAATGCCTTTTGATACGTCGAGGGCTCTGGAAATATACGAAACGAATCGTTTCTATAACATATGTGAAGTTGCTTGTATGTTTTTTCAAATACCTATTTAATTTGTACATAATTTCATATAGAATCACCTAATAGAATAAAAAATCTTATAAATTATTATTTCAAAGCTCAACTTATTGTCATCGATATGAAAGTGATTTATTTAAGTTTCTGGCTTATAAAATATGATTCTAATTTAATTGCAAATATGTTCATAAAATAACATTAGTATTGTGAATTATAGTTTTACGAATGTTGCTCCTAATGCAATGTCGCTCTAGTTTGTTATTAAGGATAAATGAAAACCTGAAGTAGGTACAGTTGTAGCGAATGAATGTCTCTATTTCTCACGTGCTGAAAAGCAAGGGTACATAATATTGGTTATTTCGGGCCCTATTCTATTGACAGATCCGTACGAAAACAAACCTACCGTAACCACACACCATTGCTGTACTGAAAAAGAAATTCAGTTAACATTTTGCCAACAGAACAGGCAACTCAATATGTTTTACTTCCAGTCCGTTGGTCAATAAAATAATAATAAATACACCTTGAGCTATTTGAAAACATCTTAAGCACGTAACAGTGCGAAAATGCGCAGCTGGGTTTTAGCACTCGACTCAGAAGGGCTTTAGTGATTGTTCACGTGTGCTAAAAGGCGTGATTATCTTCACCTGAACCAAGGACCAGCGCAACTTTCGGACCACACATGTAGATGTCGGTACATGTAACGACTTGTAGTGAACTTAAGTAGGAATATTCACACCTTCGAGTGTTAAGTACGTTTCAAGTATAATCCCGTACGTCCCGGCCCGCACACGATGTCGATAAGTGCTTACTTGTTTACGGGACACAAGAACTTGTTCAACTGTTTGATACAGTGCTTCCAAAACTCTTTACACCGTATTCTCTCATCCTTACATAAACTCATGGCACTGAAGTGTGAAATAATATCAATTGTATCCAAACGTTACAGTACATTAGTGCAATAAAATGCTGATATCAACCATTTCTTATTTCTTTATTCATTCCTTATCCGTTGTTGATATTGTGCAAAATATGTACAAGAAAGTCTACAGTTACAGGCACCACGCAACACTATATGTTATATTTCGGTTATTTATCTAGGGCAGAGTCTGTGATAAGAATAATTCCATAATCGATAACAGTATACATAAGCTTACGAAACAGAAAAATGGAATAAAAAAATTAATTCGAAATGGCGATTTAGTAGAGCAAGATGTGCTTTCTTTAGTTTGTAGATTATTTATTTCTACAAGAAAAATCCAGAATTAAGTCCTAATATTTCGAAATTATGCGAATCTCTCCTACTTGTTCAAATTTACAGTGAATATTAAAAAAATATTTTTTCCACGGCCGGGAGTAGAAGTCGGTTTCTATTGCATCAAAATTATGACAGAAGTAGAGCATTTATTCCCTACGGACGAAATAAGACTCAAGGAGAGTTTTTATTATAACAAAGGTTTTAGTAAACAAATGTCTGTTGTTATGGTACGTTGCATGGAAACATCCCAAAGGATCCTACATATTGCAATTTCGCTCCGATTTATTATAATTCTTTATTTATGAAACTAACTGTTTCTATTTCCGATCGTGGAAAAATAGTATATATGTACACCCCGACAGGGACCACCATTTTTCCCTCGATGCATTTGTATCTCTCTGGCTTCGCCATCGGGCTTCAAATTACACCTCAGGAAAAATAAGACGTTTCGCTCCCTTGGTGTCTAATGTACTATTAAAATTAAAAAGTGTACTATGCCCTTAATTGCGATACTACTTTTTATCGAAAAATATCCTAGAAAGAACCCCTAGTAATTAATTCGCCTTGAGATAGCTTTACTAATATATTTCCAAATTGGAGAAGATTTTATTAATTAAATATAATGCAACTTTTTTTATTATTCCATATACAAAAAATAATTATAAATTTTCACATTATATATTATTTGTTAAATATTAATAATAAAATATACCTACCTAAATAATACTGTTGTATTCGAAAAATTATTATCAATTATAATTTATAAATATTTTGTTCTGTAATTTCTAATTAAACATAAGTTTTAAATTTAAAACTAATTCTTTTTAAATACATATCAGATAGCAAATATTTTTAAATACGGTCCTGTACTTCGATACAGGATTTAATTTTGTTCATTGGAATTAATATATTCTACATTGTAATTTCATACAAATTTTGATGAATCTCATGTAGCAGTGGAACCTCGATGTATCGTTTTTGAAGGGACTGAAAAATTCGAACGATGTATACGGGAAAAAGTAGCATTATATAACATGAATTATATGAAATTCACTCAAACTATACCGGAAACGCATATCCAGTTAGAATTATAAATTTAATATTTGAATAAGCTAATAATTAGTGTAAATGAAACGTATTATAAGTATATATTATATGTACTTAATTTGGAATTTGGGTAGAAAATTGGTATACAAATCAAATGAAACAACGCATATTTTAAAAAGCTTTATTCTTCTTAAATTATACAACATTTCTATAATATAATATTTCATATCATATTGTCCTATAAAATCACAAAATACAGCACTTCTGAACTATGTACACAATGAATGAATAGATATCGTATCTTATTGGTATCGACGAAGGTCGAGGAGCATTTTAGTAAAGGCAGGCAGGTCAGGAGTGCAGCCATTTGTACCGAACTCTGCCATCTGTCGCCGACCGGCAATACTGGTTCTAGCCGTGGATTTATTGTCACAATCCACACAGTAAATCTATGTAAATTACACATTAAAAAAGTACCACGTACATACTGAAGATTGCTTTTACAATCATCCATCTTCGTAAATTGTCCTGTACTCTGTACATACTTCAGCATCATTGCATAGAATGTGCATTAACAAGGAGGTCAACGAATGGGAAATATAATGACGATTCCAATATATATATATATATATATATATATATATATATATATATATATATATATATATATATATATATATATATATATATATATATATATATATATATATACATCCGTGAGAGGGAGTGAGAACACAAAGTACATACTTGTTGCACAACAATAGACACGAACTTGTCTATACGTGTACAAAAAACAATAATCATGGACATATATTGTTAGAGATATTTCATTGATGACGGTAACTTCACATATGTATCTTTCGAATATGTAAGTAATTACGTAAGGAATTTAATCAGTGGGATCTGTTGTAAATACTTTGTATATTATATGTTATGTAATAGGAACATTCGCTGAATATTCTACACCTTACAATCAGTACGTTGTCGCCGTGTTAACAAACAAAACAGTAACAAACTTGCGTTAGTAAATTTTACTGGCACTTTGCATTGAAGATGTAACGACTAGCTGACATCCGAATGGTTATATATCGTACTCGTTTACACTTGCAAAAGAAAACTACACTGTACAAATGCACTGGCACTATCCGGTTACAATAGAAACAAAATTACAGTGCGTTGGTATTTGCTTAGAATGCACCGGGTAATTGAATGACGTTAGCAAACGAGCAAATACATTCTGTAACATTTATACCATTTTGTAATTGTGTGAACAGAGCAATACCATTGCATCACGTATATACCATGAACTGCACCCATTAGTGACATACCGGCCACTCATTTACAGATACTAAATGCAACAAGGTACGTGCATAGACACACTATCAGTTCATGGACATGTACGTACATTTACCGGCAACGTACTTATTCAATGTGTAATTAGCGCGTACGACAAATTCAATTTAATATTGATCACCAAATAAATGATTGTGTGATGAATGATACAAGTCACATGTTTGAGTGTTGATTGTCATTGGACCGATTATTATTTAGCGGTGGTTGCAGTACTAGCACTTATGATCGAATCAATACTGAAAGTGGGATTGTTGTGCGGACTTGGTGTGACTGAAGATGTGGACGCGCCTAGATTGTGTGTTAAGCTGTGTCTTCTTAGGTCACAGTTTCTTCTAAACACCTTCCCGCACGATGAGCAGTTATACGGTTTTATATCGGTGTGCGTTAACAGGTGGGTTTTCAGATTCGAGCGTTGGTTGAAGCTGCGACTGCACACGGGACACTTGTGCGGTGACTCCTCCATGTGCAAGATCTTATGTACGGCCAGTGTACGCGACTGACAGAAACCCTTGCCGCACTCTCCACATTTGAACGGTTTCTCCTTCGAATGGATATATCTGGAAACATCAAAAAACAACATTCACCTATTACTTGTCCATTTGTTTTATACGTACATAGTTAATAAAACAAAATCAATGCAATTTATTTCTCTAAAATCACGGATACATAAAATCTATTACACCCAACCCTCGCTATACGGCCGCTCTTTATACGGTATTTCGCGATAACGACTTTTTTTTAATTATGGCACTTTTTCAATTTACGGCTCACAAAATTTCGTTGTACAGCAAAATAAAATGCTTGATTCGTTAAAAAATGCTTGATTCGTTATACGGCTTTTCGCCAACATTTTCAGAACGTATCTAGGCCGTAATGCGAGGGTTGCATGTACTCGAAAATATATATATATATACATAGTTTGAATTTGTATTCAGTACATATTTTTCTTTTCACACTTATGTAATACTTTTCATAATAAATTGCTTTCTTCTAGTACAGTTAGAGTAAATATAAACATATATAATGTTTCTATACATTCCAGATATGCATGTTATTCTTCATAACTGTACCTATTAAAAACGATTATTTAAATCTATGCAAACATTACAGTATTATGAATTATCCATACATTTACATTTCCGCTTCTGGAAATATTTCCCATAGTTCAGATATCTTATGATGTAATCGTCTTTACATAGATCTAATTACATTTGCCCTTCATATGAGAAAGTAATGTTAAATTCTGATATAAAGTATATTGCGGATACAAACAGCTGTCTAGTTAATCACATTTTCTTTACGAAACGATACATGATATTTAGTTTGCATCATTTTATCCGTGCATATTTCACCGTAATAATTTAAAATCTACTTCAATTCTTAATTACATATTCACTGCAATTTTGAACTGTATATGTATAATAATGTTATAAATAATCTACAATACTAATATTGGATATAAGTAGCATTCTGTTATTTGTTATAGCTATAATGTTACATATAAAACCTGTAACAATTTGACACACAAAAATAATGCATGTTTTCTGAAAATCGTCCCAGTTTTTTTATATTTATAAACCTGAATAAATGTATTAGCACAACATCTGCTAATATTTATAAACGATTACTAAATATTTTGAACGTAACTTTATACCTGAAGCAAAAATGAAAAAAAAAATAGAATAAAATAAAATGCATTAGGCTATCTTTAAAGTTGAAAATCAGACGGCCGAAAATATATCTACCTGGCAACAACTGTAAACAACTCTATGTCATCTCTTTTGTTTCTTCCAATGGTTTCTTTAGTTTACGGTTTGTTTGTTTCCATAATCGGAAACTGCTTTTATTACTGTGGAAGTTTACCTTTCAATTTACATATCTACGACAATATCCCGAGGAGATTACGAGCCCGCCGATACTTGCAAAAGTTTCCCATAGTTACGATGCCCGCCAACCAGTCCAAGCAGCTATGTTATTGCAAACAATTAGCGAACCGTAATCGTCGTTGTAAAATCTTAACTAGGTGTCTTTTCGCACTTATTAACCACGATATTCAACCATCACTTATAATAATATCATATTTTAAAATACAGTTAAAACATTTGCAGCCATACATATAAATCATCTAGCAACACACAAATAAACTGTCTGCTTATAAATTGTCCAGATTTTATTTAGTGAATTGCTTGTTCGCAATTATATTTTCTAAAAATATTTGTAAATTCATTTTGATATTTAATTCATTTTCATTGTATATTAATTTGTATTGGCATTGTACATATTGCTTGATAGTGGTTTTAGTTAAATTGAAAACAGCAATTTTGTCTGTCAGTAAATTAATACACGTGTGATTATTATTTATAATATATTATTTTTTAATTCGATTTTTTACATGTTACTTGAGAATCGTGGAAACTAACTTCTATGTAATTAATTAGTTAAGACGCGATAACACAATATGAATGAGTATTATTTAGAATAAAATACTAGAGGCTGGTTCAACACGAAATTTAACATATAATAACAGGGTGTTTTATAACAAGTAAATTCGTAATTAGTAAGCCGAGATTGAAATGAAAATTTCCGCAGGTGCATGGTTCAGGTTGCAACAGGTCTACACAGAACACAACACAACGAGAGCAACTAATTTGACCATCACTAAATAATAATTAAGACAAGTTGGTAATTGAGCGTGTGGAATATATGTGATCGAGGCGTGTTCACGACTACTGGATGATTGCACTCCGCCCAGTGCCTTCAGCGGCCAAAAATAACCCTTGTTGAAATTGGTAATTTGAATAGAATTTAGAATATGCGGAAACCGCCGCTCGGAAACACGCCACCAACGTTCGTCCGATCGTACACAACGATACTCATTCTCGTGCGATTCTCCGGCTATATATACATATATTTTTTCATCACGGCAATTTTATAATATGTAATTATATTTCCGTTATAGTTGAAGCATGAAAAATTCGCTATTTACCTAACAGCTATTCTCATGATTATTATAATTGTATTATTCTTCTTTCCAGTACTATCCACAAACTTGTTTACGGAAAGAAGCGTCTAGAAGTACATTACTGCTTTTAATGTCTTTTATACTTATAAATAAAACATTAATATTAATGTGATAAAATATATTCGAAACCATTCGACTTATAAGAAAAGTTAACCTCACTTTTCGACAAATAAATATGGCGTATCTTTATTTGCTTATAGAACTTATATTCACCACGGAATTTCAGATATTTTGTGTACTAGATAATTAATTTTCAGTGGCACAATTGACTAAAAATCAATATCAACATATGCACTTGCTTCACTTGTATTTTAATGTGTACTATTAAATATTCCAGCACATTGTTCAACAGAACTAAGTATAGTAGTTAATTTTTCTGTAGAACCTTCCAGAGGAAATTTCTTTGTGAGACTGAAAATAGTCGTGATGGTCGTGGATGACTGCGTTGTCAAGTGAAATTATAACCTAAATATGTATGATAATTGGCCGACAATAAAGTCACTTACTTTCATATATTTGTAATTAAGGTTGGCCATCTAATTTATGTGTTGTATGTACAGGCCGTATATATCACGGCTTGTTAATAAATATGAGCTGTGTGTATCTGAAAGCTTGGCTCCTTATATATTATTGTTCAGAACGCGACCATAATAGCAGCATAGCCCAACAAGTAAACGTGACCAGTTGATAGGTAGGCCTAAACTGCATAAACTCCGTGACGCATTATAACTATGTTTATGAACAAACCTGCTCGTAAAAAAATACCTATTCTTTTTATTTTTACAACTGACTAATATTTTAAACTGAAATTAATAAATGATTTTCCATGCGAATAATTAAAATTGTCGATGATTATGCCGCGGCAACTATTTTCGAGCGTAGCGTGTTCGTTCAGATTTATGAAATATGTAGCTAGAAATATTGAAATAATATTTCGAGAATATTCTCACTTGATATCTAAGGTGCATGTACATACATATGTACCTATAAACATACAGGTAGTGTATATTATAGAGAAATTACTTGGTAATAATTCACACATACTAAACTAGTATGTGTATACAAGCACTACGTTTATAATTATTATATAATTGCTGCACGGTTATAATGAGCTATATTGCATACATATAATGGGATATTATTACTATAATAAATTATACTGTAAACGTATGTTAACAGATAAATTAAAATCAATCAAAATGAAAGGAAGATAGTAATGGATGAATAATTCACACACTCCAAAGTTCTATAAATCGTCATAATCATGTACATTGTAGTTAATAATTGCTTATCTCTTGTTACATGCATGCGTCAGTGGCTCATTCTAATGCTTGATGCTTGAACACTGAGGAGAATCTAATTAGAAAACTAGAGATTATCGTGCATGCGATAAGAAGTTATGTTCAAAGATACTAACCTATGGTCTCTGAGATGATCTTGCCTTCGGAACGCCTTGCCGCAAATATCACACGAATATGGTCGTTCATCGGTATGTGTCCGTTCGTGAATCAACAGATTATAGGATTTAGTAAACTGCCGGTTACAGAATTTACAGATGAACTGTTTCTTAGGTCTACTTCCGTTTTTCTGTCGTCCAGATGTCGTTGTTGTTGCTGTCGTACTTCCGCTGTTAGTTACCGCACTTGTCTCTGTAGATTGTTGATAGATAGAGTTCATAATCAGACTAGGATAACTTGTGTCGATTGGTGATGTTGATATCGGGAAATTGTTCAATGCTTCATCGTTGTCCAACAGCGCCAGATCTTCTTCAACCTCTTCCGATAGATCGACATCTTCCGAGAGACTCGTTTCGTTGTTGGATACCTCGGAACTGGGTATCTCCTCGGATATTTTAGCGGTGGTTGTTGCTATCTTGAGAATATCGATACGATTCGTTGAATTCACATTTGCCGAGACGCTCGTCAATCGTTGTAAAGTCAGGTACGATTCTAAAGCTTGAAGGTTGAGCGCGGCCGCCGCAGCCGAGTTGGCGGGAAGTAACGCCGCTTGTTGCAGCGAATTCATCATCGCGTTTTGTAACGAAAGAGCCACGTTTTGTATGGAACGTTGCAAGAAGTTTTCCTGTAGCAACGCCGTTGCTATATTCACCTGAGAACTGTTCGGTATATTCATCTCATCGGTTTTCGTTGAAACGTCTCTTTTCTCAACACACGTTAACGATGCAACATTTGAATCGGTTGACGTTTGCATCTTGTTCTGTTGTTATGTACCTGTCTGTGCTTGTTGTTATTTCCTTTGACAAGGAATTCATTAAACAAACTCCGATTATGTTTGCTGTTTAAACCGTCATAAATATTTTCATTTAGAAGAAAGAGATACTTTATCTCTTATATAGTGTAGAGGAAATTTACGATTTATTATACTTGAGCATTTTTATAAACCATAAATTAAATGTTTGTCGCTGTTATATTCTGCTTTCACTCAGTGTTTAGACATTCCAATATAGATTTATCACCGCATCAACAGTGTTATGTATATTTGTGTACGTGCATATGTACTAATGTCAAACGGGATAAATCACCGGACATGTTTGTTTTTCAAATACCTGTTTCCATGAACCACATGTCCGTGCGTGCGTGCGTGCGTGCGTTCGTTCGTTCGTTCGTTCGTTATCACCAACAAAAGTTCGAGGAGAATTCACTTTATCAGTATGTCCCGTAGGTATATACCTAGTATATCGATAGTCCGTAGTTTGATCACTGTGAAACACGTTGTTATGCAGAGGTGCGACAAGTCGTTCTGTTCACAAGACGCGGGCCCCGATTCACCGAAACATTCCGACACCTTTGTTGTAATAATCACACGATGCCGAAACAATTGCACACGTACTAACTGTGCGATGACGTATTTTCCTTTACGTCACAAATATACTCTCTCATAGACTTTGACGCAATTCGTGAGATAGAAGCGCGCAAACGTGGACGCTGCGTGAAACAGTAGACAGACGACTAAAGCAGGCAATGAGTGACCAGTTAGACAGACTGGTCCAACGTAGTGCTGCCATCTGGGATGCGAGCGGGGAGACGGAGAGCGCGTATCATCGCACAGGTGTGAGAGACGAGGACGTGAAATGAAAGTGATAAGAATTACACATGCTTCTCAACCCTTTCTGGATTCCTACCCACGCCGTCGTCTTGCGTGTTCTCTGTACCGATGCTATGATGTTGTTTTCCCCCCAGTATGGAAAGGTCACGAACCGAAAACTTTACCTAAACTTTACACTACACTACACTGCACCAACGACCCGACCCGATCCGACTTTTATTCTCTACGTACCCATCTCTATACGGATTTCTTTTATGTAAACACACTTACCTTTCTTGCATTATTTTACCAACCAGTATCACCTAAGTAGGTATATACTATATACGCATACATACGCTTATCCACGTAGTAAACTACCTGCAAATACTTATTCATTATTTTACATGATTCCATTGTTCAATTAAATAAACATATATCTGGCAACAATGTACTGCTCGTATAGGAAATCAAATGATTTCATTTGTTTATTTCATTTCTAATTTTAATTATTCTCTAATGATAAACTGTCTGTTTGTTTCATTATTATAATAACAATTATTTTTGTAACCAAAGTTCGTTTTGAGTAATTGTGTTGTACAGAAAAAGTGTTTTTGCTTAATTATTGTTATATTTATATAATAATAGACTTTCCGTTGATTTTTGCTTAAATATAATTACAATAAATCATAATTAGATTTGAAACACACGCAAATGTTACGCTAATTCCACTTACACTGATGTAATTATACAAAAGTGTCTGGAGACTTCGATGCTCGGATAAGACAGGAGAAAACTTCGTTTGCAGTTTGCGTGTCGACGTGTCATGTGTAATCACTGGCATCGAATAATATTATTACATATCCAAAAGGATAAATATGAATACTTATAAATCGCACTTGTCCATACATGAATAGTTAATTGTGAATTTTTAATAATAATAATTTAATATGTTCAGAAGATAAATGTGTACATATCTTCATATTAAAATACGAGTCTTTATTTATTTAAAGTTAAAAGAGTATGTTGTTTAAATAAGGCACCAATGGAAGGGTTTGTTAATATTTATCTGTCCTTAGAATTTTAATATAAGAATGTACACTGTTAGATTGATATTGATTAATCTGATGTAGTAACCATGTAGATGAAATGTATTTTTGTTCGTTTTTTTTTTTTTTGTATAAATAAAGTGTAGAAATGTATGTGTTTATAAATAGGAATTTAAATGTTTACTTTCTGTGTTGGCACGTCGGTACAGGTAATATACAGCAGCACTCTATAATAAGGTGTGGAATATATTTTAGTTAAATATGGCCTGCTGAAAGTTCCCATATCATCAAGTTAGCAAAATATGACTGGAGCGCGAAATTGAAAACATTTTTTTCTGTTTTATATTTTACATCAACACCTACGGTAACACAGTGGCGTAGCTGGTTCGCTTTTCAGTACAGATATATATGCACAATTATTATTTTTACTCTATATATTTTTGGTTTATTTATTTGAAGATATATTTAAATGTTTACTTGCTTTATACTACATACATGTAAAGTTATAAAATATTTAGGTACTATAATATTGTTTGACTATCATGACATTGAAAATATTTTATGAAAATATTCATATATTATTGATGAATTATGAATATAAATTAATGACTCTATTAAACACTTTGATAAACAGTTGTATATATATATATAATTTTTTATCGTTGTTTTTTTTTTTAATCATACTGTGCTTTATAAAATGACATTCCACTGTATTTAGTTTTTGGATCTGATATTTGTTTTAGATGTGTAAAATATTTTACAAACTATACCACTGGTTTCGGAATGATATTTATATAGAATTTATTGTGAATTTTAATTACATCGGTGTGTCTGAATGTAAAATAAACCAGTGTTCACAGTTCGAACTGTTGGTACATAAAACAGCTGGTGTCAAATACAAAGTCTTGATATTATAATAATCAAGTGGCACGAAATGCTTGTGGGTGGATTATAAATATGTCAGAGATAGTGTTTTTGAATTTACATAAATGTAAGTTATGGTCTTTGCAAGGTCGAAAAACAATTATATTTTAAATTGTTCTTACTGCTTTTGTGCTTCAGTTTTCTACACGTATACCTACCAATGTTACGTGCATCGCTTGTGCCTAAATATTTGTCAATTATCTCCTTCAATTTCACTCTATAACCATACATTTTCACTAGAACTTTTTCTAACGGTCACGTTCACATTGTAGGTAATTATTATTGAAATAATGGTTGCTCTGGGCCATTGCAGATATCATTTTCTAATAATTAATTTATAAATGCGAAGTTTTGCACTTTCCAATAGTTCATAAATCAAATCGGTAGTTAATATTTGTATTAGTTATCGCGTTATGGAACTTCCTCACACCTGCCGATAAACACAATGACTAGTTAAACTATGCAAGTATCTGTGTTGTTGTTATGGCGAAAGGATAAAATAAGAGCACATTGTGTACAGGATTTGTTTGGTATATCCACTGGTTTCTATTTGCACTAAAGGTATCTCAATACGATGTGACAAAATATCAGTATCTATAGTGAAGATAATGGATGGATCCTATATATTAAACTACACCTACATGCACACATATCGTCTTCTATATTTATAATTATTTTTTTCTACTGGTTACAAAAACACGTTTGCAATATAAAAAGTTGCTTTGGAAAATCGACCTTGCCTAAAATAATTACTAGTCTTTAACGACATAATATTTTCTATACATCGGCAATTAATAACTTAATACATCCAGTTTCGAAATATATTGGTCGGCATTTGATCCGTGTTGCGTGGTTCTACATGGAACACGACTGCCAGCCGAACTAAATACGTAAATAACTGACAGTGCTTGTGCGATGCTGTGCAGTGGTATTAGTTGTATCGTTTTCTTTGTCTAACATCTCTGCACTATATGGCACATGGACGTTGTTGCATCTTTGTCATCCGTCCATATGCTGATGATTCACCTGCAAAATCCCGTTCGCGAGCATTGACGAACAAAGAGCGGTTACATTATATGCTTATAATGACTGCTCGCACGAGCTTATCCACTGTTGTTCTCACGGTATACATAGCCAATACACGCGGAATCCTGCGTGGACTCGACACAACGCTATCCCACACGCACATACACACACACACACACACACACATACACATTAACGGTTGGTCGCCGTACCAAGAAATGTAATTACTCATTTTTCTTGTACGCAACAATTTTTTTTATATATATTTTTATAAGGATACCAACTTCTATTACATGTAATAGCTGAATTATGTCCGTTTGCTTTTTTAAATGTTCACTTACCATTTTTATTTCAAAGAACTATAGGTATATTTACCTATGGTTTACGTATATGTATACAGCAATTTAAGTTATACAATGGAATAGTTCTGTTTTAATATGCACAATTCGATCTTGTCATATTTTTAAACAAACCTTATGAACAGGTTATGTACAGCTATAACCTTACTAATCTTGATATACACGTACCCTAAAGATAAAATCACAGATGGAACGTAAATGTATGTGGATTCAGGTATGCGGGTTTTGTACAGTAGTACAATTAACGATAGAAATGCGGTTCTACAGAAAGTTTCATGCAAATAAAATGCGAAATACGTAAAAACACACCTTATTCTAGAGTAACTATGTAAGTTAAATGTTACAATGTGCGGTATGCTTGTAACGCAGTATGAAAGAAGTATATAAATACTTAATGTAGACATTTTCATTCTAAGAGAGTTGTGTAAATGTTTTTTTTTTTTTTTTGTTTCACTGACTTGCAGAAAGCATGTGATAGAGTTTTAAGGCCTTTGATGGTGCGAGAATACTTGATTTTATAGGTAGAGAGTGCCAGGTTTGGATGAAATTATTAGTAAGAATATACCTGTACGTGTAATGATGAGTGAGACAAGAGCGATTGTCAGATAATAAAGAGATGTAAGGTTATGGTATGTTTCGTGTAAAATGTAGTTTCGCATGGGAAATGATTTATTCCAGATGGTGTTAGTAAGTTAAACGTTACTAAGTAAAAGCTGGTGTTTATTGTTTGGTGCAAAACGATTAAAAGCATTTATATTACATTTTATCTAGCCAAGCCTAAGTAACGTTAAATTTCGAGTCACGTGAATTACGTTACGGTTTAGCACTTACTTTGAGATGATGTAAACCTATAATAATTACAAGTTTAAGCAGTACGATAGCCGGCGTAAAGCACTGAGCAAGGTGTGTGTGCGCGCCCGTGTGCCCGATGTCTGTGTGATGTGCACGTGTTTTACGACTGGACAGCGAATTGCGTCAAACCGAATTGGCATTTTCATTGCAATCTCTATGTTCGTGCCGGGACGTTGTTGCGAAATAAAGATAACGTGTGAAGCTTGGTGAATGTACGCGCAATAAAGACGTGATTGAGTGCGGTCATTAACGCGATTTTATACCAAGATGGACTTTCATTGTCCCTAGTGGATATTTTAATACCCACTACCTAACCATCAACAGCGTACATGTACACGTTACACACACGCACACGCATGCGCACATGTCATTCGCTAAATGATTTAGTTTTTCACATTCAATGAAAACTCTTATTATTTAACAACACATTCACATAGACGTATAGTTCAAGATTCAACAGGCAATGCACAGGTGCCTAGTATAATTGTTATATATTGTCACTGGGCGTAGAATATTGTAAGTCACCTAGACATTATGGTAGGTACACAGTGTAAATACTCAGTTTATATATTATGTAAGTATAGTTTAAAATGAGCATAATTTTTCAATGCCAACTGTTATGATATTTCTGTAATATACTAGCTACTTTTACCGTCGTAAATAACATTATCGGATTTTATAACTACTTGCGCATGAGGTTAGTTCAGATAAACTGAGATGAGTTACCGTTTTATGTAAATCCGGAAAACACATGTTTTACCAATATTATTGCAATGAGTCACAAATAAATATAACGACGATATGAGTAGGTAAGTTTCGTGTATGATCTGGAATTGCGAGCGAATGATTGACTGAAGAGTGGTTGATCTTGATATTTCTTAACAGGCTGTTGTTTAAAAAAAAACAAAAAAAAAAAAACGGACAGTTCAAAAATCGTGACCATGCTAGCGTCACCATGCACGCGGCATGCCCATGGACGGTTTGGGCCGTATCAAACGGACTCCAGCGCCGCAAGCGGTGGTCGCGGGCCCGTGCGCGCTCTCTTCGAACCGTCTAACCTACTAATCGTCCGTGAGAACATACTCCTACACTTTCACTCTTCCAACGGCACACATCATCATGGCACACTAGGACCCCCATCATCATCAAACTCGAATCTACTGCTACAAACGTACGTACTTACATATATGTATAGTCTATCCATAGATATAAGAACTTGACATGATTCCTTAATAGGTAGGGTGGTACCCTTCACAGCAGGAGAGGCCATAAACTACTAGTAGTGGCGGTATTCAGGTACATTTGTAATGCTCTTAGCGGGAAAGACAAGAGACATTTTGTCTATAATTAAGACGTAATAATAATTTATTGAATATTACATTTATTTATGTTAATTTGTATTATTATTGTTAAGATGTATATCATATTTTTGTTGTTATTTTTCAAAATGTATTTATAAATTTCTGAATACAGCTCTGCTTTTTATTCGTTTACTGTGTCGTATAATTTGGGATAATCCTCTGTTAATAGCATGCTGCGTTTAGTCAAGTTCTTATATCTATGGATACACTATACATGCATATATGTAGGTATACGACAAATTCGCTATATATTATTAGCAATGGTACTTATATATTCGAGCCTACGAAATGTCAAACACACATTAATAATAGCTAGTTATAACAGTTACATTGGAACGTTTGTTTAAACTACTTATGTAAAATAAATGTTTCATTAACAGGATATATGTTGAAAATATATGTAGATAAATCGAAAAGGAATACCATGCAAATGTAATTCCTATAAATATATATGTATATACCGTTATGTATATGTATATATATATATATATATATATATATATATATATATATATATATATAATACATAAACAAATGTCGCGTTTCATTGTTTTCCGTTAGGCTGTTAATATTAACTTCAGAATGGAGTATTTAACTGCACAACAGAAAATTGAAATGGTTCTGGTTTATGAAGAAGCTTTAATAATTTTTTACAATCAAAACGTGATATTTGTTTTTTTGACAACGAATTTCGAGTATTTACAATGAAAACGTGATTTTTTTTATTTAAAACGTATTGCAGAATCATAGGCATATGTTCTTAGTGGAAGAAATCGAAAAAAATTGAATTTCGTCAATTACAGCGAACCGAACAAAATATTTTATTCAAATCGTACGTATATTTAGCCGTAGAATCCGAATCTGCAATAAAAAATTAGGGTTCCTATTTTAGATTCAAAGTTACCCCTCCCACAAAGAGGGGGGTGGGGGGACTATTTTTTGCACTAATGTATTTCCCCCGCAGAATGATTAAATTTTGATACTTGACATTTTTTCCTAGAGTGCCTATTTTTCGAGATATTTGAAAGTTTCAGGTTAAAAAATACACCCGGCATATATTATACATATGTGTGGATGATTGGGTACTACTAGTTTGGCCCGTGCAGTACTCTTTGCATTCTAGGTTCACTGTATGTACATTCTCCTTCTTATAGCTTTCCCCTTCCGTCACCATACAGTCATACACAGCAACCACCCCCTCCGCCCCGAGGCTGGACCCCCTTGCCGCCGCCGCCGCCGCCTCCGCTCTTGTAGAATTCAGCGTGAGCAAGGATCGTGCACAGGTAGGTAAAGAATGGAAAAGGTAAGGTACTCGGCGCGCGAGCCACCCGTCGATTATCGCATGAATACATTAGCAGTATAAGTGTCGCAATATGGTAATGTGCAGCTAGTTTGTTACTTTAATTCCGTCCCTTGCCATGGCAACAGACACAAATACATACAACACTATGCCGTGGTACTGAAACTGACCATCCGTTCACAGATGGATGTAAATGTGTACACGTACGTATGAATGTGATTGTGGTTAGCACACACGAGAGGACCTACCTACATTGCGCTTCCACACCACCGGACATAACAATAACTTTCGCAAGAGACAAATTATTGAAAATTAAAAATACTCGTAAAATGTTTCACAAATTTAACGACTCGCCACTCGAGCGCTAATGAGCGTAATTTGTAACCGACGAATCCACGTTTACACGCTCGCTCGCTGCTCGCACTGGCCGGTCTGATTTGTGATCACTGCGCCCTGTTTTAGAGGATTTTTATGTTGTGTCCTCTGTGCTTGTGCACCGGTCGACGCGCGCTTAATGATTTTGTGTTTTATAGGGTTGAAATATTGCCCTTATATCAAACACCGAATGCCGTTTTCATCCGTTGTATAAACAAATAATTTACACAGTATTATCAATTATACGCGCAATATGTGCACGGCAGGAGACGCATTTCGAGAGTCGTTTCATTTATAAGAATCAGTTATGTACGTTCAATATACAGTACAAATATTTGTTGCAGCCAGAACCTTCATTCCTCAGCATTATACTTTCTGCATAATAATTTATTGCAATTTACTTTTCATTGCAAATTCTTTATGTCGTGGTCGAAACATGTTTGTTTCTATATAACATATTCTATTTCGAATAGTGTACGGATGGAATCTGGTTTGAATATTGATATTGAACTAGTATGAACGGACGAGAACTATGGTGTATATAAATAAAGTTTTTTTCTTGATCAACTGTTTGAGATAAGTGATATTTTTCTACAAGAGAATGGTATATGCAAAGTAGATATTAAATCAATTTGTGATTAAATAATGCCGTTGTCCGGGATGTCGTGTCGACAAGTGCAGCACACGAACGTGGATCTCTAAGGACCGTCGTGCGTTCACATTCCATGACCACGCACATGTCACAGCCACGGGACCCATACAGTCCCATACAGTCCGCTCCCCAAAGGGTTGGGCTTCAGCTCCCCATATGTCATCTGTGAACCATTGACTTCACCATACTGGGAGTGTTCACTATGCGTACCGCAGCCGCATGTACCGGTAATGCTCGTAATATTATGCTGACAGTCCACTGAAACTGTTGTCATTGTTCTTGTTCGTGGATATTGTAATGTCAAGCGGATATTTTGTACGTATTAATTACGCACAGATACTTGCGAATGCCCACGTTACCGACATGCACGACTTGTACAAACGATACTTTTGTAATTCAACATGACTATATGATGTTTCGTTAAGAACGACATCTATTAACATTGTCACAAACGTATGCGGTTATTTATCACGTCTACAAAAGCACAGAACAATGTAGCAGATCATAGCATATTATAAACCGTCGTTTTTCGCAAATATTTCCAATTACTGACTAGCAAAAACTAAAAGATGCATTAATAACGCAAATAAATACTATTGCATAAAGAATAAATGGGATTCTGGCCACCCTTGCATTAGTAAATATTTAATATTACTTACAAAACGATATTAGCTATTACCTAATTCAATAAACTCAAATAACCCTGTCATTCACACTTTTTCCGAACATTTTTCGGAATAGTCTCTAATTGAATTTCGCAATTTTCGTAACAGTCGTAATACATTGAGTATGACGGTCCACCATAAAGGTGTTATTATCTGTTTGTCTTGGTGGTATTGTCTTTAACATAGCGTCAAACTCGAGTCAATATTTGCACCGGGATCACTTCCTCTATAGACGACAACAAGGTCCATAAGACAACCAAGTATAAGTAAGACTCGTGCCTGCTCTGTCAGTCGGTAACACTTTACCCTTGTTTTCAATCATACAAACGGAAACAATAGGTTTGCCAAAACTCTCTCTATTTGGAAGGAATACATCCTGTCCCATTCTGTTTATTTAACGTCATTTACTTTTGCACATTTTAACTTTATGTAAACATTCAAATTTACATCGATTGTTGTTCATTACACTCGAATAGATTGTCGACTGCTTTTGAACCAGGCAATGTTTGTTGTTGTTGTTATTTCAAAAATCAAAGAAATATTATGTAAAAGAAAAGTAAAAATATTCGTGATATAAAGTTTGTGACATATTATATGTTGCATGCGAAATGAATGTGTTTGCAGTGTATTGACCGCTTGCGGGCATATGTTATTCCGTAATAGTTTACAAAATAAATCATCGTTTCATTCATTTCCCAATCGACTCTCCTACACGAAACGTAATAAACTTGATCTGCAGGCTGGTTTTTTATTTATTTATCAGCCTACAATAAATTATTATTTGCGATATTTTATCGCAAAGTAGGCAGACAGTAAGCGACAGTTGTACAGTGATTAGTAAAAACTCAAACAATCTGTTTTATGTCGCAAGGTATAAGTAAAATGATAGCGTAGGCGGCGGTACAGGGTTGGTGGGACAGAGTAGCCTGGGTGAGTAGCGTCGCGGGGAAAGGAAGAGGGTATACGTATTTACCTCCGGGAATGGATATCGTGAAAGGTGTGTATATGTCACGTCAAGCGGAACAATCACACGTCAAACAAAACACCATGATACAAGCTGGATAACTATTGGTTGTCAAGGCGATCGATTATTGTTTATTTATGTTGAATGTGACATATACACGCATTGTGTTGGACACTTATCAGACACTATGAAAAATAAATCGAAGCGTTCTCTATTCGTCTACCATTTCAATATACTTTTTTTCTTATTTAACAAATATTAATTGTTCTAGCAAGGAAAGAATGATGTTGTTTTTTTTATCTTGCTAGACTGTTATTTAAATGTATACTGATGACATACAATTTTTACAAGAACATTGTACAATAGTATTTCCATTTCATGATAACGTTTAAGTAAAAATAAACTTTTGAAAGATAAGTGAATCTATCCAAATAGCTTTTTAATACGAATTGTTTCCGTCTTTTTTTTTATTCCACTTGGTATATTTGTGTCTGGATGTTCACATTGCATATAAATTAAAGTGTGAATAAATATAGAGGCGTCAGAAAAAAGTATGTTCGGATCCTTGTACATGTTCTACTGTTGTTTTTCATGAAGACCGTGCGCGTTTATCATAAAATACAAAATGGAAACAACAGCTCGAACAAATGATAGGTTTGCACACTGTGTCGTACGACTGCCACCTTCTAGTGATTCTTTTTCTGTTGCGAACACGGATGGCGACACCCACACGCGAGTGGCATATACCGAGATTTGCACTTTGCATTGTTCTTTCATTGGTACATTGGAACGTGTGTTGACTTGAAAATATGTGTGTAGGGGTTCACTCGACACTCCGTAACTAGTTGTCTTCGCAATAATTTTAATATTGTCTCGGCTCGACTTTTTGTACGACGTTGTTAGAATATTGGTTTTCAATTGCAATCAACTATTTGTGGGCGTAATTTCGTGTTAGGAATTATCTTTATAATATCTTGACATTTCATTACATGAGACAATAGTTATTATAATTTTTTTTCTGACTTTTACACTTAAAAATTAGAACAAAGGATTTCCCTATGCAATTGTGGTTTTTATAATGGACGCTTATGAGTGGAAATTACAGTGGCGGGTGGTCTATGGGGGCCCTGTCTGTATACACTTGGGTCAAATTTAAATATACTGTAATTAACACATTCAGCATGATCTCTACCTCCTAAAGAACACATTTAAACATTTTGTGTCTTGGTTATTATCTATTTGAAATTCTATGAATAAAATTCAAGTATATATGGGTTCCTGAAGGAATGTTAGGGATGCGTGCTGTTAAAATAATATGTATGTGTAAATATGAATCCAGCCAGCCCGGTGAAGATTTTGCAGTATGCGGCAAGAGAAGAGATCAGACCGACCCCCTGGTGGCTTCTACACTCCGGAGGAAACTCCCAGTTTTTAACCAAATTAAGCGACGGCAGCGCCCCACGCTGCGTCGCGATGGGGCGCTAATTCTAAAATAACTGCGCTCTACCTACTGAGCGCCACAGTAATCACTCACCCGTTGGACACCACCTCCGCCACCACATCTACCAAGTGTGTGCACGTCGTGTGTGTATATATACATGCATACACACGTAACATTCACACAGTTCACATGTGCGTAAATTTGTAACAATGGCCACCATTCGAAGTATATGTAATATGTACAAATACCTACTACCTTCATGTCTACCAAACACGTAACTCTGCTTGGTATTTCGATCATTGACGTTTGTAATGCCATAAAACAGTGTGGACGAACAGTCGGACAAATGCACCCAGTCGTTTCTAATCGAAGAAATATCGTATGTTGTTAGGTGCACCACGGATTCCGAATTGGGTTCATTATTTACCTAGCACCCGTGCAGCGTCTATGGAGAGAAATGTTTTTTCGATTGGATAAATAAATGAGTCTGAATTGTTAGTTCCTGGGCAGGTTGGTGGCGTCGTGCAGGGCTGCACCATTGCTGCTGCTGGAGAACAAACATCCCACAAGAGTTATTTATCTAACATTACAGGACAGAATCCGGATTCTGAAAGTGACCGGTATATTAATTTCGGATTCGGACCTCCTATTGTCTAGATAATGGGCAAACCGCGAGGAGTCACTTCTAATATGGCTTGCTTCATAATGTACGAGCCCTAAACAACCGTGACGTGTAGGCTACCACACGATCTGGCGCTAGTGGTAATCAATCAATGAACAACATCAACCGACTCTCTCCAACCACCGATACCACCCGATACTACGACCCTCTTCACATACTCAACTTAACGGTTTTCTATCTGTTTACGTTCCAACATTTTACTATGCTAAGATATCCATCCCTTTTACGGACAAATATACAACAGAAATATTCAACTATTTAAAACCGTTTAAGATTTGTTCCACAGGCATTAGTATATGAAAGACAATCTCGTGGTAGAGAATATATGGATTATGTGTAAGCATATAGCAGTGTGTTGAGAACATGTACGTACTTGTAATGTACATATTTTCTTGTCACAGAATCAAAGATAAAAATCCTTCTATGATTATGTTTTCTGTAAAACACAGATGTGGTATATTAAATATGAATGATCCATCTTCAATCATAATTATGTAAAATTACACTCGAGATATTGTTCAATGGTACAAAGTGAGAAAAGTTACATTAAATATATTATAATATAGAACTGATTCGTGAAATATATTTAAATTGAATGTAGTGTAAAATGATTAAGTATGTAGTAAATGTGGAAACATGTTATGTAAAGAAACAATGGACAGACAAGTTAAACGATTGTAACTCCCAGATGACAGGTGGTTTGGAAATGATTCTTTGTTGTTTCACAAATAGAATGCACAGGTTCTTGTAAAGTCTTTAGACGATTGAACAAGTTAACAATTATAAATGAACCGCCAATGACTGGCTGAATGTTGCTGTTTAAATGTTGCCTAATTAAAAACAAACTCGATAATAGATTCTGTGCATCTCGGTTATATCTTTGTTAAATTTGTTCAACAACAACATCACATCATAAATCTTTCTAGATCCCGATGCTACTACTGAAATATGGATGAACACTACAGCGGTTTCCTGTATAGGTACCTATGTCTTCGTATGGTACCTACACATTTATCGTGATGCATTCTGATAATTGCCTCCCGAAATGTATAATTCCGTCACAGGGGTCTTGAGCATTTGTGAAGTCTTTCTTGAAAAATGATACTCGAAAAATTGATTAGCAAAAAATTGAACCGACATACCGGGGTGTAGATGGTATGTCGGTAACGGCAGGACGGCCGCAGGAATCGGGAGCCTTGTAGCCGGTGCCTGTAGAACTCCTGCCGTGCTCGACGGTAGCCCCACCGGCCAGATGTGCCCCGATTAATCAGTTTCATTAAACGCTATCACATTATAACAAATTACTCAATTACAATACGATGTTCACACACTGTTAGTGTTATAAATATGGAACCTACACGAGCGATCACCCATGGTTCTGATTAACTACGTGCGAGCGCAACTCACACCGCTCGAATCCACTGCCGGCGATTACTCTTTTGTCTTGTCTTCTTCGTCTTCTTCCACCGCCACACAGGTACTCTTGCTTCACTGTCAGCTATAACAAATGTTTCACACACTCTAACACCAGATCAGTTGATCATTTGAACCCTAGCCACTCGTATGTTTGGCACAACAGACTAGGCAAAGCTACGAGACACAGTCAATCATGAACATAGTATACTCATTTAGTACACATTGACTTTTCCTAAATATGTCCGCCTCTTAATATTCTTCTAAACATGAATGGTCATTGCGTGTCCTTCCATTCATTTGAGTTCTAACTATAATTGTGTTATCAGTTATAATTACACATATTTCATAACGGTTCGACGAAATGGTTACAGTATAATATTATATTACCGTGTAAAGCAGGCTTTACGGATCGGTAGCAAAAAAAACTAATCAAATCACAGTCTGAAATGAAAATTGGAGAGTTATCATTGCAGCAGCACGCATGCCGAATGCGGGAGTGATGATCCCATCGGAAGATACAAGAGAACGGGATTATGGGGGATTGTTGAGGGAGGCACGGGGGGGGGCGATGGATGGGAGACGAAGTTAAAGACAATTACAACGGGTCGTGCCCCCCGCCGGCACCGTTTAGTACTCGCTGGACGGGGATCCAGCACGCGGTATATATATTTTATACATTTATATATAATTTCATTACTCGCAAATGTGCGCCCGTGTGTAGTTAAGTATATCCGATACCCAGGGCGCATGCGCCGAGACACTCAGTGGGAGCATGCGCTTCAGCGGCGTCTCTCGGATCACACGCCGGGCGATCAATTTAAAATCATAAAACAACGAGTAAAAATCAAATTAACCTTGGGATTTAATTGCAAACTGTGCTTACCACATATATTTACTTAAGCATTTTAATATCTGCAGGGTTATTTACTGGTATGGTTTCAGAGTTGGTAATCATGTGGTGTCTGATATCACGTGTGCGAACGGACATTAGTGTATTAGCCGCTGTCAAACAAATCCTTTCATTATATAACGAATGCTCTATCCATAATTGTTCATATAGATATTAGCACTTACTCAAACCATATTATACACATTCATCAACTATTTTGTTCATTTTTATAAAAAGAAAAAAAAATGCATCAACTGTGCATTGCAAATTATTAAAATATAATTGCCATTTCATTTTGAAAATATTACATTTTGAGGATTTTCTCACGCCAAAATGCACCTTGCATCACCTAACTATTCTCTGAAGCTACCAAAGTGATTTGGCGGTCATTGGCATATTTCTGTACTAAGATCAAGTGTGTGTGTGTATGTATGTGTATCTCTCCCTATGTATATATGTATCCTAAGTCCATCCGATCGTTCGAAGGACCCATACTGAATCCAGCATCCAAGCAAGTTCTACTATCGGGAAACTTGAATCGAATAGAGACCAAAACATCATCGGCCATAAATAATGTGAACAAAAAGTCGAATGGTCCCCTTATGTGCAAGGTGTGTGTACATTAATTAAGTGGGGGGACACAAAGAGCCGGCAGTGTCTGGGTGACACGCGGACAAGTGTGGGGCGGAGCAGTCCCACAATGGACAGAATGGTGCTGCTTCCAGATTACAAACACAGCTAAAATGTCTTTCTATTTCTTTGTAAGTATAAGAGGTACCTTGTGAGAACTGTCTGACGCGGTCTACAAGTGCCGGCAGCAGCATTGTACGGTGACATGTTTAATGAAATGTGTATTATATATTGCCTTCCTGCTAACGCTTATAATGTTACCTATTCGTTCAGGCATTCTTCTATTCTTATAAACTTGTACACTTCTTGATCTCTTCCACTTATTATTTTCAGCCGTTTTATATGTGAATATATAATGATACGTTGTATTGTTCCCGTAACTAGAAGTTTGTTTATAACTTTCATGAACACTTTGATATTATAATAAAGTTTCTCTAGTGTGAATAGGATTACGCTTATTCGAATATTTGTATGCTGCTAGTTTTATATACGAGTATATACTATGCATAGATATGATTAACAAAATATTCACATAACTTTCAGTTTCTTCTAATTTACTGTTATGCATTTGAAAGTAAGAGATGAGTATTCTAGAAGTATGATTGAATTTATTTACAAATGACATTAATATTATTAAAATATTATTTTATTTGACATTAGTACATGTGTACGCAAAGAGGAGACGCGTTGAGAATAATATTGTTGGGAATTTATTCTCGAGAAAAGATAAATGATTTGTATATTGTAATCATGTTGGTTACTGTGACCCGTTGACATAGATAAATATCGATATGAATATCTGCTGTAGAGAAAGATTTCTTTAGTGGCTTGTCAGAGGAAATACTCGTTATCGTTATGAGCTAACTTGTGCATCGATTTCTCTGAGACGTCCAGTATACATGTATGGAATCAGCCAGAGTACATTGTCATATCCATAGTCAAAATTTATGCCCTGAAATCTATTATTAATAAATAAAATGCTGGCAGTGGAGCCGAGTCCAGCGTGTACAAGTGGATTCGCTTTCCCACTGTTCATTTTCTGTATCGGATAAAAAAAATAAAGAACACAAAGGGGCAGCCAGCCCGATATAGAGGGCTATCAATTCTCGAGCTACACTTTATAAGAATTTCATGGAGTCGAAACATGAAAAAATATGAGTATAGCACACAAATATGATAATAAAATACATTCGTGCCGACCAAAGCGACGTAACACCGGGGGTCTGAAACTGGGCGGACTCGGCCTTTTAAAAAATGATTTTTGACTTTTATTTTTGACAAAGGCCCCAGAGCCGCACATACCGCGGACTAACTAACCATGACTTGCGGGATGTTGTATCTTGTCCCGAAGCTACAGTGCCCAGGGCCAGCCGTAATGTCTTTCAGCTTCGCTAAGTTTTATCCATACATGTGCGTGTATGCGTCAATGTGTGTACCTACTCACTGGTGTCTATCCTTCAATAATACAATAACAACAGGTGATCGAGTCGATTGTAACAAATGAAACTATGCAACCTGTCTCTCACTGTACCAGCCAGAACAAATACAATGTCGACATATGAACTAATTGTTAGAACTGTATTTATTATAATTATAATAAATACTGCATTTGCAATTAGCATCTACATCTGCGATGTATCTAAATTAGATAGGTTTTATTCACAATAACTTGTTATGAATGATGTTGAAATGGTACATATAGTCAATTCATTATAAACCTTTGCAATTTAACACCGAATTTTAAAGACATAAATTACG
The DNA here is from genome assembly GCA_963422195.1 of Carabus problematicus. Classification (NCBI taxonomy): domain Eukaryota; kingdom Metazoa; phylum Arthropoda; class Insecta; order Coleoptera; family Carabidae; genus Carabus; species Carabus problematicus. The sequence continues at coordinate 8,646,581 of OY728577.1, forward strand.
AAGAAGTTGCCGTACACATTAAAACATAAAAGTGGTGCCGAAACTCGAAGGTCGTTTCCTGAAAACTATAACATTTGCAAAATTAGCTTCTGGTTCCTCATAATGTGGTAATTTATATTCGAACGACAGGATAATTTTGTGAGGAACGTGAATCGCATTTGGACCGCCCCTGTCACTCAAACCAAGACCTTTTTCAACGTTCCACCTGTAATTAACCGGTGGCTGATGGACAAACCAATATGCCGGCCCCCAAGCTTTCCTTGTGCCATGATGCTCTACGCTTCAGTTTTGCGCTCTTCTCTAATGTCCTCTGACTTATGGGTCGTGTTAATAGTTTACATTGTACTCTACAGAGATCATTTTCTTCTACACTTGCTATTCCACAACACATTACATTGTTCAACAATTCCTCAATACTTATTCTTGTTCTTCTTCCAGTATTGTATATAGGTTCAGCAGTGTTCAATGTGGATATATATATATAGTGTATCCATAGATATAAGAACTTGACTAAACGCAGCATGCTATTAACAGAGGATTATCCCAAATTATACGACACAGTAAATGAATAAAAAGCAGAGCTGTATTCAGAAATTTATAAATACATTTTGAAAAATAACAACAAAAATATGATATACATCTTAACAATAATAATACAAATTAACATAAATAAATGTAATATTCAATAAATTATTATTACGTCTTAATTATAGACAAAATGTCTCTTGTCTTTCCCGCTAAGAGCATTACAAATGTACCTGAATACCGCCACTACTAGTAGTTTATGGCCTCTCCTGCTGTGAAGGGTACCACCCTACCTATTAAGGAATCATGTCAAGTTCTTATATCTATGGATAGACTATATATATATATATATATATATATATATATATATATATATATATATATATATATATATATATATATATATACCATTTGGAAATTTCATGGAGTCAAAAAACATGACATTTAAAGAAATGAATGTAAAATATTTCGCGGCGGCATATATCAAAAATTATGATTTATTATTTTTAAAATATCTTTCAACATCGTATCAAACATTCTTGTTTTGTAGTTGAGTAGAGAAATATGAATGTTTTGTGCGTGCGTGCGTGCATGCACAGAACATTCTTCTTAAACAATACTGTAATAAATACAGCAGTTGTAATCGAAGAATAGTATTTTCGTTATAAATTTCATGTAACAAAGAGCAGATATATCGTCGCGGGCCATACATCATATCATGGCCATCTATCATGCGCATTAATATGAAAACTGCTTTCATGAAAAGACTTATTGTGGATTCCGTAAAATTTTAATTATAAAAGACGTGCTCGCCACGCTTTGTAACCAACTGGAGTGAAAGAGGATAATGCAGGACCGTCTTAAACATATTTGTATCCAGTTCCATGAAAATATTATCACTCGACATGTAGGTAATTCTACTTATATAAATATCAATTGTATTACAGTGACAAATATATAAGTTAATAACTGTCATTAAAATAATCTCATTTACAATTATATTGAAACTAGATACATATTGTACAAATGTGATTATAAGAATGAAATGTTTCAGAGGTAGTATGTGATCTAAGTTAAGTATTAACATTGTAGATGTATAATGATGATTATGTGTTGATCCAGTGTTGAGACGCTTGCATGCATGCATGTCCGATACGAATACGTTCCTGCACATGGTGGACAGGGTGAGGCCAGTGTACAGATAGTTTTCAAACCTTAATGTGCCGAAGAGACGGGGACGGGTACGGTGAAGAAATATGACTAACGCGGACCGAAAGAGCATTAATATCCCGATAGAACGTGTGTATTTTACTCGAATTAGACTGCGGGCAGGTCATTTGGTGCTCACAGCAGGTGGCGAAGCACAGGACGTGAAATATGAAGAGTTCAGGTAGACGCCACTAAATAGTTTGTTAACAATTAAAATATCCTGGACGAACGAACTGATCGCTGCAGCCGACATCGTTCGCAACCAGGTACCCATGCGTCTTCTAGCTGGCTAGTTCGCCTAGTTGTTAGCTTTTACGGGCTGCGGTTCCGTCGACAGCATCAGCATGCCCATGTAATTAATTTTCGCGACATTCTTTGTTTTTCAAACGTTGCCGATGTTTCTAATTTTCCAAGAAGTATCACCTCTTGCATGGAAAAACCGCAACCTGTATAAAGACAGCTACTCAACCAAAACAATTAATGTTTTTTATTTTGTTTTTCACATGTGTGTTTAAAAATTGTATTTGTTTGACTAGTCAGTATATAAATATATATTATGAATCGAAAAATGAATAATTTTCACATCTTCTCGTTTACAAATGTGCTGGTTCGCGAGCAGACAGACAGAACACCTGTATTACGAAATTTGATCTGCCAGTTTCATGCAATGGTGTTTTTGTTTGTAAACAAGATTTTATTAATCTACATCAGCACTAAAAATATTTACGTTTAATAATCTAAGATCTATGGCTGCTTTCACGGCTCAAGAGAATTATTCACGCACATAAAGACGTTCGTAACAGTGACAACGTCGCTTTCTGTATATAGAAATAACCACAAAGTTACATGTTGTAATTCACCTGGTGGTAATGTGACTTTACGAGGGTGGTAAAGTCAAGTGAAGCGACGACATGTTCACCGACAATGATCACAACTGTCACATAACCAAACCGCTACATCACAGTAAATTTGTAGCTAATAATATTGTCAATATGTAAAGAATCGTTTTGCCAGACGTTTGCACAATTTCAGCTGCTTTCGTTTCCTTATAGCTTATGGAAATGTTATTATTATTTGGTGTGTCATTGCACACTTATGTACGTACGTACGTACATACCAACAAAACGGCTGTTCGCTGGCAGACAGATAATGAAATATTCTGACTGTTACAGCAACCTACATGTTCTGATGCATTCTATTCAATGTTTCTTAAGATTCCAAGTCATTTTACATACATATATGTATTACGTGAAACATTAACATGATTAAATCGTTGACAAAAAAAAAAAAACAAATAACGTAAACATAACCGTGTCCCACCTACCGAAATCATAAATTTCCTTTACATATCTGTTTAGTAACATTATGAATACACGCATTCCTGCAAGTAGATTAAAAATAGAAATCAGCATACTGCGATATTTTACACCATGTACCATACTGGCAGCATATTAATCAAAAATAGAAGAGACTGCATACGCACGCAGGCGTGCGCACGCGCAAACACGGGCGCGCTTATTCAGAAGTTCTCCGCAACGCATACCGCCGTAAATAAAATACTTTATTATTTATGCGCTTCACTTGAAATGGAAATATCTTACAATTGCAATGGCCACCACAAATCCGAAATTTAAATTATAAATGTCAAACATATATTATATTTCATAGATGCGTGTGTACACGCACGAAGGGGTGTACAAACAACGACGCGATGTGTTTGCAAATGATCATATGTTTCACCACTAGAGAATTTGCATAACGTTTCCTGTGAATTTTAATGTTTTCACTACAAGAGTACAATATTCAGAGAAACTACAGACATTAACTGCATATCGTGTATCACTAAAATACACTTCGACTTAATGAATTTAAAGTAAAAATAACTATGCAAGGTAAGGAACAATTAAGTATTTCTGTCCAGTTTGGTGGAATGTAAGATCACTGTGTACGTATTTATTTACTGGACAACCCTCTTACACAGCTAACACGTAAGCTTGTAACGACATGCAGATGAAACGTACGTCTGCTAGAGATTAATAAAATATCGCGTAGTGTACAATTACACATCATAATGAATGTAATTTGTGGATAAAATAAAACGATAAATTCAAACTTTATGTTTCGTGTCTGAAAATGGTGCTCAGCATACAGCACCTACGCTCCACAGAAAAAAAGTTGATTTTTCATCGCCTATAAATGCATGTATGTATACTATATGTATTACTCATACGATTACTACATTTTTCAACCATAATCATTGTAAATATACGGAACATATTGGTACTAAATATCTACAAATATATAACAATATAAAAACAATATAAGTGTATCCATTAATTATTTACAAAAATTAAATACGCTGATTCATATTTTCTATAAAAAATACGATAACTTTTATCCATCACAGAACAAATAAATCAGAAGCATTATTAATTATAAACGAAATATATTTTTGGTACCAAGTATGTTTTCAGAAGGATTGTCGATAATCAGAGTGAGATCTTACATAGTTAGTTATCTGTACGAGTATACTTGTTCGAGGGTAGTGTCACAGCAATTACTTGTTGTGACATGTTACGCCGTATGGTGGATACTTACCACTTGTTAAAGGCGAGGGTAAAATATACGATTCCGGTAGAAACATAAAAATCCGTGGCAGGTTCGACGACGGTTTTTGGGTGTGCGGTGTGGAAGAACACGCGACATTAGGTTGTCACCATGGTGACGCGTTAAACGGCAACATTTCTAACATTCCACATTCGTGTTTAACATATTCATTGTGTTTGTGGAACGGCTTGTTGCACCCATTGTAAATGACACGTGTTCACAACTAGGATTTCACCCGCTTCCCGTGACACGTTTTATTACAAACATTTTGATAGCCGTCTGCTTCTCGCCTGTCCAGACCAGGAATTTATACTGGCCTACCTGTAGACTTGATGACAACGGATATTCATTCCGGACAATGACCACGAAATTTATTTACTATATAAAAACACAAACGTATCTGTTATCCTGTTAGAAAAGAATTTCAATTTCATATACATGCAACCGATACCATGAAATTCTATTCGAATATATAAAAATATGAACTAGTTAGTATAGATGAACATGTGTGTTACATAATTAATTGAATGCTATTAATATTATTATATGCTAGTCAGTCAATTATAAGTATTAATAATCTACTAGCAAGACGTCAAAAGTAATTCATAACAACAACGAAATGTGAGGAAGACATAGTTTGAACTTCTGAATTATTGATACAATGATTAGTTAATAAAAATGTAAATCGATAAAAAATGAATGGGTACGTATAGGTTGAAACGGGTGGAATGACAAGATAACTACCTAGCCCTCCGGAAATGTATCTCTCAGATAGCAATTCAGAACTTGATGCTGTGAACTGGCACACCGCTATATAAATTAAAGCATCGGAAATTCATATGAGACCAGTAATTAACGAAAACCAGCAATTTCTCGTCCCTAACAACTGTAATACACCAACAGTAAGCAAATATTTAATCTACCGCCAAATTACATACAATTAAAATGTTAAAACAACAATATGCATCCGGCTACCATTTGATTACTAACACCAACCGATTATCTAATTATACTGTTATTTAAATTTGATAATAGAAATCAGTAAAACGGGTGTCCAGTTCAACATAAATACCTATTTACATTGTAATTTCATACTGCACACTTCATGAACTCTGCTAATTACAGGAAACTAACTAACTAACATATAACTGAGTCACCCAATACAGACAAACAAATTTACACACAATTTATTCTCACCTATGTGAACTTTACATATGCATATTTTAACACTGATTGGTGGTTATATTCGTGTTTGTAAATGCACACGCATATAATATAAAGGTAATGTAACACATAATAAAGTTAAATAAATATTTTCTTCGGATTGGAAATAAATTGTCACAGTTGCTTAATTCATATTGTTAATTATGCTATAGGGATACAAGTAGATACAGTATGTAAATGTTATTGATAATTCTGCACGTAAATTAGTAACATAAAGTGAATTTAGTTCAGTTTGTGAAATAATTGTTTATTAGGAATACAAATGCACGAATACGGTCGTTAATTTAGAGAGCTGTGGCAGGTCGGGCATTGGTTTAGCTTCATTACGTTCACTTCTGTAGCCGGGAATCAGCGGGAATCCAAGCGAAATTAAAACAACGTTAGTAATTACTCGTGACGTGAAATAAAGCGTCAAAGTACACCGCTGCGTGTGGCGCGGTGCCGCGCCGTAACGCGCTCGTTACAGCCACACCGTGTAAATAAAATGGAACTCACGAAATATATATATATATACATACATACATATAGGATATCGGTCGGTAACTTTATACATACTTACACACATACACACTCACGGAACTTACTGACTGAAACAGAAAGACACAATATTGTCAGTGAAATGAATAGAATTTTTACATAATGCATAAAAGCACTACAACCTAATGAGGACATATCTCATGGCGAGCGCAGTCGGTATAATAGTTAACTGCACTACCTACACAGAAGTGCGACTGCCTCTGACTGAAATATTCAACAATTATTTTTATGAATACTATTAAAATTTACATTCAAATTAGCCGTAATTTACATAGTCGTATATATTTTTTCTTATATAAATGTCCTCAAATTATCCACTGATTTGTTAATGTTGAGAGTGCGTCCTGCGGACGTCATGGGGTTCACAAATAGGACGCGCTCAGTTTGTTTATTCCGCTTGTAGCAATTAGCCACTGCCCATGCGCAGTACATACATGTACATACATACATGCGCATACACATATGCATGTACTAACTTGTTGATCCTTTCGGATGGTTCGCATCGCACAGTGCCGCTTCTCTCTGTTGCGTCGGAGTTCTGTTTCGGGTAATGAATGTCTCCGACATTATCGGCAAGCATCGTAAACGTAAACCGTCGTGGTGGCATATATTATGATTCTGCTTAAGCTCGTTAATGAACAGGTGTGTCGCAATTATTAGACGAGTCGCGAGTCACATTCTGCACGAGCATGACTCGATAGACACGGGAGTGCACGGCAGCTGTCGAGTGCCGACGACAACGACAGCAACCATGAGTTAACTATATAACTACAGTACAGTGTACGCGTCTCAATTTTATGTTCGAAATAAATATTTTCACTTCGTTTACTGTAAATATGCAGAGTAGGCCGTTGTAAAAGACTCCCATGTGGATTATATTACGTGTTTAATAATTCCGTTTTACTGTTCGCTTTTTCCATAATCATTTTTATTATGTATAGTATATTCTTTATTTTCTCCAGCGCTATGGCTTCTGAGTCTGCGAGAGGCAGCGCTATAAATTCTTATAAATTATTGTAAATCTTTTATCATCTACAACATTTGATATTATATTTGATATACGCAGGATATTAGACACAGTCACATCATTGAATGGCAAGTAGGTACAAGTAAATATAAATATAAATATATATATATATATATATATATATATATATATATATATATATATATATATATATTTACATTTCCACAGAGGAAGGAATATTGGGTATTTATAACTGATATCTTCCACATTCTCAATGTTTAGTTAAATTTATGACGGAATGGTGTATCCGTATATTAATTCCCCTGCCGCTGTTGCTCGGTGAGCTGATTTACGACGGCCAAGTGGAAATGCCGCATGTTGTTCGGAGTGCCGTGTAGTTGGATACCTACATACACACGATTTCGCTTAATTTATATCGAGGAAGCATTCTAATTTTGTGGAAACCACTCGACGCGCATTATCGTTAATAATAAAGCCCACATGTTTGGTTGGAGCACAAGATGAAAATTAAAAATCGTAGGCGTAATGATTAATTAACAAGTAAAGTGTACGGTTATATTGTCGCGATCATTCCGTAATTTGATTTCACGAATCATTAGGGCAGTCAATCATTGCAATCAGGGCCGGGGCCATAAATATAGGAATTTCCAATTACTGCCCGCACGAGACTTCGTCCACTGGCTGTGGCTCTCAGCAGGGCGCCCCCTAATGGGGCGCGGCAGTATATCAACGGACGCGCGCGTGTGGTGCGCGCTCACCGCTCGTCCTGACACCCGTGACTCCTGCATACACCACTTCACTGTACACCCAACTCTGTGCAACACCATCTTATTCTTATTTCTTCTTCTTCCCCATCATCATCATCAGCTTGTATACATTGCTGAAATTTACTTACACATTACATCTGGCCCGTCACCAACAAAACATTACTTCGTCATGCTGTTTACAAAGTTCTACGTTCAATTGTAATTCATGATATAAAACACTTGCATTTTTACACAGTTGGATAAATTGTCCAGAGAACGTGAAATTATCCGTGCGTTTCTAAACCAAACGTTCCATTTTTCAGTTATGTCATTAACGTATTAGTAAAACTAGTAAGTGTGTCACGGACGATATATAATTCGTGATTATGTGCATATATTCGTCTTGCTTCCTATATTAATTTTTATCACTCACATACCCTATTCGAGACACTGGTCATATCCACATATCCCTTTTTCTATTGCCAGCCCTAGGCACACAGAATTGGAAGGTAGTTCAGTACCTCCAAGGTAGTGTCGTAATTTCGATAGCACATTACATTACTCTATTTGTACTACAATTTTCAATAAAAACTGTTGAATTGCATACGTGTCAACATTCGAGCAGGAATATGAAATTGTCGAGATTATGTACCTATTCGTTTCTTGACAGTTGGTAAGCACGAGATTCTGTATATCACTCATTAAATGATGATAATAATCGAATGAAGCGACAAGTTGATGACACTGCTGTGATCTTGTTGATCAGTTCACGTTTTAGTTGTGTTTACTTTCGTAGAGTTAAGTGACTGTATGTAGGTACATCGCGATAGTACGTGTGACGTCGTAAAGCGAACAGGTTTGACGCGCGCGCGAGTCTCTGATCAGAGATAGTCAGTGTAAATCTGATAAAAGGGTGGCGTGGGCATCACCCCGCTGGGGGCGACACACTCACTTCATCAATCATATATCAATACAACGCCCTCGTACACCCCCGTGTACAGTATTCTCTCTGTGTGTCTCTCTGTGCGTGTGCGTGTGTGTCCGTGTCCTGCTCAGGTGATTTCACCAGGACCGTATCTTACAAATTCAACACATACATACACACACACAATATATGAATTACATTCATTTAATCGAATAATCTTCGATAATGGACAAGCATTTCATAAATAGAATTACGATCGTAAAAGCAATATATGATACGGAACACACAACAATTATACGATTTCCTTTTGTTTTATTACGTACAACGATTACATGTTTCAATGCACATAACATTTCATAATACGATTTCCTATAAATGATAAATGACAGAATTCCAATGATTATTATATAGGTGCATGTTCCGGTGAAAAACCAGTTCGGAGTCCAGCTCTGGCGCCTGGCTGGCCGTCACAATGACAAACCGTTTCTGTACATCATGCGACCGACGCAAAGTCTTGTTGTTACGTCCGTGCGTCAAATCGTAAATCATACAATCTGTGTTAGTTATTAAACAAGTTGGCGAGCGTATTAATATTATTAAATACGCGCTATTAAAATGCGTTATTTATAATGGGTGGTCGATGTGACTGTGTACACTACATATGTACATACGTATGTACACTGGTGAATACCAGGTGTCCGCCAATAATAATTCGATAGCTAAGATACGTACGTACGTATCATATAGCAAGATTACACGTGTACGTACATACACTGAAGAGTCTCCTTAATGTTACTTTATGCACGTGTTTATTTCGCCTTGCAGTGCAAGGATAATTACAAGTTTATTTATATTAATGTCGTAGTCAAATGTCATCAATTAAAATTGAATTAACCGTTATTATTAATAAGACTCGTTTTCGTAGTTAACGGATGTAACTGCGCTCTGCTCTCCGTAATATAATTTATGTTCTTTTTTCTATCATGTGTTCCAACAACTAGTTAATTGCACCTACAGCTGATAGTATTGTACGTGGTACTGTAATGGATTGCTTTACCACAAAAGGTTACTACGATCTTAAATGTTCAATGAACTTTGATATTAATGAATCTAACGTTACTTAATAAGACTGTTATTCATTAGAATAGAAAGGTTTTCACAGAAGATGGTTTAGATGGCATTGGTTATAGAATATAGTGCATACGTACCTATATGTATGTTCACTTATATTATATAAGTGTAAGGATTACACATGCATATGTAAGATTTTCAGTACATATGTACATATGTATGTAAGAGGATCCCTCAGTCCCCTCGACGCAACAGAGTTCATCAGTGTGAAAGAGAGATAGTCGAGCGTTTAATACGGGCCCGGATAACCCCGGTGACCCAAACCAAGCCGACAATGGTCGCGCGACCCCATGCAGAGACAGCGAGCACTTAAGCCCTAATCATACTTTAAAGGCGCATAAACATTTCCTTTATAATATACTTTAGTATTGTAGTGGTCCAAGCATCGGCACTGTCAGTGCGCGCCTCGCAACGGTCGTCTCTCGTACTAAAACGCGCGCACAGGACGAATTCTCCGACGACTCACGTATGTTTTATTGTGTTCCTGACGATTCGGAGAACAGTTTCGTGAAACCCGTTTGACAAAGGATCATTTCTGTTATTTCATTTTTTAATGGTATTATCATCGTGTTCACCTCTATCTGGTTCATTATTGACACGTCTCAGATCTCAATGTATTGTAAATGATTCCTTCAATATATTTACATGTGAATATGCCTGTAGGTACGTACGTGCCTATATCCGAAACGTACAGTTTACGCATAAAGAACTCTCTACACGTGCGTCCATATTTCGGCAAATAAAAAAAAAACTCACATTTTTATATTTTTATTTTTGAACATATTCAAAGCAATTGCTGTTTTACACAGTTTGCTTATTAGCTTAAAATCTCATATATTCAATATTATTTCTATAAATAAATCTGGGGGAAATTAACTCCATCATCCCTTCAGTAAAATAAAATTCCCCGATCAAAAATAGTAGGAATAATTTTCATATTAGATATAAATAGGCCTAATATAAAAATTCGTTATACGTTTCATTACGGATATAATAAAAAATGTATAATAGAATCTGGTTGTATAATCTGAATGTAGGTCACATTTATGCATCTGAATATGCTTGTCTGGACATGGCAGTTTTGTATTTACATATCTGTATCTGCACGTAGCGAAAGTTTACGCAGTAAAATGGAACATCTGTAAAAAACGGACAATATAGCACAAATGAAATATATCACAAGTCCATGGTGCTCCGTTAGTGAATAAATCTGTTGATAACCGAAAGAATAATTACTCACGTCTCTGTGTTTACAACTGAAAAGTTTATTTGCTTAAGAATTTATGTAAAATAGCTCAACAAATCATTCCGCTTACGACAATTGCATAAATAACTCAGGATTCCGAACAGAAGCGTTGTCACTGTGACAAATTGTATCACAACGCGGCGCTGCGATCGTAAACAAACGTGGCGATGAATAAATAACTTACTTAAACTTACGACCCATGATAACGTTATGAATTATTTATATATCTTATAAGCATATGTACGCACACACACATTTATATATCTAGGCTTGTGTGTGAGTGTGTGCACGAGCCCAATGCACCTCGTCCGAAGAAAAGTGAAAATAAATTACCACCAGTGTACGATTTTTTTCTCGGGTAAGTTTATATATCAATACAAGTCCGGCGGCCGAATAGTAAATTGTGAACATCACACGTGGGTTATAGCTCGTGTAAACTGGTAGGCGGCTCGTATCCGTACATCACCTTCGCATTGCCCAAAATTTATGTTATTTCACATATCTCAGATGTATCTAGACTTCTAGCGCGGTACAACCGATATTCAGATACATACACTCGTGCAGAAACACGTCATCCACAATTATTCACTTGTCCTTACTTAATAACTTGGTGATGAATGACGGAAAATATTATATGCATAACTTGTTCACACATGTCTGTATAATTGACTAACTATTCTATGCAAGTTTCTGTGCTGTGTTTAGATGTAGTAATTAAGTGTTCGTTAGTTGTAGAGTAAGGTTGCAAATGTTACTAACTGTTAGACAATGTACTAGTCGAATGAGAATTAGTTCTGTTCCCGCCCCTCCTGGTGTAGAAGTTGCAGGTAATAATATTAAATGAGTCGCACACCACTGTTTGGAATAGTGCCTACAGCACCGGTCTACCGAATCATTTCCTGCAAGACCCATATTTAAAGAGTAGTAAAAGCTGCCGATCTAGTGCAAGGTAAAAAAATAATGGAACATATTTCATTCCGATAGCTAACTTGACCAAATATTGTACCGTATTATTTAGTGTACCACATAATGGCTCTAACATGGCAGGCAAGCATAACCAAAATTACTGCAATTATATTTCTAGCTTACCTATTCTATGGTTTTGCGAAAACTGTTATTATAACTTTGGAAACAATATTCTTTTGCGGAAATATAATTGGCTTAGTTAAAAACGTGCTCACTATTTTGTCTACCTAAAATTTACTGTCAGTACAAATGGACAGAGAAACTATAGCTTTCAGTATCAAGTTCATAGAACTGCATCATCTTTCTACAAACTGCAGTTGAGACTGACGTATATATATATATATATATATATATGTACCTATAATCATACAATATTGTTCAGTTCCGGCTGTGCAGTCCGTGGAATGCACTGATCTTATAAATGCACAGCACTCCTAAGGTTACTAACTGCAAATATTCTGCACTACACAACGTAATCCTTGAAATCTAAACATATTCATACCTTGTATTATCCACTGAACAATATCATTTGACAAATGATCCGTTCACTAGTCGTAATAACAACAGTCAATGAACAAGTCAAATAATATTACTATTATACAATGCTAGCCTATACATAATAAATAAATCTAGTAATACATTTTCCATATTTATAATGTGTAGTGTGACAATAACGTCAAATACTAGATTAAACACGAAACAAATTTACTTTCATTTTGATGCAGACAATAAGAATTATTCATTATGTGTATTACAATAATCCAACAGCATATAAACACAGGAGAATGTTTTTGTTGTTGTTTTTTTTGTATATACAGTGGACATTAAATATTAATCCACTTTTAATAACGACGTGCAACACAGAGCAATAAATGTTATGAAGATATCACGGCTTGTCCATTCGCATTCTTGTGCTGGGGCGCCATTAGGCACCATGTTACTTTTCCGTGGTCGGCACAATATAAATTGATTGAATAAATAGTCGGTTGAAGGTAGTGCGGCATGTTCAGGAACCCAAGCGTTGTTCACAGCACACGAGGTGGTCCACAGGGGACACGGCATTTGCATAAGACAAAGCCACGATGACACTTTTAAATGAAACGTAAAATATTATACACCGGCGTGAGGACAGCGCCGCTGTGTCCTCTTCAACTCTCTCCCATCGTGTCCATATGCAACGTTATGTTGCTGCTGCACTTGATGCGATGCGATTTGTTTCCGTCGACACTGATATTTGTATACAACATCTGCACCTTAACAACCATCCATTATAATCATTATGAAAATTAACTCATTATTTCCCAATGGTGCACCAGTCAACCAAAACATTAACCACATGACAATACAATTGTAACTTACCTACATGAATTTGTTAAGCATGAAAAAATATTGTCAACAAATAAATTAGACTTACAGATATTTATTTTCAACAATTCTTACTCTCTTCGAGTTAGATTTTCAGTGCCACGAGTTATTTCATAAATGTGAACATGTCGAAAATATGACGTTAATGAATACAATAATATAATAAATGTAGTTCGACGGTCGCCATTAATTATTCGGATAATGCATGTTTGCAAAATATTTTAATGGTTTAGATGAGTGTAGGTATGTGACGAAGTATTTAAAAAGCTGGTACCTAAATGAATGGTCTTTTTATAACATAACCTAAACGGGTCATACCAATTTACCACTGTCCATAAAACTGCCTTCTTGTTCTGGTTCCAATCTTACATGGAACGATTTTTAGCATCCGCGGTATGTGTCCTCTGGTGGACGGTAGGCATTCCTGACGCAGCAGCGCGCGCCCCATGCATGCCCTCGATATATTTCTACTTGTGTCTCTACCGAGTGAGCTTTGCTCCACAGTACAGGACCGTATCGTACACATTATCTAAACCACCAAATGTACCTGTCTCAACCGTACATATGTCAAATGTAATTACAAATTACAATACTTACAACAATAATATTGAATTTTCAGTCATTTCACCAACTGCTGTAACACTGGTGTAAATGCAGATTGTGACAGTTAATCATTGTGATTTTTCTACGTACGGCACTGTTATGAATGACATGGGCAAACTGAGCGAACAGTCCGTACTGGACATCTCGTTCCATGTTTCCATATCTCACTGGAGACACGCTTGTCTGTACCCCTTTCGTCGCAACCCCTCACCCATTGTACATTAACACACCGTTGGTCGCATTTCGTGTTTTAACTTGTCTTTACGCGTCTGTTTAGACTACACGCTATTTGAGATAACATGTACGTACTACATACATATTGAAATTTTTACTACAATGCTATTTATATTTATATGATTATGTCAAAATAATTGCTAGAAAATGACATTTGTTTGTTGCGTCTGTTTGCGTTACTGAATATTTTGTATTTATTCTAGTTCTGGTAAATTTGAGCAAGTTACAACTGAAACCGGAACATTTCTAGGTGAAATCTCCGGGTGGTGGCACCTTGTATGTTCGTACGTCACAAAAATCATTTCCAAATGAAATCACGAGCGTGTGATGGAATCAGAAACATCATAATTCTCTTGCCTTCCACACAACACTCTGCCGAGCACGAGTTGAAAATTTGTTATGTCGTGTGGCGTCACGAGATGAAGCGAAGCGCAAAACAGCCTCATCCGTAGATCAAATAACGCTTCAGACATAAAGCTTATAGCTGGTCGGCCGCGTGTCCACCGCCGGTTCCGACCCACGGGCATCATCTCTCTCCCCGGGCGATAATTTAAATGTAATACTGTTGTGACGTGTTGTAGCATGCGTTGATTTCATCCTGCCATGACTGGCATTGCGACGAGAGAACTATTTTGGCTCGGACAAACCATTCTCTCACGTTAACTAATTGTTGAAAATCATTTGTACTGAAATATACACTCAATTATAATATGTACTGTAGTTATTGAACGTAACGGTCGTAACTCTTCAGAATTTAGTTTAATTGTAATTCGCATATAGTGTACTACTTGCAAATATTTATAAACAGATAAATAATGTCCAAAATGCCTGATGATATTTATAACTAAATAAGAAAACATTTATAATGATGAGAGTTTTTATTATTGCAGAGTATGTTATACATACATATAGTTTTATAAGAGTGAAGACAGCTACATTAATAACCCGTATCTGATGCGTGTAATCAAGTCATCGTTTTCGTAAAACGATGAAACCAATTTTTTATTTACATTTTTGTATAAAAATACGAAATTCCTCGAATCAGTGTCTGAAAAATTCGCAAACGTTTCGCCGGTCGACGTGAAATGCAAAATAACATGATAATTAGCCGTATTGGCGGTGCAGATGGGCATTTCACATGATGTAAGTGATGCGCGCGGACCCTCTCCCACACAACATGAAAAGTGAGCTCGGTACGTGATAAAATGTTAGGTTTTTTGTGCAAGTTCCTCGAGCGCATTCTGGGCATGACTTAACCACATCCCGCCGGGTACCGCACCGTGCACCTCCCACCCCCACCGTACCATACCGTACCGTACCGTACCGTACCGTAACGTACCACACACCCTCGCTGTCTATCCGAATCCACGAGCCCAGGCGGCCCCGCAATAATTACAGGTGTGTTACCGTGATTCTGTTGTTTTATCTAAACATTTCAGCGATTATACTGTATCAGATAGCTTGCTTACCCATCGAGACGCACACGACCATCATGTGCGTCATCACTCATAATTCGTGTGAATGTTCTTCATGCTTCGCAACATTGCGTTTTGTATTTATAAATATCGCCACTAGTATCTGGTAAAAAAATACTCGTACATCGGTCAAATACTTGACACAAATTCTTACAGTATTTGCTGGTACGTGTATCCAGTACCGTACTCAGAATAACGTATATCAATCTGCCGTTGTCGTTGGCCGGGCCGGCCCGTCGACGGTGGTTAGAGCGCAAATTGTTGATCACGTGGTGGATGGAAACCGATAATTAGGCCCGGGCGGGCAACCCTTCCAGCGTTTTCTCACGGTACCCCCCACCCCCTCCTTGCCCGGCACAAACGATACGTTTAGTGTCCCAATTCGGCCATCTATAATCATTGCAGTTAAATGTGTTTAACCAATACTGCCTAATGTGGTCAAACGTTTTTTTATTTTCTTTAGCAACACATTCCTAAACCGTCCTCCGAAAGTATCCCACAGAATGTCTAAATTCATATAGGTACTACAATTACACTCGGTAAGTTTTCCTAAATTGATTCAGTGTCCATCATTTACATTGTTGTGCGTACATATCGTCCTACATTCTCAACAGTCCATATCCCATGGGAATGTTTTAGTACAAATAATTCACTAATAACAATCTAACCTAAATGCTAATATACGATTATATTTCTATGTATTTGCTTGAATTTTATTGATTCCGATTGTATTGTCATCAGTATAATATACAGTTGCAAATAATTGCGAGTTGGAACAGGTTTGTGAAAATAACAACGGGAATTGAATTTCGGTTGCTGGAATTAGTAATGATTATATTGTTTTGGAATGTGCTGAAGATAGAGACTAACGATTTCTCGCTTATCTGAAATCAAAGAACAGGTTGTAGCAGCCGTCCATGATCACATATTAAATCATTCATTGGTAAAGTTTCCGTTTGTGAATACGAAGGTGTAAATCGTTGTACACAACTTACTGGCACCAGACGTGTTTTTGTTTGTTGTTAATTAAAATTTCATGGAATTTGTACTTAGTATTTATTGCTTACACAATTTAATGCACGATTCACATACTTTATTAGAAATGACGTCAATATGATTCGACACTTTTTCATATTTAATTATATGTTTTGTAAATAGTGGACAGTCAAAAAATTTCCATTAACAAATTTGTTAATACAAATGTTAAATATAGTAATTGCCGTTCTCAAAATTAATTATTATATTCATATTTATTTTCTAAGGACGAATCTGCATATATCGATATTCTGTTGTACCCGGAAATATATATGCATGTAGTTAGTAACTGAAAGTGTTTATAAACATTACGAAAACTATCATAATGTTTTGAATGAATTTTAACCAAAACGTGAATTGTGAAACTCTGTAGAAAACGGAATACATCTTCCTGACCGTACTGCTCGAACACGCACGCACACTTCACTATTTACGAGTGAACGTTCGTTGTTTATGTGCATTGGTTCTCGTGCGTTTTACAATTACTCGTCCGTTCGCGATACTTTGTGATGCGATGTGATTCAGTGCAATGAAACACATCCACTTGAACAAATATACTAACTCTGAGCCACAAATATAATTATTATTCACAAATCCAGTGACCAGCAACCCAAATATCAAGTCACAGATAAGCAGTATTTAATTCTAATTACAGTATATTTATCTATAAAAATAAGAACATTTGCAGGTTATTTTTTTTTAAATCAAATAGAGGAATTAGATTCTTACGAATAAATGGAATTAATATTGCGTAGTTGTGGGCTCGTTAACAAACTTGTACAAACAATACCTATTCGTGCATAGATCAGATATGTGTTTGGATGTTAATGTATATACCACATGTAGGTACCTATATATTTATTGAAGGATATACGTACATGTGGTATGTTCGTAGTACGTACGTATATATAGTTGTAGATAATGTAGATGGCGATGTTGGTGAGCAGTATGCGGCGGCGGTAATGTTGCGTAGGACCACGACGAGTGGGGCGATAGGCCCCAATGGACGGCCCTAGCCGGGGCTGCGACTAGCCGGCGGGCGGGTGTCTGACCCGCGCGCCGCGACCCTTGACCCCGCCATTACCGTGCACTTAGCCCACGGGAACAATACTGGAAACCAAATTCAGATACACGACCTGCACGATTCGACTGTTCGCTTGGTTTCGATGTGTACGTCGAACCAAAGGCACAGACAGAGACAACGATAGCCGTAACGTAAGAGAAAGAAAGGCTATTTATGCGCGCCGATTATTACGTTTAACCCTTTCAACTTTCTACCTCCGCCAGCATGATGGCGCGACTGTCACACTTTGTAATTTCGTGAAAACTCTCTGAAAATGCTCCGTATATGAATGGCCGCATATCTGACCCCTATCTTACAGAACTGACAACTGTTAAGTAACTTATCATGGTGTTCTGAAGTTGAAATCAACATTTAGATGAAACTTTTAACAACAACCAGTGTCTCTACGTAATGACTATTTGGTCCTGTGTGTGTGTGTGCATGGTTTTTATTTTATTTTTTTTATTTTACCTTACCTGTTTTCATTTAGACAGAAAGCGTAGTACTATAAAACTAACATAAAGTTATGTCTGTGGCAAATTTGAATTTTTTCTGCGCATTTAATTGCAAATTGAAGTGGAAAATGGTTGCGTAGAGTTGAGTTTAATCAAAGTTGCCATTGTACCGTAATCGCAATTTCATCGTAAAATTACGAAAGGAAACTGAAAGATGACAGAAATCAAGTTTATACGCCTCAAGTCTAATGAGATTTTCTACTTTTTCTATCCCTGAGTTATAGTTATGCGAGTCAGTTTCACGTGAATTACTCGTAAATAGTGACACTAAGTACATGGTGCTCACCGAGTTTCCACACAGGATGAGCGCTCATCAGCCGAGTTAATTAGATAACCTGAAATTATTTACACTAAAAATACCTCGTTTACCGTAAAGTATCACTTAGTGATGCATACCAAACTTACCTGTATTATATAAATACATACATACATGTATATATATTGTAGAAAAATATCAGGAATGTGTAATAAAGTTCACATGCGTGTATACTTCATAAATTTCAAAATCAAATTACATTTTAACTTTGCCATTCAATGTATAATATGTTTAGTCTCTGTAGACGTAAATACTTATAAGCGACATTATAAGTATCATTTCGCCAAGTATTACAATACTAAATATAGATGCAGAATGATTCTTATACAAACGTACTTTTAGTATAATGAACATTTAACTGTGCTGTGCACGTTTCCTTTAAAAAAGATGAAACGTCATTCATTGGAACTTATATAGTGAATAGTAATAATCTCCGGAGGGCATATCGATACCAGTCCCAGTGTAATTACATTCATACACATAATAACTCTTAATTATGGAAATCTATGTGTAATTATACGTACATACATTCGGTATGCATATAATTGAGCTAGTATATTGTGTGATGGACATCATGTCAACTGGGACGATTTTTCCCGTAAAGTAAAAGCAGAGAGATAAATTAAATACAGAGGAAGGCAAGTTGTTTCGGTAAGTTAAGTGTAATTGATCATTTACGTGCACTGCAAGACATGTTAAATGCCGTTGTCGAGAAAACAATGGAGCGAGTGATGCCATTACTTGGCTCATCCGAGTGCATCGCGCCGGGTAATGGCAGGAAATTTCAGTGATCATCAGAAGTCACCGAAGGGTTATGTAGACCGGAAAACAGCACACAACTAGCCAGCTAGATCACCCAGTCACGCTAATATTTTTTACTAAATTCGGTAAGTAACCTACGAACTTAATATGCATCATATGTATTGAGAAATTCTATATCTTATGTAGAAATCCATCAAAGCACTCATGTGCAAATTTATATAGTAAATTCTCAGGGGAAAGGATCTGTTTCAGTCGAATATCCCACTTCTATCAGTACCAATGTAGTGATTTAGATTTGTCACAGTGAATTGACATAGTCAGGTGTGTGTGTGTGTGGAGTATGGAGAACAGGTGCACACATGGTCATAGTTGAATGTTGTGAGTGAGCGGACTGAACAGTGATGAGTGTGACGGTGATGCAGCAGAGCAGAGCAGAGCTAGACGGCGGAATGGAGAATGAATGAGTGAGTGAGTGACGTTTGCCATCGGGAGACAATTGAACGAGTGTGAGAAAACGATAGGGACTGACCGCTCACGCTCTAACTACTTATAAAACACAACAGATGGCATGTATCTGTTGAACATGGTCTGCACGTACGTATGTACAGAGGCATCGTGTGTCCCTTTACACCCGTGCATATTACAACTTGTTACCAGTCAAAAAGCACAAAACAACAAATGAATTATCGACACTTGCAACACGCCAGCGCGCTTATATCGTTTTAACATTTATATATGACAAATGCGAGGGAAATATTTTGATCGGCTTCGCCATTATCATTAAAAATAAACGAGTTCGCGGTGATTTTTTATCACAATTCAAGGACGTCAGATTGGGGCTGTTACAAGTTAAATTTATTGATGTACATTTCTGCGGGCGTGGAATGTTGCCTTATGACCATGCGGATTATTTTATAATTTATTTTAACTTGTATACTTAATTCCGACCTATTCTCTTTTTCTTAATGTTACTCATTATGTTTTTCTTAAAAAAAAAAATACATAATTTCTCAGTGACAAACGTTTAGTTACCGTGGATTAAATGAAAACTAATGAAATCCTATATTTATATTTCATACAAACAAATATGAAAATATTTTCATCTAACTACCAATTGTTTAATCAACTATCATTTACATGAATAAAGAATAAAATACATTAAAATTTTAATGCATAATGATTTCTCGCGCATTACACTGGTATTGACCATGACATTTCGATGACAACTTTAACCAAATCTTTTATACTAAATCTTAGACAGTAGGGGGGCATTTATAAAAGTGAGTGTCACGCCGGGTCTAAAACACAGAACCGGATTCAACACAACCGTAAAATTCCTATACAATTTCCTCAAATATTTCTAAAAGATTTCTAATTTTATAGTACAAATTGTTTTCTAGATCTAACTTGAAACTTTCATTAAAAATAGTAACATATTTTTAAACAAGTAAACAAATTGGTTTACTCTTGTTTCGGTACAAATCTCTCATATCAAATATTTTAAATTTCAGATCATGTAAGTATTTGTAAATGAACGATAATTTCTTTTGTAAAATAAGAATGCAATGAGATTATTTGTCGTGTGCCGGTCCTGGAGAATGCAGCAGGCGGCGGGCGCGAGGTGCCGGCTTGTGGTGACGGGGCGCAGTCTCTCGCGTGCTGTGAGGGTGGCAGGCGGTGTCTCGCTCGTGTACAGCGGCACGCTCTCGGCCGCACACGTTCCCACGGCCTCTCTACACCCACCGGGGTCTCTCTCCTGTCCCTCCGGCTTCACCCAGCCGCACTCCACCTCCTCATCGTTCACCCGTTGTCGCCGCACACGGAACATCACGAACACACTCCGAACAGATTTTTCATAATACGTGGATAACGGATTGTCTCTATAAAAATTTCAAAACCCATATACCTACACATGTCTTGTTTTCCTTCCGTAATATATTCAATATTTATGCTTACAATAAATCTTTATGTAAGAAATAGAACTGTCCGAACATAAAAAAAATATTCATACAGGAATATGTGTAATATAATATTTTTAATGATCAGCAATCTGAAATACGCTGTGAGCGAAACTGAGATATAAAATAATAGAATACAATCAAATATTACAACTTTTTTTATTAAAAAATTTATTTCATTTCCTTTTATTGTAATTTCGTTGTGAATAATATGTTTGCCTGGCTATAACGATTTGAGAACGTACTATATGAATTTTTTGATGTTTGTATGGATATTTGAACATTTTATACATGTCTTTCATCATCCTGGACTTGATTGAACAAATTGATCGTAGTAACTCAGCAGCCCGCGAGAGGGCAGCACTGCTCAGATCAATCGCTTATATTAATAGAATGCGATATAGAAATTTCTCTATAAAGTTAATAAAATCTCATTAATTATAAATATGAAAGCCTACTCATTCGTTAGTTGATTTAATGAAATATGTAATCATAAAGAACAAAACATAATTCAAAACTTCTTACAAATAAATATTTTTTTCTATTTTTGAATTACAATTTTTAGGATGATTTTTAAACATAACGAAAGGATTCAAATTACATAATTGAATAAAGTAAGTACATAATTCAATTAAAAATAAATATAAAATGGTATTAATTACTATTTAATTAAATTGACTCTTTAATCTCTTACATATTGCTGATTCAATTAAAATCAATTTATTTGATATTACTGATAGAAACCTGTAAAATAATACTGATTTAAGATACTAACACCATTTTCGATTTGAGTTCATCTGTAAATCTTTTAGAATTTTTCACTATATCCGTGAATAAATTATAATTAATTAAGCAATTAGTAACAGAATCCAGGAAGGATGAAAAAGAATTATTGATGAATGAATGGTATAAAAATGGCGTGTACATAATATTAGATATTAATTTCGTATACTTAGATGCAAGTAGGAAATTATATAGATTGGTGATTTTCAATCTGATTCAATATGTTTGTAAAACAAACAGGACCTGGTGCGTTTCATGTTGGTTCGTGGTGAAGATTACGGTTATTGGTGGTTGGCTCGCTACGTCATTATATCGGTTACAGCGGCGATGTGTCCTCGCCACGGGCATATCCCGAATTTAGGGGAATGTTACGTTACGTTACGTTACGTATGTATGTACCGATGGATACTGCTGTTCGTATTGCAGGAATGCACACCTGTTATGGTGGATGTGATGCCATTCAAATAGCGTGACCACCTGTCCGATTTAATATATTATTATGAACGAACTCCTGCAAAATATGAACACAGCATGGACCCTTAGCCCTCTCGTGACTGTAACGATTTGCACATAAACAGTGGCCGATCGGTTTTAACGAAATATTACGTAATCACCTGCACGCGCAAATATTACCACTCCATAAATATAGACATCAATATCATATTAGCATGTTGTGTCCAAATATTCACTTCATCACGAATGAATTAAATAAATCAAAAGAATAACTACATATCAATGTGACATAAATGAAATATGCGTATACAGTTGTAAAACTATTGGACTCGTCCAGAAAATTCTTACGGATGTAATTGTATTTATGAATGTAATAGTATATTGATATTTCAACCCTTATCTCATTAATTCCACAAATGTGACTTCTTGAGATTATTATAACAAATAGATTGAAATGAAACTGAGAGTGAAAAATACAATATTAGCGTTGTGACGTATTAAGTTGGTAGTTGGTTAGTTTCGCGCTTATTTATATGTGTGTGTATGTTTACAGCGGGGTGGTAGGACCGGCGCATTACGTTGCACAACGAAAGCCTGCGGTATATGCCGGCTCGCGAGCGGACATCGTGCGTCCGATCGCTCGTTACAATATATATCCATTTCGAAACATGGCGTGTTATATTGACAAATCACGGTAGTTTGTTCCCTGTGGCGTGCGCATTACATCACATTATAAATTTTCTCAAGAAACTTACCATCGCTGCCCGCAACTAAACGCACTGTATAATTTTTCTTCGCTATGTTGAAAAAATATATTTCTCTTCATGTCGTTTTTTTTTTCTCTCTCGTATCCATAGCTCACAGTGGGCGACTTAGTTTTATAAAGTTTATGTTACGTTAAGCAGCTGAAATTATTGGTATATTTTTCAGCGTACGGCGTATATTTTAAAATAAAAATGTGCATTCAGTTTTCATGGTAAATATATAAATCTTTTCATAGAAAAGACTCATACAACCTATTGCGTACCGTATATAAACTATATAAGAGATCAGAGATGGTAATTCGTACTTGTAGCTTAATTTAAATTATTCAGTATCCAGTTTCAATTTCAAATAAATTAGAATACATTCAAATAGGTACATAAAACTCAACGAAACTAGCTTTCTGTAAACGATAATATAGGACAACAAATTAATCATGCATAAATACATTTCAACACTTTCAAATGCTTAAATCTTGATCTATAAATGCTTAGCCAAAATTATTTACTTTCTTTTGTTGATTAATGACACAAGTCAACACAATATTATTATTTTTTATTATTATTTGTATAATTTGGCCAAGCTAAATACTTATTTTCATCGTGCATTTTTAGTATTAAAACTGAATAAATAAATCTAATGAAAATATTTTTTTTCATAAAATGAAATGTGTTATATGAAATATAATTATTAAAATCTTATGGCAAATGCAACAAAGAGCTGAGGAACAGCTAAGCGAATTAACATTATAGTTTATCGGCAAAGTAAAGTTGAAAATGTCGATGCAAATAATTGTTTAAGTACATATTTCAGTAGATAAGTAAGTCATCATTAAATCTTTAGAGTAAATAGGTAAATGTAATACGAACGTGAAATAATATCACTTATTAAAATGATATTAGTAGCATATATTGTACGTCACGTATAATAATGGTGCATGCAAGTTAGTGTCAAATATGTATTCATATAACAAAACGTGCAGCTGTAACAAAAACAATGATTTAATGTCACGACTAATTTCAGGTGGTTTATGTCCGTTTGCGAGTCGTTTCGGCGACCGCTATCTGATCGTGGTGGCCCGGGATCCAGGTCAGTAACTAAAGCGGCTGTATCGTGGGAGGAGCGCCTCGGGCGGGATCTGGAACCCATGGACGGCATGTCCGATTTGTTCGTCCTACCGTGCATATATAAACTCAGAGACTTACCCATCGCACATTACCACCGCAAATCTTACCCAAACAGTTTTTAATGATATTGTTTCACTTGTAATGGATTCGAATCTCGAACTCTGTCCCCAGGATTTCATCAAAACTTACAGATGCTGAGGTGCTGTTTATATTTACATCAAACGACAATGTTCTATACGAACATTGTCTTGATAATAATTCGCAAAGAGTGTACATGTACCATACAGTGCGGTAACATGGCACCTGTATACGCTTACCTCTATATACATACGTACACACGTAATTCATTAGGGGACAAATCCCATCGTGTAACATGCGTGACGAGGGTGTGGGTGACTGTATGCCTCGCGGCAACTGTCCATCCTAACCGTTTCAATTTATTACAGATTACAGTGCTATGCGTGTAAGAATGTGAGCAATGCACCTCGGGTCAGGGTTGCTAGAACCTGTACATACATACTGACATTTATTTACGCACAGACACTACACTACCAATGTACCTATTTACAACCTAATATTTTAAGATTAGGTTTGTTTTTTTGAAATACACATCATTTCTAAATCAATGTCATTGTGAACAACATCCACGTGATATATTTACTACTAAAACTCATGTTTGGCGAATCAAATTTCTAGTTTAACATATCTGGCTAAAATTCACAGAAAATAAACTAATAACATATTTACGGATAAAAAAAAACTGCTAACATAAATTTCATTTGATGCAACTGTATAATTATTTTCGCATCAACTCTCTGTCTTCTATTGCTCTCGTAAAAATACGATTTTACGCAAAAGGTACTAATTTCTGAAACATATATTTTAATACCCTTTAAATTTCACTATAACTAACGTGTCGGATATAATAAAATTTATATTTAATTTGAAATGAAAACAGAACTGTTAGAAATATGGGAATGAATGTAGAATATTTGCCATTAACGAGATTTAGTTTTGCAAACTAATGATGAAAAATAAAAACAAGCAATTTTTTTCACACAGCGTATCATTATGATATGTCGGATGTTAAATAAAGTGGCGCCACAGTCGGTGCACAGACATAGCTTGCCTCCGTTTTCAAAACCCGAAATTAGAAACAGTTGTGCAGGGATATTTCAGGTTGCGACGTATACTAAAAACATTTTTATACATTTTAGAAAATTACAACTTGAAGTGCAGTGTTGCCCGCCTTAAGTATAGGTGTCTGTGACCGAGACTGTCGTTTCCCAGTGCCGAAAGGGACGATGCCTGATGAACAGACTCACTGATTCTCTTTGCGCGCTCAGCAACCACGATTTTCTTTATTCATTTCATAAAAATATTCCAAAAAGATCAGGCGATATAGTAAATTTTTTAACAAAATTCCCATTCCATCATAATTATGTATTAATGTTCTAAGAAAATTGGCTAGCACCGACGACAAGCCCACCGGGCACAATGTGTTCTGAACTGTTACCATGGTAACCGTGCCGTGTAGAGCGGCGCGCACCGCCACTGTACTAGTAGTTGCGACAATTTGAATATATTTTCATATAATTTAGAGATATAAATTATGTAGGTTTATTGAATATTCCCCGTGGCTCGTCAATACGGACTTCTGCAACAGTAGTCACTGATCGTTTACCTGCGTATGTAAATATTACGGAAATCTGGTTTAAACTGATAAGTTTATTAATAAAAGTGGACGAAAGCAGGAAGGGTACTTAAGGTTACAATTATAAACACGACTGGTCGGTATATAATTGCTGTCGTGTGAACGAGCCCGTGACAGGAAAATTGACTAATCAGAAGCATCAGATGGGCTACAGAAAAATATTCAGTTTCTTCATATTGTTGCTGATGTTTCCGCGTGCATATGTACTGTAATAAGATGATTAGGTAAACTTTCTAATCACGCATGATTGTAATATAACTATTGTTATGTTGTGGTGCTAGTAATGAATGGTCGAATCACGTATCGGCGATAGTGTGTACTTGAATGTGTGCAATATCACGTCATTGCAGTGATGGTTGAGCTGTTATGTTTCGTAGGATGATCTCTATAATGACAGATGGACAACGAACGATCTAATGTCTTTTAAACTGCCGGAACATCTTCAAGGCGCCACTGTGTTATTTTATATCAGATCAGTGGCTTGTAGAGAAATCTTATGTTAATCGGAACCCATTGGCATCATTTTGTGAGACCTCAAATTAAAAGGCAATTGTGACTGCCCCCATAATAATACGACCATTTGGAAGTCATCGTTCTGATTATATACTTGTATTTCATCTTCTTTTTACATTTACATTTTAATTCTTTTCTCACAGTAAATTGGATACAATTAGACCTGAAGATATATTTTTTACTAAAAAACAAAGGATTAAAACTGTAAAAAAAACTACAATAGTTTATAAAGACATGTACAAAAACAAAATGTATTTCATACAATCATGTACTAAATGCCTTGTTTTGCAGGTTACAACTAGATAATAAAAACAGAATTACAAAAATAACATATTTGTTATTATGTGAAGAAATTATTGAATTACGTCTATAACTAAAACTAGACTTCACCAAGTTACCTAGAAGAATATCAGGATAACATGTTAAACAGGTGGATATAATGATTATTCGCTAGGGCCAGGAGGTATTCGGACATTTCAATGATTCAATTGTGCCTGTCAAATTTGAGTCAAGTGAGAGGCAGAATGTCTCCAGGGTTTACCTCTGTCCAGTGGTTGTATTAGGTAGGTACTTGCGGTGAAACTGAACTGCTTGCAGTTATGTGTGTGGTCGGTAAAGGTTAGGGCAAGGCAAGGGGTTCACATTCTGTGTAGCACTGACTGTTGCGTTGAACCTCTACATGCATTATATGTTTTGTTTTTCACATGTCAAAGCGACACACCCCCCGGCCATCGTACACCGTCGGGCTTTGCAGAAGTCCACTGTTAATTGTAGGTTGGCATCTTTAATTGCAGTGCTAAGAGAGGGCGTGTTTATGAATTGAGACCAGAAAAGACGCCGCCGGCGCCATACACACCCCCACAGTTATGACCTATATCGCTGACCAACGGCCACTTGTACAAGTGGCCAACCCAGTTCTCAACCCTAGTTGGGCCTCCGCTACAGCGGCTAGGGGAACAGCACGGATCAGATGTAATGTGTACTGACTGTGCGGTGGTAAATAAGTGAACTGTTTGAACATTTACTAGTCATTCCACCATACGTAGACGTTCCAATACATGTTACCGTGTGACACAGGTACAAACACGCACACAGACCTACCCAACAGAACATACAAAGTGCCTAGGAATAAAACAAGGCACCAAAGTAACCAGTGATCACAAATAAAAGGACAACGTTGCACACCTACTCATTGTCTTCGCCGTTCAACAATAGATCACATTAAAATCCCACAAGTTCGTGGGCCAACTTCAAAAAATCATTTTAATCTACCATCTCTTCTGATATCCACCCACCTAAACATCCAAATTAACAGTTTGCCGCACGCGCTAGCGACCTGCGCCCGCGGCCCCGGCCTTTGGCGGACCCGGCCCTCGGACAGAGAGCCACAGTCGCCGCCGCCGGCCGTGTCGCGCCGCACCTCGCCTATAGCCCCGGTCCGTACCCATGGCATTCCCTGCCCTGCCGCCACATAAGTATAGGCTACGACTACGGGCTACACGGTACTCTTCTACAACATGCCTTGCACATACACACACACACACAATGTGGGAACACTGCGGTTTTTCATGGATTTCTTTTCACTATCATTTCAGGGAACTTCACCCGTCGTATACTCTGTGATTTTACCAAAAGCACCAAACACCCCTCCCAAATTACCACTTGACGTTTAAGCGTTCGCTTACAACGTTTCCACAAACAACACACACACACACACACTAACACAAATACAATAACATCGTCGTTCCCTCCGCTTATTTATCTCCTTACTAAATCACTTTATTCCCCCCCTGGTAGTTAAATCGAGAGGTGTGCACAAAATCAGACGTTTTACTTTTTAACGTTTACGTTGCGGTTATACATAACATTTCATTTTTCTAACTAATGGCAATGCCGAAAAACAGGTGAAACAGAAACTTATTAGCACAGATTACAGTCATCTTTAATTGACTATTCTGCTTATTTTTAGCATTGTGTAATATATACCACACCGCACCCCACCCTACATTTACTTATTTTCCTGTAGTATAATCGATAAATAAATATTTATCATGACAAGATGTGTACTCTTTAATAATATATCGCATTCTTAAATCAATTTACCTTATAAATAATATGTAATTTAATTACAATATGACAGTACCTTTGTTATATATCTTTGTTCCGGAAATCTACAGATAATTTCTTATTGAATGTAAATTAAAAATACTTTGCACACCTTCATCATATTATTATAACAATCGTTGTTCCTCATCCAAGTGCGTCGTAAAAATACAATGCAACTATAAATGTGTAGACATGCAGATGTCTGCACATGAAATATTGTCCGATTATCCTGGTATTAAATCAATAGAGAAATACCAAAAATTCCGCGTTGAACGATTAGACCGTTCCTCGGGAGAGGGTGCGCAGTGCTTAGAGCATTGGATGGAGGAACATATGAGAGGAAAGCATAACAACAGCTGCCTATCCCACATCAAAAGCTAATATTTCATAATAAATCGCTATTCAGAAAGCACAAGAAGCTGTCAATCACCCGGTAATCGTCGACGCGAAGGCTACCATACAATTACGGACTAATTTGCTCATTACCCGATACCCCCAGAGCAAGATCGCCACGCAGGGAAACAGCAAAAACAAGTGCCGCGCGCTATATGCTCGCTTCGGGACTCCGTGATTTACTGAAATACAGAAAATCCATCAATCTATGACAGGCCAACGGAATCGCGTGCATTCGACTCACTTTGATTGCATTTAATTGTTTAATCGTCCCGCGCCGACTAAACCATTGTTACTTGACTCTGCCCAGGTAAACCCATTAGAATGCTCTTGTAATTGTTCCCGGCCAATTATTTTTGCTGGATAATTGGAAACAATTATTACTATAATGTGATGCCTGTCAATTGTGATAGATCGGGAAATACCGGGAATTCTGACTTGTTGCTCGATGAACACTTTTCTACAGTTATACCACCCTTTCACAGTGTAATTTTCATAATTAACACACAAATTATGAAACATTTTATAATTTCAGGAAATTTATAAATTTGTTTAAATGACTTACTGCATGGATAGATAGTATTTAGTATTTCAAATTCTCAAATAACTTGGAGAAGACAAGCAGTAATCTTTTATTATAATACAGTACATAACTGCTAATAATTTCAAATAATTTTCATATGTATTCGATGTTGGTGGTGTTGGCTGATTTTGGTTGAACATTTGTCTGAGCTCTAGTTGATACCGCAGAGGTACATGCTTAGTAGAGTTGTTCGTGAATATTCTACAAATAAATAGTTTATATATATAGTTGTATGAATTCACACTTAAGTAGTCGGTAAGCTATGTAAAAGTTTGCCGCATGGACGGGAACAGTCACGAATTTGCACAACTTGCACAACGGGCACAATGTTTCTAAAGGATTAGGTACTTGCAGTTGATAGATAGATTCTCATCCTTGATAAAAGAGTGCACGAGATGCCACAAGTTCAAAAGGTCAGTTACACAAAAAATAAAATAAAAATGTTTAACTGAGACATGCATGTTAATGTCTGTTTGTTCTTTAATCTTTTACACGTCAGGTAGGCGGACTATAAATAACTTTTACATAAATCAGAAAATGAGTCGAAATACAATTTAGTCCGAGACGGCAACCTTCCTTCATGGCTTCTATGATTTGGCTCCAAGGTGTTCTTCATTTTGACGGATTTTAGAATATTTTTAATAACGAAATAATTAAATATCGAGCGGTAATTTTTAAACTGTTTCTACAGTGAACTTTAATCTCAGGACGCTATTAAAATGTGTCAAGTCAGTAGATTGATTCAGATGACGTGCTCTAGGAACCGGGGCTCTCACTCTCCATTTAATTATTACGAGTAAAAAACAACATATCTACCTCAATTTTAATAGAATACAACTCACAAACGAATAAATAAAGGAATTTAAGAAATATAAAGTACCTATACATCTATCATCTATCATAATTATGTGGTAACTAAATTAAATTCATAGTTTTGTTGAAACATGACTGACATTCTGATTTTTCTACTCGTTATTCAGAATCATATTATTAACCATATAAAAACACAATTGTATCACTAATTAAATTAATTTCAAAAGTATTTATAAATACAAATATACAGGTATGTATAAAGTCTTACCAATTAGAGCACCAAAATATATAGATAATTAAGTTTAATATTATCATTTTTAGGAAGTGTTACTGTAAAGTTACATAATATAAGAAATTTGGTATTAATTTTTAACATATTAAGATGTAATTAATAAATGATTACAGTATTAGATGGGATTATATTATCTATTAAACATATACCTGTCTGCACGGTTGATGGATTATTGCTAAATAATTATAAATTAATAATAAACAGCCTTGATATAGGTAATCTATTACTTTTACAACTGCTCTCAATACAGTAATGATAAAATAAATCATTATATCACGCAAGGTTACCCTTGCAAAATTTGATCACGAAAAAAAAAACAATTCATAATTATTTTCAAAAATTATTTTAATACATCACTGTTTCACCGTGTATTGTGGTTCTATCATACACCACCAGATGGCTGCATTGATCGGGTTGCGCAGTTACAGTTCTCCAGTCAAATAATCCGCATGGATCTCTCTAGTCAACCAACGCATTCGTGACGGAGATAAAAGCAACAACAAAAGTAAAATGGGCGGTACCAAAACAGGAACGTTAAATTATATGTGTTTAATACATGGGTATGAAAGTACAATATTATATCAGATCCCCCTCCCCGCTCGCTAGTTGATCCCGCCCGTTTTCTCGTCATTGTCCCGCAAGAAAAAAATATCGTTGCATGTGGAAGAATTTTTAAACGTACAATACAAAATATGTTACTTTTTATTACTATATATTTTCTATAAGTCCACTAGAACAAAATAGAATACTATTATATCCATTCTTGATATTTCATTGATTTTTATTAGAAATGCGTATTTATTAAAAGTAAAATTGCATAAAATAAATATTACAATTTTTAGATAACTTGCTAAATATTTTAAATATACCTGTGATTACTAAATAAACTCACTGTTTTGTAAGGAACCCAGTATTAGATGTTAGTTCCACGCAATAAGGTATACAAATTGAAACAGATACGATTATTATACGAGACAAGAATGTCAATTGTTTATTGGAAATAATTACATAAGTGTAATATCAATGATATCCATAAATATATATATTATATACGTCTACAATACTATTATACATTATAATACAAGTAGTTAAACGAGAAACATTGTTCATTTTATAATACGATACATTTACAACGAACGAAATATATATCACCATTCGTTAAATTATGCTTGTTTCGACGAGATCAAAAAAACACTGATTTTTCATAGAGGGTAACTTTCAGATAAGTTTTAGTCAGTCTTTAAATTAAAAGAGGTATCAAAGTCTTTGGCAGAATTCACATTCATCTACAACTACGGGCGCTATACATGCAAAATATTTTTGATTTGTACATTAAATTACATTTACAGAAATACGGTTCGTATTTATCTTTGGCTGTACAAACAGATTATCTCTTCATAATGTCTTCAATTGAGAAGCCTAGCGCTTTCTTCGGTCTGGTTTCCGTGGACGCCGTCGGCACTGGTGAAGCCGACTTCCTGGTTGACAGGTCCAACAGGGCACTGTCAGATTCGCGTACGGGCATCGGGAGCATTGTGCTCACTTCGCAATGCTGGATTTCCGTCGGTTTCAGATCGGCCATCGAGTAGTTTGGGAAATACGGCGGACACGACATACTTTCGAGTGGTCTTTCCGCGTGTGTTAACAAGTGTGTCTTCAAGTTAGAACGTTGGTTGAAACTGCGATTGCACACGGGACACTTATGCGGTGATTCTTCCATATGCAAGATTTTGTGGACGGCGAGCGTTCTAGACTGACAGAATCCCTTCCCACATTCGCCACATTTGAACGGTTTCTCTTTGGAATGGATGTATCTGTAATGCAGCAGAAAGGAAAATTAAATAACCGAATCAAGCAAATATAATAAGAAGATTAGACGGAAAAATATAACGAATTCTTACTGCTTTGACCCAAATTTAACTGTCATAAAGTAATAACTTTTATAGCAGTTATTGCTTAAGGCAAAGTCGGTACGTACGACAGACGGTTTCAACTTTTAGCAGAGCAATTGTACATAATTGTACGGTAATAAAGTAATAACTAAGGCCAAGTTTCACTTTCCAAGTAAGTTTCTTACAAACATTTGCAGTACAACATACTCATAATTCTATTTAGTTACGTTGATAAACTGCAAAATGTTAATGTACCATCATGATTTGGGAAGTGATTAATGAGCTATAATAGTATGGAATGAGTGTGACATATGTATGACACCTACCTATGATCTCTGAGATGATCTTGTCTGCGGAAAGCCTTGCCGCAAATGTCACATGAATACGGTCTCTCATCGGTGTGTGTTCTTTCGTGGATCAGCAGATTGTACGACTTTGTGAACTGCCTGTTGCAATATTTGCAGATAAACTGCTTCTTCGGTCTAGCTGGAAGTCCGGATAATCTTGCTGACGCCGGTGCTCGTCCCGGAGCCCGCAAATCCTGCAGTTGATTGCGTGCATGATATAAAGCAGCGCTCCTCAGCCACTGGTTCATCAGAGCGGCATTCAGATTTCTATTGTAGTGGTATCCAAACTGTTGCGCCGATGGATGATAAGGAACGGGTTCCATTTCAGGTGCGCGATACCAGTTCTCTTCACACTGGAATCGTGCTACCACTGGTTGCGCGGGCGGCGGTGATGGCTCGTATGTTGGCGTATGTGGTGGGGTTAGCAGAGGGGAAGTACTATCCGGTTCTTGTTTTATTTCCGGGTACATTACAGAGTAACCTGAAATTTAAATATTACATTAGTTACACAACATGTTTTTTTTTTATTTAAAATTCAATTCCGTAAAAATTAATTGCAATTATTTTCGCAAATGAAACAAATTTAACACGCAGATGATGAAGATATACGTTCAAATATGAAATAAAAAACACTGAGTTTCACTCTGATGCAAAACTATTTTTGCACAAAAATAAAACGATTGTCGGTAAACTAGCAAATAATTAATTTGCAAACGCACCTGCTTGTCGCATTGCACTGTTTCCTGTGTAATCACCAGGTGCAGACATTTCACAAACACGTAACGAAAAAACCAAAGTCCAAATAAAAACAAACGAACGAAACAAACGTAACTGATATGCTCAGATTTCAGAAAAAAAAAACAAAGTTTGACAGATGACTGATAACTGTGCTTTGTGGTCAAAGACCGAAAGCTAACTAAAGCTACCGATGTTCACTACTGGGGTAGTCAGGGCTGCGAGAGTGGGGGCTACTGCTACATCCGGTGGTAGCTAAACCCCACCTCGATGGTAATTTACAAGGTTGCCATTGGTGTGAAACGCGCGTGCGCACTTGCCAACAGATCAGTCTATCTCTCGGGAAGTGCAAATTGGAAAATCTATACTGGAGCAAGTCGTGGCTTCGTATATGTTTATATATATATACATATATACGTGTTTGTTTGCGTGTGTGTGTACACCCAACATTTGTATATTCCTCTATAACGAATTGTATGAACTTGTACTAAGTTAAATTAGATACAATTGTATTTTACTTTTGTTATATATTTCATTCAATATATAAAAACATTTTTTACATTTGATTATTAGAGTTTATTGTAAAAGTTATTTTTAAAACAATATGCTAATACGTTTTTATAAATAGAAAGATTTTGGAAGTCATTTTTATCTGAGATGTATCATTATTTTGTCTCAGTAATGGTATAGGTTGTTTATATCAAAGGTTTAAAACAAATTGATAGTGACTCAAAATGTTTACATATTTGTCAGGTGTCAATTCTTTATTATAAAAATTACTTAGAACGTAACAGCTATCGTATCATTCACAAACCTACAATAAATCATACTGAAATACAGTGCGCAATATGAAGTAGGTATCATTTTTCAAATGAAATACAAATCCAGTAGTTATCATGAAGAAACTTGTTTCACAATAATAACATTACAAACGTGTCTTAATCTAAAATACCTATAATTTTTATTGACGAATGACTGTGTTATTAATAGTCTGACGGGCGTTAAATAGTAAACTAACACACCTATTAATAATTTCCTATAAATGATTGGGTTATCTGCAAATGTATTTATCGGAACCGCTGACTACTGTACACTGATAAGAAAACTCGATGTCTCGATTCACTGTTTGCATAAAACTGAACAAATTTCTTCTATTATTTGCTAAAGATATTAATTTTCCATGTAATTTATAGTCGGTTATCTACGTGACAAATACATGCTTATTCAATACGCGTTTTTCACTTATTTTTTTTTGTAAATAATTTCTAAGTATATTTACACGTACTATTTGTTTATTATTGCGACAATCTGCCAATATATATTATCAGTAATTATACTTCATTATTGATCAACATACATAGGTAGACATTCTTGTTACGGAAATATTTATCATTCAATATATGCATTCCAAGTCTTATGTTAATTGTTCAGTTTTTATCCGTATTGAAATTATTATGCATAGCTTATGGTTCTGGTAATCTGATACCTACTATAACGACTTTCTTACAGTAAAAAATACTATATTATTAAATTTGATATGTTTGCTAGTCTTACATATGCAAAATAAACGTTTGCTTTTTAATTTGACGTATGATAGTATATTTCCCACAGTACTGAGTACACGGCATATTGACGTGCTATCATCACGTAAGTTGACTGGTACGTACTTGTAGAAGCGAGTTAGACGTTCTTGTTTAGACGCGAACTATAAATTCTTAACTACGAGTATACGTATGTATATTTGTGTGAGTCGTATATGTATATATGGGGAAATACAGTATGTCTGGGCGCGTCTCCGTTTCCATGAAATATCAAATGCGTAAATGACGTATTGGTAAAGTCAATGTTTACAGTATGTGTCAATAGTAAAAAAAAAACAGATTAGGTACTAACTTCGTCAAATCTAATAACGTGTGTTAGATAAAAAATATTCTCTGTTGCAAGATTAATACGAATTTATTGTCTAATGTTGTACATTTCTTTGTAGTTTATATGTATAAAATTTCCATTATAATAATTAATCTACAATTCTAGATAAAAACTGATTTGCATACGTACATACCAAAGCTGATGTTTAACAGTTTTTTGTGTAGAATTTTCCAAAGTAGAATTTTCCAAAAAATGGAACAGTTGGAAAGTGTCAGAAAAGGTGTAACTGATGCACACATAGTTGGTCGGTGTGTATCAATACGACTACTATATGACATGATAACGCGGCATGTTTGATGTATGGCTTTTGATCGTACCGCTATCACCCGTCATATAGCCGAATCCGTATACGTTTTTTTGTAAAACAGAACTTGTACAATATGTGAATCACCTTTATGTACCTATATATTAGCTTTGGACATTATAAAGTGCTTTAAGTTTGTTTTGTTACTTTATGACGGTTCGTTTCGCTTTCATCGCAAAAGTTCACACACATGTATGTATGTACCTACATTACATAGGTACTGCAAAAAAACAAGATAAAACTATATATATATATATATATATATATATATATATATATATATATATATATATATATATATATATATATATATATATATATATAAATCTACAGTTCAGTTTATTATATCAATAGACATCATGACGGACTGTTAGACACATAAAACTTGATTCTTATCATCTTTCAATTCGGTAAGAAGAAATCATTCGAATCTATATGTTATTGTTGATCATTTTCCATTAACCAGCGCATCATACAGATATTATAATATATGATAAACCAAATATACCGGCTTCCCGTTGTTCATTTATGAATTTCTTGGCACAAAAAAAACAATAAATATAAATATAGAAGCGTCGACATATTATTAGATCAAAGACAATACCGATGAAATGATTGAAACTACTTCAAAGCGAGATGCCGAATATTTGACACCAGTAGTTTCACAAAGCGGATTATCTCTCGCCCTATTTATAATTCTTAGCAATCTTAGATGGATTACAAAAGTGCCGACTCATTTCCAAGAAGGATTCTAGTTCTTGTAATACTCTTAATTACGTCTCTAGATTAACGAAGTACTGATGCACCGCTACGTGCACTAAATATTACTTACTAATTATACAACCTTTACCTCTCTACGCAGCCATTTTCCTGTCGTTATAAACTTCATATCTGTAACTATTGCTTCTTTTCTAATATCTCCAATGACTAACAAACATGTTCCAACTAGAACAATTGCAATGTCAGAAAATCAAGAGAAACTTCGCACATTTCTCGTAATATCTAAAGTATGTTTAACAAATAATAATAAAATGTGCTTCTATTGTAGTAATAATAAAAATATAATAAATCACATTTCATAATTGAAATAAATGATATGGTTCCATTACTGTTAACGATTGAATTTAAATTCACTGTAATGTTAGGTATTGTTTTAGAACCTAGCTGCTTAAATAATAACCGTTTGATACCGACGTTTTACCGTGAACTGGGGACGGTATGTTCGTTTCTTGTTGCAATTAGGGAAGGCCGAAAGCAATATTTGTTTTCATACAAATACGAGTATTTAAGATCGAAGATTTTATAATACTCTGAATCCTGCTGGTAGCCGATCCAGATAGATTCGAAGAGTAATAAACGTGACATCCTACAGTAGGTCAGTGGCAGGGTGGGGGGTATAATCCAGGTTTAAGGATTCGAGCGGCTCTTTAGGTTGTTAGACAGGAGCCCCTGGATATTTTTATAAGTTTATTAGTTTTCGCAAGGGACCAAAAGTGCCGAAGCTGTTGCTTAGCTACTACTGATCATAAAATGTCGGTACTGTTTGAGTACCTTTGTAATGCCGACAAGTCGTGTGCCTGTAATTTTATGTTGAAAGTGTAAGCAAATGCAAACGACAATAATCCCCAGTAATCGTTTCCAGCAATAGGTATACAGAACAAACTCGAACACAAATTCTATACAGCAGTCACTTTTATTTTTTTATTACAAACATTTTCTACCTTTCTCTAAGTCCATTTATTTACACAAAAGACACATCGATTCATGCATGTGGAATCTGTTTTATAACTAAAAATATTTATGAAGTGAAAGTTCGTTACAAATATACACTTATTTTGAAATGTATATTAGAATATATATATTTTTTTAAATTTTATATAAATAAATAATTTTGTATATAAAAAAATTATTTTTATTATAAAATAATATGTGCCTAAAAATTGTAATACGGGATTTTTAAATTTCCAAAAACTTTGAACTGATGTATTAGCATAAATTTGGAATATTGTCAACTACATTTGATCAGCAACTATGGTAAATAGAAAATGTGACACAATAGAACAAAATTGACTGTAAAATGAAACTGGTATGATTCGGCTACGCTTGTACGATTTTATTGCTTGAAGATGTTTAGCCGGCAGAAGCTTTGAGCTTAAGACTTTAAGGATTTGTTATCCGATGAGAGCAAGTAGGCATTGCGACACAAACGGCAAACGTTCACTTTCACCCACTTCTATTTCATTTGACCCTAATATCACTGATATACGAACGTACAAAGGACATTTCTTGAAAGTAGCCGACGGTCGCACCCTGTCCCATTGTATTGCAAACAGCAATGAGAGTGAAATGTAAAAACGAAATTAGTCCTTCAGACATTTTACTTAAAAAACTTTCCTTTGCAAAATCTTCAGTAGCAATTATTGAATAATTATGATAGTCATAAACCTAATATATTCATGTTTTTTACTACAGATAATTCGTAGACATCAATACCAACGCAAATATATAGATAAAATGTCAAAAAAAATCTCTCACATTGAAGTGCTGAAAAGTGTCAAAAATGAAACCATTTTTGTTTACAAAATTGAATAGCTTTTTTTCTTCTTCATACTATAAAGACTCTCATTGGAAAATAAACACATTATACAACGAACACTTACTGTAACTTAAAATGAGGGTCTACTTGTTTATTTTATAAACAAATCACTCTTCTCTGATGACATGACTGAAAGACACAAAGTGCCCACAGTATTCAATAATCAACACGCTTTTTTGTGCCAATAATTAGTTAAGCTAAGTAATATGTTATATGAATAATCTATTTTGTTGCATTCCGTTTTACATTACATTGTTGAAGTCAAGGTATATAGAAGATGTCATGTTTAACAGGACGTGAATAGTACTGTCACAGACAAGCTATATACATATATGTAGTTTGTGTGTGTAGCAGGTCAAGCTGTTGCTACTACCAACTACTATAGTTTGTCTGTGCTACTACTAACTCAGTAATTATCTAAATAAATAAAACAAGAAATTATAATTGTATAAATTGTAAACTCTACTGACTGAACAGTATTCATGCAGAATAACAAACAAAATAACAGACTACGTCAATGACTGGATAAAATATTGTTTGCAATTCGAAAAATTATATATAAACAATTGCTTTCGCAATTGCTATCAGTAGATAAACTAATGGTTTTTCTTTTAGTATTGCCGACATTTCATCATGTTTGAATAGGCAAGTTGGTATCACTACTTCTACATGTTGGTAGGTATTCGTTTATAAACATTTGTTTTATTTCATCCTTTTCCCTAGAGTTTCCACAGATCCCACAGAAAATCGTTAACGGGAACACATTCACTATGTTAGCAGTGTAATGTGCCGTGGATTGTTTGTATATTTTTGTGGATTTCTGTGAAAACAATAACACAGATAAAAGCACCGTTGTGAGAGGGTGTTGAGTAGAGTTTGTGAAACACGCACTGGGTCGGGTGTCGGTCCGCTGACAGAGTTGCGCAAGCGACAAGTGGTTGCTGGAAGTGTAGGTGGTTCACGCATTCGCTCACTACTCACGCTTATCTCTACTAGCACTCACACACACACACCGTAACATATAGGGTTGTTGACACATATAGGTATAGAGACATACACTCTTGTCACATCTCACCCTCATACAAGTCAACGTTACCCTTGACGAATAGAATTTCATCGGTAAACGTATATTTACTAAGTACCTACCTACCTACCACAGCCAATACGCTAAACAGAAATATTTACCTAGTTTGTATGTACCTGCACTATCTTTTAGATATATTTAAAATAATTCTCACAGCCAATTTAATAAAATACGGTCAGAAAAAAGTAAACGAATTCATAAAACAACGCATTATTGCAATGTATGATCCGAGTGTATGAAATAATTTGACAGTAAAGTTTCATAGTGTATAAAGTGCTTGACGAATAAATGTTTATTTTGATAACATGATTGACATATGATAATATTAATGCATAATTTATCGCAGAAGTATTTTAACATCGTTTTGTAATATATCTATTAGCTGAACCACTTAAGTATCTCAGTAGTTCCCATTATATATCGAAAAAATTATATAGGTATTTGTCATATAATTAATCATATAGTAATGAAGTATTATAAACATGTTTTCAATGACAAAATACTTAAATAATAAAATAGTATTTTATAAGAAAAAAATTGTTCTAAAATTGTAACACTATTTGTAATGAATATGAAATACTCGTCTGTCTCTGCAAATATTACTTCCATATGCAAATTTATATTTTGCAGTGTTGACTGTTAGTGTAATTGAAATAAATGACCAGTGTCAAAGGTATAAACAGAATGTGTAATTATAGCAGTAATTAGTTGCAGTTCACATCCCGTCCGCCAGGATATAGGTATCTTTCTTTGCTAAGTGTACGGCATGCCACTTACGAAATAGGAAATTCAAACATTCTTACATTTTGCAAAAATGACGAAACGTTCAAAGCAATTTGTGTCCAAATCAGTCAGTTATTTGATATTACTTTAAACACCCATAAGCTGTAAGTTCTACCACATGTGATATACGTATGACAAGGATAGTTAAATCCGTGTCGTCTTTTACAGAACAGAGATGCAATGTGGAACACTTCGTTTTGGTAATATGAGATGTCACAGCAATGTTGTGGAGTGAAATGGACCAGAAGCCCACAGTAGCTATGTGTGTGTGTCGCACAAAACCAAGACCAAATATATACCGTAACTAATCTCACTTTAAATTAGAACTCAAAAATATCATAGTTCTTCTGAAAAACATATATAATTTTTCTACAATAAGGGACAATTACTTACTATTTTTTATCACTACGAATCTGAGTAATATCTGTAAAAACATTTGGCGAATTGCTTGTAACAAGATATACATGAATACAATCATAAAGAAATCTTTGAGAATCTGCATATAGTGTGCCTTGGTCTGTATCGTAAGCCTCGTGTAATATTATACCCTACCGGTTACACGTGCAGTCACAGACAGGCAAGCGCCATATCTTTAGCTCTCCAAATCACTGAAAATTTCTTCGAAATTAGTGAACTAAAATTTGACATAATTTATTGATCTGAATATGACGGAATATTGAAAACGGGACTTAAGTGTTTGATGAATTATGTCTTGAAAGATTTTATATACATTTTTATGGGAGAAAAAAGAACGGAACCAGAATTTGTCAAAAGCAATAAGTATGGTTTCCCATTACATTTAGTTTATAGTGTATATATTATAGTACAATTAACAGTAATATTTAAATGATTCGTGTTAATTATTCTGTTAAATACTGTTTAAAATACAGTCAGGGATGAGCGGATGATATAATATTAGTCCTATCGGTACACGTTTTACTATTTCATAACAACAAAACATACTGAAAGTTGAAACGAAATAAAACAAGAATAACCTGCTGGTAAAACTTTAAAATGAGCTTTTTGTATGCAAATAGAGCTTTGACAAGGCGAGCTTTCGGATGCCTGTTCCAGTATCGCTTCCGGCGTACGCCGTTTGATGTCAGGACAGGAATACGCCCCCCGCACCCTGCGTAGCGATAGCGGTACCTCTGCAGACGAGCAGTTTATGTTTTAAATTATTTAAATTAGATTTCAAGCCCTTTGACTCTGCAAAAGTCATTACGTGCTGTGATATCTTTCGATCAAGCGACCAGAATGTGCTCGTTATTGTCATGCACTGATTTTAACTGCTACATCACGGGGGTTACTGGCTGATATACGTATGTATGTGTACATACATATATACCAAAACTATTCTTTACAATATTCATACATATGGCCGTACTCCCCATTTCCATATTCATTACACGAATTTTATCGAATTATAATATTCAAATAAATTATATATTTATTAATTGATGTACAAAGTTTACTTTTTCACAGCACCCTCGCCCCCCTAATAGTGATTAAATATCTTTTCTATTCGTTTGACCTGTCACTACGTGTTACTTCGTGTATTTCTGTAACGTAATGTGCGTAATGTTGCTTGTATAATATTGTTAAATGTTTAGACAGGTTTGTTTACCGTGCATAACTGACCGTGCAATATCAATGTGTTACTAGGATTCACTTTCATGTCATTTGTTTGAGGAAAACAAATGTGCGTGCCGTTTCGTTCCCTTCACGGCCCTGGATTTTCACAGTATGTTGTGTACCAAGGCTGCAATGTATAGTACACAAGTGCTAGTACAGTAGAAGCCGCACCGTGGGCTTTCCGTCGCACTTGTTAGAACGGGCCGTGCCACGCGCACAACCATAGATCTGAAAAGCGAGAGTATACAATAAAAGAATATCAGGCAATTTGGGCCAAGGCTGGGTACTGCAATAACGGCAAGGGCGCCACCGTCGCTCACACTTTATGTTTGCAGTAAACTCTATAGACATCGTTAAAATGCTAAATGTTACCTGGAATTTAGAAGCTATCAAGAAGCAACTACTAGTCGTTGTAAACAGACTCTTTATGGCACTCATTGCTGCAGTACAGATGTCCTGAATATGAATTTCATTTGCCCTGTCATATAGACGAACTGTATAGAGCTAATAAACTAAATAGTAGTAGTAGCTGATTCAGTAGCTTTTGTTAAGAAAAATAACCCATTTTAACGTAAATTTTCCTATCTGACGTTACGATTAATATTTTTTTTTAATAAAATGAAAATTCTCATAAATGTATGGAATGTATTTGAACCGTAGTGATATTTGGAACATTTGTGAACCTTTCTAGTTTAGGATAAAACATGAAGACACGGGCACTTTCTTGATAATTCTTAAAAGGTAGCACCTAGGCTGTTGAATATTGCACACAAAAAACATGTAAAGTGGTGGAACAATAACTTAAGTTCCTTGTTAAAGTCTCAAGTCCTCATTGTAAAGTGTATTACTATCAGATTCTTGAACAAAAAACGACTCAGTTAGTAGCATACATCCATTTAACACGCCATATGTGCCGGCCAGAATATGCGATAGTTTTGGAACAGTGGGCGTTACAGAATATCCCCCAAACCATTTGAACAACAGAAATACATGACTTTTTAAGACCACTGTTACTAGGTACTTATAAACTTGATAAGCTACTTTGAAACCAGTGCCGACAATTCACATGTGCTTGGTGTGTTGCATTTATACACATGCATATTTTAAAGTACTACGTTTCATTACCAGAGGCATGTGTTACATTTTTTTGTTCAATATATGGTTTAATCTAGTGAACTAACATTTATACTAATATATCATTTGTACATAATAGACTTTAATTATAGACATTACATTCATAATAATAATTCAAAGTTGTCAAAGAAATGAAGTACATGTGTTACAAATAATAATAGTGCCTAATGCGATACAATGATGAGTACATTTTAAGAATAAAAAAACACGTATTATGTGATTTTTTGTAGCATGCAATATAAATGAAAAAACTGAAGACACTTTCAACAATGTTGACTTCTAGAAACTTAAAAAAGTCTAAAAATGTATCATTTATCATGTTGAGGAGTGTTTCATTTTGTTGACACGACTGAAGGTACCCGTAATAAAATGTATAACAGTTAATACGACAAATAACTGTCATAGCACCGTCAGTAGCTTACAAGTCAATACAACCCTTCTCCGTGGACAGTTAACTCTTCGAACTATATTTTAGGTAGTCGTACTTGCTTACTGCTTAACATTTAAGCCCTATAAACTAATTCGGCAAACACTACTTAAAGCCAATGCTTTCCTTGTAATGAGTTTATGCTCGATATATTTCTAAATT
Source organism: Carabus problematicus (assembly GCA_963422195.1). Classification (NCBI taxonomy): domain Eukaryota; kingdom Metazoa; phylum Arthropoda; class Insecta; order Coleoptera; family Carabidae; genus Carabus; species Carabus problematicus. The sequence goes on from OY728577.1 coordinate 8,690,578, forward strand.
AAGTATGAATTAGGAGATATACAACCTTTGAAATTTGCGACAGGCAATTGTGCCTACTTCTTACCAATACATTTTAGAGTAAATCAGAACAACAAATTATCGAAACATCATGTTTATTATAAAAATACTATACCTTCAAATCACACGATATGACCTGAATCCATCATCTAGAAAATTTATTCCACCGACTAGTATTTTATTTATGATTGCAGCTGCTAATTACAAATTCAACAACATCTATTAAAATTTCATAAGCTCACGGAGAACTCGTGTAACACTCAGAGGGAGCATGTTAAATGCCGTACCTACATATCGGTTGTACCATAAAATAACAAAATACAAAATGCCCCCTGTCTGGTTTATCACGTAATGGTCACATGCAGCATCCACGCACGAAACGTTACTTTTACTATAGGTATATATCTGAGCTATTCATATTATCATAGCTACGGAATAAAATACTAAATTTGAGAAATCACTTGTAACGTTTTTTTTTTATGACCTGAAAGAAACCATGGTTAATATTCACGAATAAGAATTTATAAAAACAAAGAATGATCACGTATTGAACAGACGCACAAATTAAAATTTACAACAAACAAACGTAAAGAATTTGTTTGTATTGCAATATACCCACGTGCATAAATCAATACATATAGAATTTCAGGAAACTATGAGATCAGGTTTACCGAAAAGTTATGTCTATTGTGGTATATTGCCACTTTATTTTCAAACTGGAGTTATGGTAGCTTTTTTTTGAGAAAATATTGGTCGTTGTGTTCTTTAGGTGTGTCAAATATGCGCTGTATCCCAACTGAATTAAGATTATAAATTCGTATGTTACTTTAGTGCAACGTTGGGCACTATTTCGCTGGCTGATTTTATGTATTTTCCTAAACAAAAGGCAGCGATATATGGTTCAAATAAAAGACCCAGGTCAAGGAAAAGTGTTAAAAATTTAATGTCCAAACATAAAAATAAACGCTGAACTTACGATTTTTATAGATTTCGTCTATTGTAAACCAACCAATTTTTAACTGTACGACACTAGTGGACCATACAAATAATGATATTGTAATTGTAATGTAACGGACAATATTCAAGTGAACCACTGTTACCATACTCTGGTCCATTGTAAATGCCTTGAAAGGCTTGCTTTTTGAGATTTTTAAGATGCAGGAAACCTGTCAAGTTTACCTGTACCACCCCATACCTACTGTGTGAATATTTTGCAGTAATCTGCAATCAGACCATTTGTATTGGTTGTTAAATTTTATGCGTTTAAACATTTGAATGTTTTATATTCTTAACAAAACATACGAACAGGTAGAGCAGACTTGGTTTGAGATGAAAAATGTAACGAAGTGTCAGCGAAATATGTTAAATGTTTCATTTGGTGATATAAAAGTAAGGGATAGTCCGAAAAATAGATCACAAAAAAATATAAACTAGTATAAAGAACATTTTAATTCAGAAAAATGCAACTAAAAAAATAGTAAATAATAAAAACACTATGTAAGACAAACAAACTGGCACATACAAAATACGAGCTGATGTGGATAGCTATGATCAGGTATGATATCAGAATTGATGGTAAGCACGCATCAGCTACTTGCATGATAGTCTATAATAAATAGAAGGGTCCATATCATCTTCTCCAGGGGGTCTCGCACATCGTTGTCTAACTAAACCAAACCTATAAACACGAGTACGACTCGTTCATTCAAAGTTTTCTACGTTTCAAGTAAAATATCTTTCTGATATAACACTAACATTATCACTAGGTAATTACTGTATTATTTACAAACAAATATGACACTATATGGATGAAATAGAAATATAGAAATTTGTTTTTCTTTACCAGAGAATATGTGGTTTTAAATTTGAATAAAATTTCATACGGCTGGACTTGGAACAATGTCAGTAAAATTCAAATAAAATCGTCCTGACTCCGCCGCTGTGTATCCCGCACAGATTAAAGTGCATGTTGTACATTTGGTAAGCACAGCCAGGGGGCATTTCGATTCGCGGGATATCGAATTTGAACCCGTTTACGGTACCGATTAATGTTCAATTTGAATTTATTGATTTTATTTTATTTCGATCTTTCTCTCGTACGTGTTGAATACTGTTTCGAGTTCAACCAAGCAGGAATCTGTTTAATAATGCCCTGTGTTATACACGTGTTTATATGTTTATCTGTGTTTGGTCTCGAATGCCATCTTAAATTTTATTGCGTGAACTTTATAAATTATTTCGTAGAAACTATTGAGTTCCATTGCTACAGAATAACGATGTTGTTACAAATATTTGTTTTTAATATTCTCTATACATGAAATTTATTATTTATATTGTCGATTCGCGTTCACACCGAAATGTATGATGGGAAATTATGGAATGTACGGTTTGACATTTAGAAGTCATGATTTATATACATGTATTTCACAGTTTCTTATGAGAAATGAACATGTAAATTTTTAAAACATTACGGCAATGACTAATTCGAAATTTAACATGCCCTTCATGCATTAGATTATAGGTAAATATATGTATGTAATATGAAGTTATCAGTCAGTTTCCTAACTGCATAAGTCATTACATATTTGTTTGAATAATGGCAGATTGCCAGAGTGTTGGTCGAATAATCCCGGATTACATGTTTGAATTCACGTGCATTGTCACTTGATCTGGTTTTGTTAGCACCATATGGCCAGCCAATGATAACGAAGTGTCACCCGCTGCACTAAGAATTAACACTGTTTGTATGTATGTGTGTGTGTGTGTCAATAATATATGTAATTAGTTTATTCTGTATTTATCCATTCGTACTAATTTCATCTGATAACTGTCACATCGCTGACTGAAACAGTATTATACTACTGATTACCGTGGCTTTCGTTGTTGACTCAAGCGATTGATAATGGCATTTATTGCGAATATTTTACGTTATGCTTTACTGGGACAAATTTAATACTTATTTCAAAATATAAATTTATTGCCTATTTCACACATAACATGTTTATATATTGCTTACATATTCTACGTATCTCGTTTTATGATATTTATATATCACTGTATAATGTAATAAATAACATTGCCTATAAGTACATGCATTCATATTTAAGTACTAAATAATATTTTATCATCATTTGCTACATTTTATGTGTAATACAATATTATTATCTAAACGTCTATCTACAAACACTTAATTATAATGTAATATTATTTCAGTTCAATCGTAAAAATTAATAGTATCCATTCTACAAACTTTAATAATTCTCAATCACAATAAAAAATAATCTTTATATATAATAATTTTCGGTAGCAGATCTAGGGAAAACTGTGCTCAACTTTTGAACCGGTACTTCGAATCGGTTATTAATAAATTATTAACTATTATATAACTAGCGTTATCTACATCTAGTATGTTTCACACTGTATTCGTATTTCAAAATTCAAATTTGAAAATTAGGTATTCATATTTTTTATATACGTATTTATAGTGAGAGCCACCTGTGTGAACGTCTCAGAACTGTTAGCAACAGCATCTTTGGTCCAGAGACCACAAGATGTTGCGTGGATGCTGAATAAACACAGAACAGATTTTATAACTGGTTTTAAAATCTTCCTACCTCGGTATAACGCCGTGAGCGGACAGGTATACAACTATTCGAATGAAGTTACAGTTAACGCTACTAGAGTGCTCTGTCTGTCTACAACTAAATGATTTCTATATTTGAGTAATTAATTATTATAATTACATTTATAAAATACAAATAATATACGTATTGAACTATATAATAAATATGATTTATTATTTCTGGTTAGGAATATTGTTGTAATTGAACTAGTTATTCGTTTTTCAAATTTATGTACAATTTGGAATCTACATTGAGACGATATTGGATTTCACCGCAGTAGACAGACAATTCTATCTCTCCAACGACCATTTTATATGGCATTTACTGCGTAGATGCAGTGTCGACCGGTGGCGGTTGCTATGGCTACTGGCATCGCGACGCCCAATCACGATTTAGCAATGGAAGCGCCGTTTAACGTTTGCAGTTTTACTCATTACGCTCGAGGTTGTCGAAACGAGAACGGGAAAATCACATTTTTATATCGTAAGGATGAAGTAGTAAAGAATTATCTCGGAAATATGCCTTTGAAACAATTTAAATGAAATATTGTATATTGTTTGGTCAACAGTACGGAGAAAATTTAATTTTAATGAGATTCCTGTTTCTTGATTACAATCAAAATATTATTATCTATCATATTATTTTATTTTTATAAATTTTAGCAAACCCATGTTTACGGTTAACAAATACACATTTAGTTTCAACAATTGCAATTTATATTGCATTCGGATACTGATATTTGAAATGATTTTCAAACATAATTTCCAATTAATAACTCCATAGATATTTTGAAAAATTAATGGTGTCTTAGTAATTATTATTAATTAGAAATTAAACCAATTTATGAAAACTGTAAAATGTATCTGGCTAATATAACGGCAAATATCTCCAATTAGTACCACCATGGGTGTCCATAAGCTATTCTGTATCAGTTACATCAGTATACATATGTATAACAAACATAGAACAGATTAATTGAAATAACTTTCAATTAGCAAAAATTAATTTTATATTCTTTAAAACAATAAATGTCCATGTACCGGATATAGTTACTGTTTATACAATAAAATGTTAAATTTATATCTACGTTATTGACACTGAAACTGTAGTATATTTTGTGTAATTTGGATATAGTATTTGCACACGTATATGTGACATTGTCAATCATTCATTTTACAAGTTTGTGTGTACGTGTGTGTGTGTATCTTGGTACACTTGATGTGAGATGGGATCGCCTATATTAGAAACAAGCTGCATATTAAGTGGATGTAAGATATCTAGTAAAAGAAAAACAAGAACCAGGACAGTGCGGTGAGTTATATCTTTGTGTATGAGCGCATGACAGGCAAGCAGGCAGGTTGGCCTAGGTACCCTTAGTCAGGTCCACCGCAGTTGACCGCAGTTCCACCGCACCATCGTGTTATCTTGTTCTTGTAGCCAGCAGCGCGCACTGGTCTCGGTGGAATGCGATCAAATAATGTGCGTCTCGTTCTCGCACGCGTAAGATCGACGATCGAATAAACTGTATCCGTCCTATTTTATCCCACAGTGCAATGCATCACAAAAATATTAAACCGGTACCCAGGACCAGCGTTGCCATGTCGTCTCTGTTCTCGTTCGCTCGCTGACCGACGGTCGCTCCGTGGCACTGACTTTATGTGATCTATAACTAATGTAGATCAATGCTGAACACACATGCGCTGTTTCTATCGGAGCGCTGTCACTCTTTAATTTTCATACTGACACACACACTTGTTTTGCATGACGTGAATTCACACTGAATTTTGTGCTCTCATGCTAGTTTATTACACGTACTATATCATGTATGAATGAGTGTGAAATTTGTGATATGCACCTGCTCTTGCATGAACATAAACTGTATTTGCGTATGTTTGGATTGCAACTCGAACATTTCAGTAGATAAATTTACCGAGATATTCAATATGATATCCAGATTTAGAATCTATCCTGACAGAGGTGGATAGATGCTTATAAACCGATCTAAAAATAACCGAACCAAACATATAAATAATAAATGAAATATATTAGAATATATACTAAATATTCTACTAATAGTCTAAAATAAAATAATTAATAATAAAGTCCATCTGGCCTTTACCTGGATCAGGTATGGAAATCTTATAATTCCAATAATCAAAATTAGTATATTTAAATATGTTCCACTTGGTACTATATTATTTATATTAATATATTTCATGTAATTATAAATACGTTATATATACAGGAGAACGAGAAAAAACTGTACCTACTCCAGTACTTTATAATCTAGTAACGGGAAGCTATATTTTTATTTGTAAAACGCAAAGAAAAGGCTGCGAAATTACACATGACGCTTACGTATTTGCTACAAATGTTTCTTTTCAAAATTGTTTCGTCGTAAGCTTATGCTAGAATAATATTATAACTCGTATTATTACACTGAATATGTTATTTGAAATGTTGTCTCTTCGTGGTAGCATACATGCATTTATATGTACATATTTGAATATAAGGCATTGGGTTGCCACGATCCATATTGCACCTCGTGTTGTGTTGCTGCGCTGAACTTGTACTTGGGCGCGAGCGAGCGCGCATGCACTAATAGACTTGTAAGTGTAGACCATGCCGCCTTGTAATTTATATTTTATTGTGACTGTCTGTCTTTATATGCCGCCCGGCTTGTAGTGTACACTTCGCGGAAAAATCTATGCTCTGGAAATGAAATCACTAGTATTATACAGGATCATCCATCAAGATGTGAATTTCCTACAGTAATTAATTTTTGATTACCACTCGGACTGTAGTTTTCTATATTTCTTTTACTTTGTTTTATTATTATTATTTTTTCGAATTTCGATTTCGTTTGTTCTAGTTGTGTATACTTATACATATATGCATGTATTTTGAAATGATGTATGTATGTTTAAAATGTATTATTGTATTATTACAATTGCATTTTTTTTCTGATGTCGCCCCTTATATATATATATATATATATATATATATATATATATATATATATATATATATATATATTGATTCAGTCTGATTACGTCCCCCTTACAAATCTCTGTCGACACCGCTGCCCTTAATCAAAACTAATTAGAACATAAAGAGCGTCCACAAAGCAGCAATGAACACGGTATATTGCCAGTCGCTAATAAGACTGATTAGGTAGCTTTCGTCCGAAATTCGGATTGATGGTTCCGGGGCGTGGGGGGGGACCTAGGGTCCGGTTGTTTGCTGAACATGACGCTCCGGGCGATTTTCATCTATATGTCTCCTCTTTGCACTGAACTCCATACAATAATATGGTACCCCCGTCTGCCTGCACCTACCCGCCATTGAACAATGGCACGCTTCTGTTTGCTGTCTCATTCGGTTCGCTCTACACAAACATTAATTAACACAGAATCGCATCCATGCACAAACATATCGGCGATAAACGACAGTTTGCTAGTTGAGCAATATTGAACTTAAGTAAATTTATATCACCAACAGACTTGTGTGTTACATCGTTAACTGCAGTAGAACATTCAAGTTCTAGATTACAATATTACGGGTATGTCAGATAAACACTACACATATTTATTAGCTTGAACACTCGGAGATTACATAATTTTATTATTATAATTATAGAATTTAATTGTTAAATGCACATCTAATTTCATAGAACTTTGATTTCACATACTGTCGCAATAGTGAATTTCAAATTTACTATTACATAATTTTACATCATTTCTAGTCATAATTTGATAATAGAAACACAATATCAATAATATGCTCAGTTTCGAATATGTACAATTACTTTATCGCATGATTGCGATCCATATTATTATTTAGTATTCGTTAATCAAATGATAATTGCTTTGTATTAGTAAAAGATTATGGAAATAACAAATATCAGGTTGCTATATAACTCATTGATATTTAGGAAATGGTTAATAATCGGAGCAAGTTTGATAATGGTTAGATTAGAGCTTAACGAATAATTGAAGTTGACGCACTTTTTCTAAATTGAATTGAAGTGTAACATCACATATGTGTTTGTGTACTGTGGATTTGGGCAATTGCACGGTAAACGTGTCCATCGTGTGCCCTAAGCGGATCAAGTCTAAACCTTGTCATTGATAGAAGCAAACACATTCACGGCTCATAAACTATTTTTTCAGCAAACAAAAGGTGATGATGATGATCAGTCCGCGTATTAACAGGACGCCTAACGAGCGCTAGCCCTCTGTTTACACAATCTGCCATAAATTTTATGATCATTGATTACGCGCATGCCGTGATAAGAAGTTATATAATAAACTGGCAAACTGATTAAACGTTCCATTGCAAATTCCAGTACAAGTTCACATGATCGATGTTAAGTGAATACATATTTGTATTATGTGCAATTTCACACATACGTACTGTTCATGGAACATTTCATTGCTAAGAATAAATATACCAAAATCTAGTCACGAAAAATATAATAAATATTTTAATTTTTCTAATGAATAGTGAAAGCATTGTCCGTCGGACGTGAGCCCCCCAAATTTGAAGGCTGTGCCTGTTCCTGTTGTAAAAAATTAACTATCAATTCGAAACGGACAGAAATATAAAATTTTATTTCACTTTCTTTCATTTTACTTTGAAATGTTTACAACTATTGTAACTCCCGTTTTCGGTTTCAAAGTGCCCCGATGTTAGGCTCTGTCTCATTTCACTTTTAGGCAGCGCTTGTGTATCTCTGTCTTCGTCTGGACCACCCCGAGCACACTGACTGCCATTGTACAGTTGAGTAACCTTGGCCGAAATTCTAGCTTCAATATTTTACAACGCAAACAGTGGGTCATACTGAGATTTTAAATATTTGACTTTCGTTTATGAACGTGTATTGACAAGACATCAAAATTCAGGTCAACCCTTAAATTACATTGTCAATTTTATAAATAAAAACGGAAAGCGTTTTTCTTTAAAGTAAATATGTTCTTTGTTTATTCTTTATCACAATAAATCCCGTTTCAATGTAAATTCTGTGTTGACTATTTTGATGCGTAGAAAGAAAAAGTGAAAATAAAATAAATTCAAAAGCAAAAATAAAATAAATTCAAAAGCAAAACTAAAATCAAATCAAATCAGAAAACCTTAAGCCAGTGGCAGACGGTCAAATTTTCTTTCAAATCGTTGATTTCACGATTGACAAACTGACTAACGTCAAGGTCGGTATTTGAACAAATTTGTCCATTTAGAACTGCTTCTAATGTTTTGATACAACTTGCCTGTGATTGAGTGATGCGTCTAGTTCTTTTAAAGAGAGATGGATCATTGGAAATAAACTGTCAACGAGTTAATAGATTAATATTAACCAAATATTATTAGTTATTTATCTGATACCAAACACACTGTGGAAGGAGGAATTATAAGTCGATTTAAAATATTAAATCGACTTATAATTCTGTCGTACGACATTACGAAGTACATATTAAAATATATTTGAAATTAATTTCTTATTGCTAGTGCTGCATTCCAAGCTCGATTCCCACCTTGTTGATTAATATTTCGTAAACATTTATATTTACATTTTCTGTCGGTAAAATTTCTACTGTTCATTTTCTAATCGTAATTCACTGTGCAACATATTTAAAACTCAGCTGCAATCATTTCTTCTGGCTAGCCACTGACGACATCATATACGTCTATATGTAATTCTTTTAAATTTAATTGCATACACCGCTAGTAATAATACATTGAATATATTTTTTGTTATTGTAAATTGTATTGGATATAAGCTATACTATAGGTTATATGTCAAAATCATGAAAAATAATTTGATGAGTCAATTGGAGCGTGTGACACGTAGCAACCGTAGTTTGTTTCAAATCCGCTAACGTCACGTCAGGGCTAACAGTTCAAATAATTTGAAAGAAAATTTCACCCTCTGACACCGGCTTTGTGATTCTTTGTTCTCAAATTTATTTATTGAACCAATTTGCCAATGATCGCAAAGCGCAGACGCCTTCAATTATTATTTCAACAGTGTTTTTATGTTTATAAAAATGTATATCGTAAATTAAATATATTTTTAAATGTGCCTCTATATTTTGTCATACCCCCCTGAAGAAATACATGTATTATTTAGTACAATGATGGTGTATAATTTTTTGAGAAAATTCAAACAGTCGAATGTTCGGACTTAAACTGCACTTGTATTATGATTTTTTAGTCAACAAAATATCTATAACATGGAAATATGATGTAATGGAATAGAGAGAAATAAAATAGATTATCCAATTCATGATAAAATATTGTTAATATAGATTTATAAATCTATATTAACAATATTTTTGTCAATATTGTGAAAAAACGAAATCACCATCAATAACAGCTCATAAATGCGCAACTTTTGTCTAATTTAGCCGATTTTGAATCTCTAGTTTCGGATATCGCAATGGTGAGCACGGTGATTGGGTTCATTCTGTATATAAATTTACCATGGTCCTTAAAACATATATTATTTAATATAAGAGGAATAAATGAAAGAAAAAGATCAGAAAATTGCAGTAGTTGTTCATGCTAAAAAAAATCTGATGTCACCACACGATTTTTAATACACATATCTTATTCGCACGAACGTACATCACATCAACCAAACTGATACAAATCTGTCGGAAATACACGCAAAATACACCGTCCGCTTAACGTACGTTCACTTACCGTACCGAAATTTGTGCACGCATTGTGTACGTTCAGCGAGCGCTGCCTGTATAACTCAAGGTTAGCACTGCAAACACAATAAAAGAAACAGAAATGTCACTGTGTTATAAATAATTTAGAATGTTAAAATAATTTGATACATGTAAATTGTTATTAAATGATAAAAAGACATGGTCAAATTTAAATGAATTCAACAATGATTTGAAATTTGGTAGATGTAAAACGAACATTCAATGATTTTTCTTTTTATAAAACACAAAAATATCTAGAAATAATCAAGCTACTAGCGGTTTTTCTATTAAATTATTATTTTTTTAAATTTTGCTTATATTATGTGGATTATATCCGATACACTTTAATAAGTTAAGAGTAAGTTATGAAATGCCTTGATAGTATGAGGGTAAACACAGAATAGCCAAAGGAATAAACTTTTACTTTTACCTGCAGCCAATAGTAGGTACCAAACTTCACTTTCCATTTTCTTCTTGCAAATATAAAGAGTTCTCCACGCGACTGCCAGATTTGAATGCTATCGAAACATTAGTAACGCTCAGTAATGTAGCGCAAAAAGGCACAAATATTGCAGTATATACGTATATAATTTACAGCCCAATTATACAGGGTGTTATTATATTGCAAAACATTGTCTGTTGGAAAAATGCACTAAACATCCGTTTTCCATTCTGCTGTAGCCACCGTAACGAATGCAGTACCCAAAGTCATAAATATGTCGTCCGAAATTGGTTTCGGGAAATGTGAAGGTGTTCATAGAAGTTAGAGATGGATGTCCGTGTTGTAATTGGTTCTGGACATACGATATGTTTTGTTTTCTAGTGTGAAAACCTTGGCCCAAATGTGCTGTAAAAAAGAATTTCCCTATATCTTATAACAACAAGGTTAATTGTTGTTCACATTTCTAGTTATTTTAAAATCCACACACATTTACATAGTGCGTGATACATATAAGTTCACATAATCATTATAAATATCATTTAATGACATCACGAGTTTCATTAATGTTACAAATAGTTTATGAAATGTAGTATATACCAAGGTAACTCGACACTGGATGCGGAACTTAAAATAGCTTTTATTATAGCTTATAAGAAAAATAGCCACATACATTACAATTGTAAATTACTATTTCAGTTGTTCGTCTCAGTCTTACGTCACTATATTTAAATTTGGATCAGTTAGCAGAAACAGACGTATCAAGTTGCAACCCGAAAAACTATTGAAGCATAACAAATAAGAAAAAAAGGACCAGGAAACAATAAATAATAAACACTGCGGTTGTAAAAATGGAGTTCGAATTGCGAACCCCGAGATATTAAAAGTGTGAAAGGTTTTGTCGATCATAAACCCACATCAATGGTTATGTGGTGTACCCTTACAAGTTGCTGGAAAATACCTAAGAAATGGATACAATAGCACGCGGTAAGCTCGTTTATTTATTGCTACTGCACAAGATGTGGTTACATTCATTCCATTGTGTACATACACCCTTCTGTGCGGAACTAAATAAGAGTACGTACACACAAATTCTCCACACCTTATTTGCGATTAGTTTTCTATTTTACATAGAAATTCCATTGCTTCATTGAGCACAAATATTTCTCAAAAATGTACCATCATTATTCTTTGCAGCTACTTTCTATATTTTATTATTCTATAATTATTAAATTTATATTTATACACATATTTTTTGCCAGCTACATTTTGTCAAACAGTTATTTTAACTGAAAGAAAAGATTTTTATAAAAATTCATAACTGAAGTATATATTCGGAGAAAAAAATCAACAAAAACCTGTAAAATTGAGATTGACAATAATTGTTCAGCTATTCACCGCTTAGCGGCTCTGTTCTAGTAGCATATCTGGCCAAACAGTAAGACATGTATGTCATTGAATTGTTTACATACATAATTTATTATTGTAAACCAGTCTATTATCCCAACATGAGTACCATGGCATCTTCTTTGTTTTATGAATATATTTAAAATAGCTGTCAGTGGGATGGTTAATTTGTTTCTAATTTATATCTAAATTACATATTTATATTTGTCAACGTTATGCATTTTACTGCATAGTAAAACATATTTTATAATTGCACGCAGTTTAATATCTGCTCGAATAATTGATCTTTCATAATTTTCGTATCCCGTTGACCTTGATGAGCATGGCGTGCAATCTGTTTAGATCTTCATTTTTCTATCGGCTACCTGATTCACCGATGTTAGTATACCGGGTGTATTTTTAACCTGAAACTTTCAAATATCTCGAAAAATAGGCACTCTAGGAAAAAATGTCAAGTATCAAAATGTAATCATTCTGCGGGGGAAATACATTAGTGCAAAAAATAGTCCCCCACCCCCCTCTTTGTGTGAGGGGCGAGGGGTAACTTTGAATCTAAAATAGGAACCCCAATTTTTTATTGCAGATTCGGATTCTACGGTTAAATATACGTACGATTTGAATAAAATATTTTGTTCGGTACGCTGTAATTGACGAAATTCAATTTTTTTCGATTTCTTCTACTAAGAACATATGCCTATGATTCTGCAATACGTTATAAATAAAAAATCACGTTTTCATTGTAAATACTCGAAATTCGTTGTCAAAAAAACAAATATCACGTTCTGATTGTAAAAAATTATTAAAGCTTCTTCATAAACCAGAACCATTTCAATTTTCTCTTGTGCAGTTAAATACTCCATTCTGAAGTTAATATTAACAGCCTAACGGAAAACAATGAAAACGCGATATTTGTTTTTTGATAATGAATTTCGAGTATTTACAATGAAAACGTGATTTTTTATTTAAAACGTATTGCAGAATCATAGGCATATGTTCTTAGTAGAAGAAATCGAAAAAAAATGAATTTCGTCAATTACAGCGAACCGAACAAAATATTTTATTCAAATCGTACGTATATTTAACTGTAGAATCCGAATCTGCAATAAAAAATTGGGGTTCCTATTTTAGATTCAAAGTTACCCCTCGCCCCTCCCACAAAGAGGGGGGTGGGGGACTATTTTTTGCACTAATGTATTTCCCCCGCAGAATGATTACATTTTGATACTTGACATTTTTTCCTAGAGTGCCTATTTTTCGAGATATTTGAAAGTTTCAGGTTAAAAAATACACCCGGTATATGATGGCAGATAACATTTTCGATACTACCGTTCATATTATTTCCACCATATCTCTATAAGTTACAGCGCCGCTAAGCGGAGAATAGAGGAACAATTATGGGCTGATTGTGTTGAATATTTGCTAGTTCCTTTGTACGGTTTTAGAGATTAAAAAAAAAATACTTTCGCAGATGATTATTTTCCATTTTTACAAGCTTTTGTTTAGTTTCACTTGTGAGTCTGTTTTCCTGTCTGTCTGACGGGGGATTGAACAAAAGAAGATCAATGCATGTATTAATATATAGTAGATATAAAATTTTCGGTGAATAGTCGGCTTAGTAAATGTTCTAATGTCCAATTTATATGAACATTTACGCCCCACGCTTTTATTATTTTTTTTCTTTTCAGTGCAATATAATAAAAGCTTGTTTTTAAAAATTATTTTTTTATTTATTTTTACTTCTGTTTATTTCTTACATTTTTTTGGCGAAATTATCAGAAAAATTCCGTATCTGTTTTCGTTTTAAAGTTGCTCCCTGTTAAAGTGAAATCGATACAAATTAAGGTATAATACAGATAGGAAACGTGTACCTACTAAAAAAATAACTAATGATGTATAAAAATGTCACAGTCACTGGCGACATTCACGATGTCAGGCCTTATCTGGACGATAGCATAATTGTCTGTGCAATATCAGTACACTGTCATAAACTGTGCAAGGGCACAATTAACTAAAATAATGGTGTGGTATTTTTATCGACCGTTACTCCATCTCCATTGTACATATAATTCTAGGTACATACATACATATATGCATGGACGAATGGTGAGTGAATATACGGCAACAACAGCAAGAACAACAGCAACAGGAGCAGGTGCGTTCCGCACAAGCTACTTGATGAATACACCTCGAGCACCTTTACTTTTTCTTTAGATGTTAATTCTAATCTTATCTGGGCACAAGTTCTCTGCCTTCTGCACCCACTTCTGCTTCTGCTGTCCTTGTCCGAGTGCACCTGAACGCTTCCTGCATCAAATTAACACCTACGCAACACGTCACACAGACACATACTGCGAATACTTCGAAACACTGGCCCCCATAAATGTGTAGCAATTCGCTTGTGCTTTTAACGATTTTATGAGGCCATCCAAATGGAAATTGCGCTAATATATTTTATTTTATACCTGCATTAGATTTTTTATTACGATTGAAGATACATTTACAAAGTGTGATACAATTTGGTCCGCAATAAGTAAATGTACAGTCAATATGAGTTGAAATTGTTGCAATTGATACCTCCATTAAACACAATATATATATATATATATATATATATATATATATATATATATATATATATATATATATATATATATTTGGTTACCTCTTATACCATAAGTACGAGCTCCGTCCGTTGCATAAAACGCCCGAAGTCAGAATAAATCTAAAACCGAATCCATTATCTATATGAACATACGCACGCATCCACACATATGTGTTCGGTTAAGTCCTCGAGCTGCTCGTCTGCATTTGAATTTCAAAATACCATAATTAAAATTTTGCTTTTATCGAACACATAATCATAATAATTAGATCTCATAACTTTTAAGTAAAATTAGTTTTTATTTCAGCGTGCAGTTTCTACGTTCCTATATGCTTGCTTGCATTTACTGCAACTTTAATAAATATGTGTTAAATAATAATAAAAGAATTTACAGATATACCAGTGCATTATTTTGTAGTTACATATTTGTAAATAATTTCTACATTTCATAAAGGTGTGTTAACCAAGTAGTATGTATTCGTTCATTTAGAACACTTTCTGTATACATGCATAAAATATAAGCGAAGAGTG
This sequence comes from Carabus problematicus, assembly GCA_963422195.1. Lineage (NCBI taxonomy): Eukaryota > Metazoa > Arthropoda > Insecta > Coleoptera > Carabidae > Carabus > Carabus problematicus. The sequence continues at coordinate 8,705,911 of OY728577.1, forward strand.
ATTGGTAGTCATTTGCATTTTAAACAACTGCCGTCTGTGTATTAGTAATGAAATGCTGGCAGCTACATCTAAGCCAGCACAGTGCAGGAGTAGACGGATCAGGATATCTGTCAATTTCAATGGTTATTATTAAACGGCAGTTGCAGAGTTCTGGTGGCAGACACGCGCCAGTCCTTCTCCATACATCTATGTAATTTTCCAGACCTATTTCAGCCCTGTGCAATGTTCCAGATATAAGTTATTAAGGGCTATTTCACCGTAAGACAGGTATGTTCTTGATATGCAGCCTGTATAGCACCTGCCAACCTGAACTACACATTTATTAGGTGGGAGTTCATTTGTATTTTCTAATAAAGCTGAAATTACCAATGCTAATTATAGGTATTTCCAGGGGCACCGTGCATAATTAGTTACTGGAAAATTATATCGTTATTTGCTGACGTACACATAGATATTAATTTTACATGTGATGTGCCATGTTATCTAGACAACGATTGCAGCTGGTGATACCAAAGTAGGTAGAGATGTGAATAGCATATCAATAACTGCCTACTAACGACAAACACAAACAAATATGTATATATTCTAATTCTATTCAAATGAATATAATTATTAGAAAATGACAAAAATAAAATAAAATGAAACCTAACAGAGTAGATATTTGGAATTGGTTGCATAACTAAGGGAATCCAAAATTACCGGGTTACCAAGTTCAGGGAATTAAAAAAAAGCGATCTGACATACGGGCTTATGTTGTAATAGTCATTCATTTGGCTATCCTTATCCAATGATCTGTTTCAATTTGCTATAATTTTTTTTAATTCGGAATATGCTGTTCTTTTTATTAGCTCATCTTTTATTTTATTTTTAATATTCCAGTAAAAAATTCTGTGTGCGCCCCTGGTCCATGGATATAATATTACGTAAGAGGAAGAAATTAATACTGGTAAAATTCTATTTTAGTGAAAACCTGGAATATATTACCTTATGACATTGCCATGAACCATTATCATTTAAAATTAAATATTGTCTTAAGTGTCATAGTACCATTGACATATCACAATATAATATCCCGTGCTAGCAAGATAACATAAGGGTAAAATATTTTATCAACTACCGCATTCCCAGGTCCCATAAAGTGGAATTTAAAATAATTCACTTTGTAATCTTCTAATTATCATCTGATCAATTTGTCGAGGAAGAAACGTGAGCAGTTGCGTTGGCACAATTCATTTATGTAATCCATTGTCTTGGAAATGAGCTGAACTTCAACGACAGGTGTGGAAAGAGAGACTGTTGACAGCACCAAGAGAATAGATATACATCTATGCTAGACCTCTAGTGATAGGTGTCAGAAACACCCACAGTAGCTTCAAACACGCCCTGACATTTTTCACACCTATACCCCCGTTTCTGATTCAATTCATAGACTTTATAAACATATATGTACATTCAATTTCATAACAAAAAATTACCATTACTGTATGCATGTACACTTATATAGAAATTAAACGAATAATTGTCGATATATTTCAAGTACGAAAATAATTGAAACAAAAATAAAATCCTATGTACAGAACTTTCATAATTAGGATACATATATTGAAAGAATAAATATATTCATAACATGCACATACTTAGTCGTAAAGTCATTATGTGCAAAACACATGCACATAAATTTAAGTTCATTAATTTTAAATTGATCAATTTACGATACAGATTTTATGTTAAGGTTTTTACGTTTTTCGGCAATAACTTTTAAAATACTTGTTCGAAAAAAAACCGGCATTTTAAATAACTTCTTGCTTTGGTATGCAAAATAACCGTATACTCTGATTGGTTCTCGTTCCAATTTATTTCAGGTAATGCCGATTTGATACGCAATAAGGTCAGTCTACTTGTTAGACAAAAAACATAATTAAACCAAAGTTGTTGGTTCGTCTGGAAACACGTATGCAACAACCACGGAACTCTCACGATCGACCGCACTCAGGCAACAGTGCAGGTCCGACCTCAGCACATTAGTCACTACTATATTTCACTCATTTCTGTTGCACGCCAAACTCTGTATTTATCCATTGCATCAAATAATCCACATAGATGATCATAATATTGCCATGAATATAACGTTGTTGCTTGTAGTGAAGATATTACCATCGACTAACTTCTGATATTGTTTACAATGTATGAAATTTATTGGGTACGGTTCTGGAGCGAACACTCGGCACAGCAATGAACTGTAATTAACAAGACCGGGCGATGTCGGCAGTAAATCAGATCGTTCCTTTAATTAGATACTCTCGTCCAATCCACGTGTGTTCTGTATCTGTTAGTACCACACAGCCAACACCCTGTTCTCCCCACTACTAACAACAAATTTTTGTACATTTCACCGCAGAGCGAGCGACATAGAAGCGAAACGAATGTCACTAAATGTACAAACCAATGTTTTGTAAAACATAAATGAATACATTTGCTGTAACGCTACTATTCGCACTGACTTTTTATACATGTAAAAATATCTATACTAAAAATATCAACTTATATAGTAGACCAAATTGGATTGAAAGGCACTTTATAAAAACGTTGGCAAATTACATGTTTAATAAATTATAGAACCAGTAATATGTGAGTCATGAAGAATATGTGAAAATAAATTAGATACATGTAATCACGAATGTTCCAATATGTTAAATTGATAAAAATATATTTTTAAAAACATAATTAATTTACCAAAATCATGCTTTACAATATTTGTGTTACTTTATGTTATGAAATTGTATCAGCCAAAAAAAGATTATCTAAAAAATAGTTAATTAACCGGTTTCAACAACACTTTTACCTGTTTTGAATTTGATTCCTGATTCGTGTTTGTTATATATTATACCTTAACTACTTCATATCTGTTAAATTATATAAGAATACTTACTTATTACATTCCGGGTATGTTGATTGACATTTCATTGAGTCTCACTGGTTAATCATTCAATTATTGATATACATTGATACACATATTCGTTTAATAATACTAATAAAGTATTATTGATATTACGTATTTTATTTACTGAATATTACATTTATCCTGGATAATTTTGTAATTAAAATAGAATGTTATAAAAAACAACAAATTGATTATTTATTTAATACTTATAATTATTTAGTTAAACAATTCTTATTCGTTTATAAATGCATAAATAGAGTTATTCATTCTATCATCATATTATTTACTTGATTTTTAATGACAAGTGATAATATAAATAGGCGAATGAAAGTAATATATAATGTAGAGAAACTGAAAACTTTTACATAGAAAAAAGTATTTTGTGTCAATATCTCATATAAACTTTATTGTGAGAACCAATAGGTGGATTTAAAGATTTATTCATTGGTTATAACGTGATACATATGTATTTTTTCTTTAACCTTTAATTTGTGACATACCACGTTCTTCATTTTTTATTTAATGTTTACAAAGTCAAAGTAACATGAAATAAATATGATTGAATAAAAAATTGTATGTACAACAATATATTAAAATTCTTTGGCACTATATTATGAATTAAACTTGGACAATTATTGATTTTATGCAGACAGATTGAAATATACAAATTATTAATATATATTTTTTTTATTTACCAATTTAGTACGTACAATCACAAATACAAACAAAACTTACATAAAAATCACAAAAACTTATGTACAAACTCATAACCCAAATTACTATACTAAATCTAAAATATTCATCTAGAAAGAAAGATCTGAGATCCATTTTTGGAACAAAATGCAAAAGAAAACTCATGAGATAAACACTTATTTACATACTATATACATATTTAAATTACAAAAATAGAATGATGAAATATTAAACTTTAGAATGTCCATTAAATAGTGTAACAAATAAATGAAACTTAATGAATAAAATAGAAATGTTTTGCCGGCACAAACTTTTGTATTGTTTTGTAATACTGATGTTACTGAACTCATGTAGAAGGAACTGGATCGACACTACACCGTAACTCTCGTCTACCTTCTCATGATGTCTTCAATGCTGAAGCCAGTCTTCTTCGGTGGTGGATTAGGTGCCGGTGGCCTGGGTGGCGGCACTTCCTTCTTCATCGACAGATCGTTACCAACGTTAGACGTACTAGGAGTCGCATTATCATTTGCTGTTGATGACGAAGTGCTGGGTTGCATGAGATCCGGTGGTTTCAACACTGTCGGTGACGGAGGCACTTGAACTGTAGACAAAGATGGCGGCATGGCCGAAGACGACGGAATATGAATCGCTGACGGCAAAGGCATAGTGGAACTCATCGGAACTGGAGATCGGCGACCTGAATGTGAACTTCGAATATCAGGTGGCTCCTGTATTCTCCTTCGGAATGTGCCCAAGAATGTCGGTTCCTGTGTGTCACTTGTCACTGTCGACGGTTTTAACTGGTGCAAATCGCGACGAATCTGCAACTGTGGATGTGGTTGTGGTGGGGGCTGAGGATGAGCCTGTGGTATCTCTGATGCTTCCACATGAGGACGCATTGAGTACGGTGATGAAGAAGTGGATGGATCATTGTGATGACATTTTGTACGTTCAATTGACGGAACTTGTGGCACTGGCGAACAAGATCTTCGGTAATGTTCTTCTCGGTTTCTATCTGAAGAAGGAGTTCGTGGTCTGGGTGATGGTGCGTCACGAATTTCGATAGGGTTTACAGGTGGAAATCCTTCTGCACTGAGAACATCTGGTGGTACGTCGCCAACGGCATGTGTCAATGCGTGACGACGAAGATCGCAGTTTCTTCTGAAAACCTTTCCACATGAATTACACTCGTACGGTTTATGATCGGTGTGCGTCAACAAATGAGTCTTGAGATTCGAGCGCTGGTTGAAGCTGCGACTGCATACCGGGCACTTATGCGGGGACTCTTCCATATGCAGAATCTTGTGCACGGCCAAAGTACGTGACTGGCAAAAACCTTTGCCACATTCTCCACATTTGAATGGTTTCTCTTTGGAGTGGATGTATCTGTAAATAATAATAACACCATTTACATATATGATTCACTGGGGTGTGGTACGGTATTTTGAGAAAATAAAAGAAGAAAAGAAGAAAGGAAAGTATAAAATGATGAATTGATATAAATATAATCTAATTGTTCTTTATTGCATGTATATATATATATATATATATATATATATATATATATATATATATATATATATACATATAAATATATATATATATATATATATATATATATACATATAAATATATATATATATATATATATATATATATATATATATATATATATATATATATATATATACATATAAATATACTCTCACGCTCGTATTATACATTCTTACGAATAATAAATACTTGATTTCCTACATAGAGCCGCTTCATAAATATGTCAGAGTCAAGTGCACAGGTAGGCACATAAATGCATAATGCGAAATGTCGTTGTAACTTGTCGACTACGATCAGTGGGCGATTTGTGTACAGATTACAAGATACTTAATTAAAGCCATCAAACAGTTGCAGCCGAAATAAATGCAAATCACCTGCAATTGCTTCCACAGTTAGTTATTAAATATTAATTTTTGTTATGACTCCATATAAATGCAAAACGGAGTCGGAGTCGGTACCGGCGACGGTCGTATAGCCAGGTTAGAGGACCGGGCTTGTTTCAATATACTGTAGTCTCGGTTTTGTTATTCAAGGGGAATTAATTGGACCTAAATTGTCTGTTTAACGTCCAAACTGGTTTCACAACTCAATAATCAATAAATTACTGTATCTACCGTGCTTCAACCGAGTATCCATCTATCTAACTGAACAACAAAATGTAAATGGAATCTGTATTATCATTATTCTTTCACAAAATTCCATCAAGAACATTCCATTTGGATTTCAACATATGTACGTATGTTTTTTACTTTTTTTTACTTATATGTACTAAAATCATTGATTAAATACGTTTTTCAGAGAAGACACAGAAATCCTAGAATGCGGGGATTTATTTAACTTATTGCTAAAGTCAGTAGCATCAGTAGATCATGAAGTTATACGACATTTCAACGAATTTCCAACTGGTCCACAAATACATTGTTTACATGAAACCAATGTTTGGATATGTGCCAGTTCAGAGTAAACGAAACCGCTAAATAAGGTATTAACCGTGTAAGGGCGAACAAACGCATTTGACGTGAAAGTTGTTTAGCTCCCACTTTGCATAACTTGCAGGCATATTATCGAAAACGTGAACAAAACATTTTTCCATTTATATAATGATCATTTAACGCAGTGGCGCAGATAGCATTTATTATTAAGCAATTATAACTCAACAAAGGTCAGTGATTTCCAAGTGTTCTTTGGTAATATTTACTTTAACATGTACGTATGTATATTTCAAAGTTTGTATGTTAGATTTACGAATAAATATATTAGAAACTTATACGAACAATGTATTATTTCTGTATGAATATATTCTGCATGAAAACAACCCCTTGCCCCACGATTTATGCCACCGTTTATACACTTAGGTATATAGGATGCAAGGAATATAGGTACATACTTCCATAGCTCATGTTAAATATTTAGCATGTACAAATTTATTTGCAATTAGTTTTAGTTAAATTAACACGAATATTATTTAGTACCTAAGTTTCGATTATTTATTTTCCATTCATAAAAAAAAAGAAATATTCATTTTAAAACATTTCTCATAAATCATCGTCTGTATAGCAAATAGTAATTTGTATAATAGAGAGATATTAGTGTTAATATTACAAAAGTAAAAATGGTAATATTTACTTTTTAAAACTACGCCACTGATTTTTGTGTAAAAATTATTGCAAGTCAGATAATCCGAATAAGCCTGAGCCATTTCTCAAAGCATGATAGCCGGCGCGCGCGCGATCATATTATACTACAATACTTGTACAACACAAAGTCAGGAACTGCACAGCAGACTCACGCGCGCATACACATACATACAGAACGTTCATTTCATGTACGTGTACTTGTATACACACGGTATTGCATACACACCTCATGGAGTGTTTTGTTTTAGAAAGAAACGATAAGACACGGTGGTGGTCACGTGGTCGGGTACCGCGAGCCCGAAGCTCTCTTTCAAGCGACCATGGCAACGGTTTCTGTACCACCATGGTGCGGCCTCTCGCAAACAGAAACAGGTTTTCTACTCACGAGGCACGGCACGGCACTTAAGAACGCGCATGAACTCGGCACCATTGACGAAGAGACTTCCCTTCCGAGTACGGCATATACACTCTGTGACTCCGTGTTTTATTAATAAATAATACCTACTACACAACAACTAAAGTAACGTAACGTAACTCACAAATACTTGTACGTACATATACATGTATACAAATACGTGCATACACACAGAGTACATATGTACATACGTATGTGCAAAAGAAAACAATACGACGAAAAAAAAACAGGGAACAATTCAGGGAAACAAATGACTCATTCAAATTTTCCCTATATCGATTTCGTAATTACTACGTTTCTGTTAACATAAAAATAAGGTCAAAATATTGCATAATATAGTATAGTCCAGTGATATTCAATAATATCTCATGTACTATCGATAACGATACGGTCCATAATTTGACTGTAAATTGATAGTGATTTGTATTATAATCCATATACAAAATTAATTTATAACATATAAATGCGATTAGCTATTGAATGTTATCGAAATATTTAGTTTGTAGGATTCATGGTACGGTACAATGAGACTGCTGTCTCACCATAGTTTGGTCAGCACTGGTACAGTCGATTGAATATATTGCAAATCATTGTAGCGTTATTAATTTATATAAAGGACAGAGTATCACAGCAACATTATAGTTCGAGTCCAATCTAGTCCGAAATAGCGTTCAGATCGTAACCTAAGTTTCCTTTCATGATTTTTTTTTGCCATAAAGGTTCTTTTAAAATACCAAATCCTGATATTGGAATTAGAAAAGGATGATACCTTTATATAAGTTTAAAACACCTCAATATTTCTTTACAAACTAAAATAATTGTAGATTCAAACTTTGTTTTAAGACAGGAATACATATGTACATGGATTTACATATAGCAACAAAAAACAATATGAATGTTCATGTTCCCCATGATATAATCATACCAATTTTAGTTCTAACATGCTCGGATACAAAGCTGAAAGAACCAATTATTTTGTCTCATTGGATCTCTGACGCCATTTTAGATTACTTTAATCATGCGATCAAAACAAAGCACAAATTTAAATCTTTGAACACTGAGATGGTGAACCTGCAAAATGTGTGTTGATACACAAGTGCAAGCAAGTATCAACAGGTTTACAAGTTAGTTACACTGTTCAGAGAAAAAATATTAACTCAACGTACAATACGTCTCCGACTGGCTTCTAACATACGTACATATATTTGCTTGAGAATTCTTAGGAAAAACAAAGTGTCTCAGAATAACAACCTCTACGAAAACTTTTTCTTCTTTTTTTTTCTATAACGAAAAAACCAGTTCCAGTTTATACTATGAAACCGAGCCGGAACTATTAGTTTACGATTCCGAAAACACGACTTTCGTTTTAAATTTGTTACTCGTTAATATCGTCCTATAAGCGAAGACAAGATTAAATGCGCCGCAAATAGTACATGCGAAAAATATATAAAATAAAGAACCAATTAAAAAAAAAAAACGCACCGCAAGAAATATTCGGCTATAAAATAGTTTTAGTACATTTTTGTTTAAAGTTCACCATAGGCGGGTGTACAATTCGGTAAATTCAATTTGACCTTTGTCTATAAGAAGTCGTATTTGATTCTGTAGTTAAACAATGTTGTTTAGACAGACATCCAATCAATAATATTGGAATCCGTACATGCATCAAATTATAACTAACAATATTTGAATGATAATAAACAAATAGTTGAATAAGAAAGTTGATTGGCTGAAAGTATGCAATTAATTCTGGTGTCGGAACAAAGGACTACTCAAGTAGTAAAACTCGAGATACTTGAATTAACAGCGTTTAAATGACTGCACCGCTTGTTAGGGGGTAGAAAAGTAATTAATTTTCAGTAGCTTTTGCAGCATTAAAACACTACAACATAAATGTCAAAACTGAAAAGTTCGTCATTATTTATGGTTAAACGAGTATACTTTGTAAACTTAATAAAAATTTATTGCTAATAATAATGCCAAGGAGTCGGAACGGCAATGTAGTCTCGAGAAAGTGCGCTGCGATTTTTTGCAACAACCTAAAATGGCCTTTTGCCAATATAATCTAGTCGCAACAGCGACAGCGGTTAATTTATGTAACAACATGTAGAACTGTAATTAGCAACAATAAAAACGGTGACAAAAATATGCTGCCCAAGTTTTAAAAGATTCCTGTTAAATGATTTTGATAAAATAATTACTAGATAAAAATACCATAGACATGCATTAGTCATGAATGACCGAAACCTGTTAGAGAATCAAAGATACCACCCCTATTATGTAGCACGTAATTTCTTTCTTCTTCGTAGGGTATAATTAAACAAAATTAATCGTTTCATGTCGTGAAGTACTCATTTCAAAAGTGTTATACAAAAAAAATATTTTTAATGAGAAACTTTGTGTTCAAATCTTCGTGCTCGAATTATTAATATTTTAAGTTAAAAGAAAAATAAATCTATTATAGTCAATATGCTTGCAAGGATTTTTTAAAATTGACATTCAAAACCGATTCAATCTACAAAATACTATTTTATTTTCGTAATGATGTGAATAGCCAAAAAATAATTCCCAACTCACAAGTACCTGTTGATTGTGCAACAATGACACCTGTTATGTGAAAGAGAAAAATATAAAAAGACTTGTCTTCTCTGCTAAGTTTGCCGCTTTGAAAATGATTTTGGATCTATTTTAAAAATATTGTATATATATATATATATATATATATATATATATATATATATATATATATATGGTATATTTATATATGGAATAGATAGATCCGTTAGCTAGATTTCGGAGGCAAAAAAAAAAACCAAAAGAAACGATACATTAATCACACTATAGCACACACATACAACCGAATAGGGTGGACATAAACAGAACGTCTGGCCAGGCCCTGGACCTGGAGAACAGGTATCTAAAATTGCTGTGGGGCACAAGAAAACGTACCAGCCGTACGAAACTCGACCTTATGCATATGGTAACTAAGAACTGAATTAGTTAGAACGTGTTACAGATATTAACTCCGGCCTTGATGACTTCTGTAGTACAGTCGAACCATAAACAATTGTACGCCGGTGCATTTCTAGCATTTGTATGGAATTTAAAAAAAAATCACCATTCTAAATCTTTACACGAACAATAAAATGCAATCTGTGAGCAATTAACGTGTTCATCACGCCACGCTAATCACAGTAGCTTTCATTTTAAGTCTCTATACGCGAATTACATTGAGTCGGTAATATATATACTTGCAAGGTTTCGCAAACAAATAATATCATTTTAGACATCATCCAGCGGTTGTAAATAAATAAAATATATAAGTTTATAACAGTAGTTCATCTAGAACACCGGATTATAACATAATTCGCACTGCTTACAAGACGCCAGATTAAAATGGAAGAAATGAAATTATCTTGCATTAAACACGCAGTTACCACATGCCAGTGTACATATAAAACGTAATTTTTATTCATATTTTTTTACAATTATTATCATCCGCACTTTACAGAAACAAAATAAAAAGAAAACATTGAAAAAAATCGTATGCGTCATACTGTTTATGATACAATTAAAATTGATAACGATATAAACAAGTGAACTGTTTTATATACAAGTACAAATATGTAATAAAATTTTAAGTCACGGAATAAATGGCATGGAACCTATTATGCGGGCAATTTAGATTATTTAATATGTAGAACAATAAATATACGTACTCATATAAGAGAACAAGACATGACATATGTGGGAAGAAACTTGATAATTTTGTTTGTTGTACGCAACTGAATACGAGTTATTACCACATCAATATAATGACATGATGTTTTCAATTCTGTACATATATGAATATATTTATCTTATTACATTTGCTACCGACAAAATGTTAACCGAGATATAAAAATATCTACTGTCAACTTCATAATTCATAAACCGCGAAATGAGTCAGAAGGAGAAATTCTATTAGTCGTCCTGTTCAACATGAGATAAACAAAACAAAACAAAAAAACGTTCGGCATCTGAAAAATAAACAGCGGACAGGTACCAGGAGGAAACGTCGGTGTTTACGTAAGAGACTGGGCTGGCGGTAAAGTGAAAACAACAGGAATCCTTCTTAAAGGCACCCCATCACGTTGTGGTGACACGTACACAGGACCCGTGGAATCGGCACGGTAAGTCAAGAGTATGGCACCCCGCGCGCACAGCGCCGCCAAGTGTATGGACCGTGAAGTAATGCTCCGCATGTGGTGGCCGTAGGGCAACAGCGCCTGGACCATTAGCGTCGACACAAGGGTATCGCTTAATTGAAAAATGTTTTTGTTTTAACCTTAACTAGTTAGAATATCAACCAACCGTATATTATATATCAGTCACAGCAAAATATCTCGTAAGTTTCATCAGAAATGTTTATTAATTTACAGAAATATACTCTAATCTTTCAAATTCCATCATACGATTTCTCTAAAACAAGTTTGCCATTTACAGATTATTGACAGACGTAGATATATTTCTATATACGTTATGAATGTGCGAATCTTGTTAGAAATTATCTAATAAATTTTATTATGATCAACGATTTTAATATAAATTTGTTAGTATGGAAAAAGGTGTGAAAAAACACGTTTATAATCTGTGAGAAAATCGTTATAATTAATTTTTATGAAATTTACGTCCACTTAAATCACACCTGGAAACCAAATTTCCTTTGACTGTTCCTGTCGAAACCCATGAGAAGCAACACATAAATTTTATAACCCAATATAAAATGTTTTACTCATTCGTATTTCCATACAGCACTTTTTCATTCACGATTTTTTTTTATACAATGACATTTCGTAATAAATTATTTTTCAATGCCACATTCATGTATAATATTGTTATAATTTTATTATGAAATTTAACAAAACCAATATTAAATTTGTTATTTAAATTAATAAAAACAAAATTCAATTGATATATGATTTTTAGTGCCAATTATACTTGTATATTCGTATGTGACGAACGCCAATGGTCTGTTTCGAGTCAGGTAAGGTAAAAAAAAAAAACATAGGGTAACCATATATAAAGTCATTTAAAAGATATCCCAAAGACTGGTGGCGAATCCACAACATTAAAATACATTTATTCCAAGGAAAAAAAAACTTCTCCAGTATACCTTGACTTGTATATAACCGGACAGTTTGCATGGTTTATCACGATTATTTCACTATTATAAATTCTTAAAGTCCTTTGGTTGACTGACTACGGATGGCAGTGTCTTCAGCATACAAATGTATTTCAAACATTACTAATGGGAAATTTTCACCTCATTTCAAATACGAGACATGCTTCAATTCGGCGTACCACAAAAAAATCATCTTATGTAAATATAAAATGAACAAATGAATGTTATACATATCCCATTGTCATTGTAGGTTAGTCATATATCAAATATTCTTGACCAATGTTAACAAGGGCACTGCGTGACCAGTGCGTCCTAGGCGCAGAATTAAATTCGAATTTCTAACTATCTATATATGTATATTAATTTATTTGTACATGTAAACAGATCACGGCTTTCAGCTTAGTTTCACTGGAAATATATTGGCAATTAAAGAAATTTATGTTTTCTACATTTTCGGTTTCTTGAACACATATACATATACGTATGCAAGTTCGATATTGCACATAACTTGAATTATACACGTCACGCAATATAAAATAGTGGTTGTCAACAATTTATAGTTTTTACGAGGTGACCTAAAAGTGTTGAGTAAAAGGCAAGTAGCAGTGACGTTTTTATGTCTATTTTCACATTACGATAAAGGTGAAATGCACAAATGTTGTAGCGTCCCCCCACCGCCCGCTATGTGTCCAGTGCAATCAACAGATTATAAACAACTGCTCTAATTAAACAGCATAAAGTAACGGTATATATTTATTTATATATATTAGCCTTTTCAGTTCGACTGACGTTTTAGCACGCATGGGTGTGACTACACATATTAGTAAGGCTGTCATGTAAAGTTAATTGTCATGTGAAGGGATATTTCATTACATAGAACATTCGTAACAGGAACAAAATTGAACTGAATGACTCGATAGAACTCACAATATAATTACACCTACATGTCAATAAAAATAACATACGATACACAAAAAATAAGGCAAGTTCTGCTATATTTATATCATGTAGTAAAATGTGATTGTTATCTTTTTGATCATGTAATGACATGTCACATTCAGTCGTGGTGGCTGCAGACACATTACATACAAAACATGCGGGTGGGAAGTATTGAAATATACACCGGATGTCTTATGCCAAATTGTGTTACATGAGGAATCCAATGTTATTTTTCCCCTGGTTACATTTCCTATTAGATTTACAACAAAATCAGTAATATTAATGTTGTGCATTGAACGCGCTACTGCATTCTATATTGTAAATGTATAGTAATAATTCTACATGTAGAAATACCAAATACCTGATAAGAATATGTAAAAACGAAAGATAACCATCATATTCAAACAATTTAGGAAATACATATTTATTTTTTATCTATCTTATGCTTGGTTTATCCTACGCCATAATTTGTGTTGTTTTATCTAAGATCAAAGCAGCCAGACAGCAAGCGAGTCGTGACTGTAACGCATTCACTACACAAAGAAAAATACTATTTACGTATAATTTTTTATTCGACCCAATAAGGTAGAAAATACGAACACTCATTAGTATTATTGACATTTGTTATTAGTCATTTTATACAGTACAGTGACCCAGCAATAGCAACTGGTGTCAACTTAAGTATCGAGAAAAATGGGACAGACTTAATTAAAATATTTCTCACGTCACCGCGAATCCGGTTGCAGATTACTTGCATACGCCTCATTACCTCTTGAAAACAACAAAAACAACCAACAAAACAAAACAAAAGAATTTGGCAACTTGGAAATTGCTACCAATAATACCGTAAAAACTAGTGGATAACGGCATACCGCAATTTTAATTATGCGTTCCAAGTACTGACGAGTACCACCAATTCCGCTCCGTTCACAGCATCTCGTCTGCGTGACTGATGTTTCCTTCAGTTGTGCACGTTGTATGGGTCGTGCATCAATCACGGACATGTCTGCACGAGATGCAAGATGCAGCTAGTCCAAGTGCACACACACATACATACACTCTATTAATCTCTTCTTTTTCTTCTTATAAATCAATTACTTTATTACACATTGCATGTTAGTGTATTCAACTATAGTTATCAACAAGAATCTAGATTACAAACAGATATGTGAAATATCTAAACCTACAAATAAAAACAATGTTACAAAACTGATAATGAAAACAAAATACCAGCTTGTGTTTTGTTCCGTATGTATATGTCTGTCAATAAATAATGTACACATGATTATAATACAGATTGAGAGACATCAGATGTACTAATCAATTATTCTACTCGTCATGAATAAAATACTTGCTCTAACTGTATATCAATCGAGTTGAAGTTGAGAAGACAAGAAGTGACATATGTATATGATATACGTGGGTAGATCGACTTGTCAAATTTGAAACCTGTGTCACAGACAAACTATATAGTTGGTCTGTGCCTGTGTCTCTTACATACTGACAGACCGAGACCTATCCGTAGGCGGAACGAAAATAATAAATATGATACACGATCTTGCCTATAAAGATTTCAAATTCATAACTCAAATTGGACAATATACACAGATCGATTCGTTATGACAAGGTGTTCTAGTTTTTTTTTTTGCTTGTAGATATTTGTCTAGTAGGAAACGTTAGCTACTAACTCAAAAATCTAGTCGTAAAAAATGACAACTATGAACTCATATTTAAAATATAAGTATCAGAATATGTCATGTAGAGTAATATTTTATGTTATTCAATTTATGAAACCTGTTTGCTAGTTGCTTTGTAATCTCATTCATTATATTTACGAAATACATGTGGTACAACAAATTTGTTAATCTGTCATTTGATTTTCGTATAAACCGATCTCACTTATTACTGCGGGATAATTACACTCTCACGTTATTTGTGTAATTAAATTTCAGTAAGTAAACTACAAGTTACAGGAAGCATGAAATTATTCAGTACAGCTAATTACATACGTTGAATAATAAACAATAAAATGCACTCTGTAATCAATGATTGATGATTACAAACACTTTAACAGCTATATGTTGTCATACTAATTGAGTTATTTCATCGGCACAGGCTGCTTTTTATATGTAACAACTGCTTTCATTTACTAATTCAAAAATAAGAACTCAAATAATATTAAAAACACAGTAAGTTTGCAGCGACTATTTGCAACAAATCAAGCACGCGTTCTCATATTTCTGCGTAATGGTGAATCTAGTTGTGGTGACGTGTCGCATAAGGTCTGGAGGGGCTTAGTATGGTGTGCGGGTAACTATTATATGCATAGAAATTATAAACACAGATTTAACATCTGTTCAAACTTCTGTTCTCTTATATTAAAACACAACCCTGTTGTTAAAAAAGTTAATGCCATGGTAATTGGTTGAAGAGTTCTACCACTATCGACCGTAACATCTAAACGGAAACCGTAAACAACTATTGCGCTACTGAAATATCCGCTAAATCGTTACAAGAAGCCCACTCGGCACACACGTAGTAAGACAGGAAAATATGTAAGCTCCCTGTTTCCATCTGATGCGGTTGGTGCACAACGAACACATCAGGCTCTTGTCGCTGTTCGTTCTACAGAGGAAGTCAAGCAAAAGAAAACAAACAACGTGATTCAATCTAGATCGTTATACGCTAATTATACACGAAGGATTACTTGGTAATTAATGTAAGAAATAATTATTTGATGATATATACTCAGCGTTTTTTTACTGTTTCATAGTATTATTCATTTTGACAATGATCTCATTTATCCTCATTTGAATAATACTGAAATTTACTGTATAATCAGCATATTTTTTGTGAATATAATATCGTGTGTTCGGGAATATATTTGCAAGATACTTAATTATGAATATATTATAATTTTTATCTGTCAATTTAAATTAGGTAGTAGCAAAGAAAGTGGATATTTTATGCCATTTAGTAATTTTCATGCAAATTTTAATAGAAATTAACGTTTTCATAGTTTGCAAATGTAGGGGTACACAAAATAAAATAAAACTAAAAGGTCAAACAACTGCCTTACTTATTTTGCAGATATATTTGAGTGAACACTTATTTTGTTCAGATTTCCATCAAAAGGACATCAACTTTTATTTTTAATGCAAATATATATTTTAGATTTAATGAATTTTAATTCGTGTGGCCTTATGACAGGCAGTTATAGTATTATTGTCAGAGAGAACAGGACAAGAAAATGCGCGTTATGACCTGTCAACACACGCGCGCGCATACATTCTCAGTATATCTTCTTTAACCCGAAACATCTGATGACCTTCGTAGAATTCTTGGTATAAAAATGCAATTTTAATAATTAAAATTCCACGGTCCAGCTGTATTTCAAAAATTAAGTAAAACCATCAAAATTTTATGTGAAAACAAAACATAAACAACACTACCTGTATTACTCAATCAAGTCAATGTCGCAATAACTAACAATATATATATATATATATATATATATATATATATATATATATATATATATATTATATATATATATATATATATATATATATATATATATATATATATATATATATATATATATATACATACATATATTGCGTGTCAATACAAATCTGCCCCGATGAAATGAAATTACATATTACGAACATAATCACATTATATTAAATAACTTATACTCATTTGGTTTATTGCGAAAAAATAAAACATTTAAACCGGAACTAGATAATGGACAATTTGCAGACAGTGAATTAAAATTATTATTAATTTAATAACACCTACCACTTTATGAACACATTTTAATTGCTCTATAAAGAAATATAAAAAAACTCGTAATCAGGACCGAACTTAATATTACACAATGGATGAAACATATGTGATCCGTATAAATATGTATATGAAAATGTTTTTCATCAACTGATATTTTCCGCTTGTGCATTCGATATACATATGAAGATACGACTCTGCCAGTAATCTATTTCAATAATTGCAATATTTTAGGCAAATGACTATATACGTAATAACAAACTACTGACAAAAATCGGGTAGATATAAAAATTTGGTCTGAAAAAAAAACCTATAGTTTCATCCAGATTTTAGACCGTAAAAATTGAATTTTCTTCTGATATTACCATTAAAAAAGGTTTCACAGTCTAAAAATGGTCTTGGAATAATTATCTCACAGCGAAAAGTCAGACTTATAATACTGGTGCGTAAGGTTCAAATTTGCCGAACAGCCCGTGGGTATAGGCGTTCTCATATTCTACATGATACAAATTAGTTGCAGTTGTTCGACTTTTTTATTTATATAATAATAAATCAACTGTCACATTCACAGGTGCATTCTATAGTTAAAAGCCTACAGGTATAGTAAGTAAGACTGTGACTTTCCTTGACCATCGTCTCGATAAAGAACAACACATTGTGATGTCCAGCCTAGACTCTTTTTCGAACGCGTGTGTTACCCTCTCACAACACAACACGCGCATTTTATATCGATCAGCCTAAAGCCTTATTGGCTAGTCACGATTTTTCAAAATAAATTTCATTTCGATAAATGTATAAGTGAATATTTTGTTTTGATTTCTATACAAACAGTAATAACTGCCATATCTACGTATTATTGTATATTATCAAAAAATAAGAATCGCTTTCTGCAGACATCATTTCAATTCAATTTTTATTGTTAGATTTGTTTATATAATTCAGTTTATTTCTGTATTTCATTACGAATATTGATCATGATCAAGGACTCCCCAAACGCTAATCGGGGCGCAGGGCTAATGACAAATGTTTCCATGCGCGCCGAAATTGTTCAGAATCATGAGGCAGGGTAGGAGACAATTTGACAAATCCTTAGACCGCTCCTGTATAATACAAACTATTTTGTTGTTGCAAAATATTAAGACTATATTCTGTAGACTGAATGTGTTGTCCATAAATGGCAGGATGCGTGCTTAATCATATTTGAGATTGAATAATAAATTCAAATGGCTAGCAAACATAAACGCTAAAACAGAATTTTGAATATATCTATAGGCAGTGGATATTCCATCATTCTGTATCAGTATTTGAATGATATCGAAACTTGTTCTGAGCTAATTTCTATACAATTAATAAACTCGTTCTGTGCTCGAAGCTCCGAAACATAACGAACTGGCCCCGACTATATACAATCATTTATATCAGAATCAAACAAGCCATGGAGAAAACGCCTGCGTAATTTAAATTATAACCTGCGCATGCGCCTCCGGCTTGCCAAGATATATTCCCACATTATATTTGATTGAAATGATACAAGCAGTGCTTCAGATAAGTGATTTCTTAAATTAAGTTTTAAATACGATGATCACTTAGTCCCGTAGAGAGAAGTGTCATGCTTCGTTCTACCGATGTTCACTTCTCACGTCTAAACTTGTGTTTTACAAAAACTTTTACTATACAAATTACTTGATACTTTTATATGGAAATTTAACATTTATATACACAATTGAATGTAAATACAAGCACACACACACACATCTTTCTTACAAGTATCAACAAAAACTCTCATTAGTAGCGATTCCTAAATTGTACTGTGCGTGCTGACAATGCAGTTTCAGTTCGGACCAAGCTTCAAATTAACACTTTTTTTCGACGCTATCAACTACAAATTTAATGTTTGTTTTTTTCAGACGCTACTTTAAGTAAATTTACTGTGAGTTGACGAAATTCTTCTACCGCTGACTTATAATTTTAAACCTAATTTTGTATTATTTTTATCGACAACAGTATCAAATTAGTGTTCCAAATAACTACATATATACTGTTATTATTCCCAACACCGCATGCACATTAAAAAATAATTTGCTAATGTCAAGGAAATTTTTATATTGCGTGTTTTCATCCATGACTGAAATCCTACTCTAGATTGTCATGCTGTTAATTATAACATGTTACAAAATATATATTAATTATAATTGAAAACATCTAATACTTTTTTGTATTGTATGTTAAAATACAGAAGTATTCTTATGGTGGGAAAAAACTATATTATGTATAAGGACTCTGTAAATTACAATCTATTTTTCACGAATAATGACGTGACTTTTTGCAATGATGTTTGAGGGTAAACCCTAGACTAAACACAGCTCAAATAACCTTCATCCAGAGATGCATACGTCACTAATAAATGACTACAGAATATAAAGGAAGCACAACTAATTTGCATAAACTATTCGACAGGCTTTAATTAAGCAAGGATCGTAAACAGTTAAAAATGGGTTCGGTTCTGGTTCAGTAGTTAAATTATTCGTTCACTGTAAAAAAATATCTTCAGATCTTCGGAAGGTTAGTGAAACAAAAAAATCTTGAGACTAACCTTTAAATTATTGAAGGAGAAACAAATATTGACAATTTAGGATGAAATAAAATCGTTATTAAAAAGTATAATAACGAATATCAGGTAAATTGTTGTTTTTATTTGAACGCATTTTGTATTCGTGATAAGAGTTCCGATTTAAATTGTAATAAGTTTTTGGTACGGATATTGAGTGTGGAGCAGGTATTCGATTGTGTTTCTGTTCGATTTCCGTTCCGTACGATAAACAGTACAGTTACAGCTCCTACCTGTAGTAGTTTGCATGGTGGTACAACTTATTTCGCCATAAGTCCCCATCAAAAAGGCAAAAAGCAATCGTGGACAGTCATCATCGGTAGTCAAGTAGCCCGTGTAGGTAGTGCGAGAGTCGTTTGGTTAGACGTGTGCACTCAAGCACCGGCCACAAACGGACAAGCAGAGAGCACTTCCATACATACATATATATATATATATATATATATATATGTATGTATGTATGTATGTATGTATGTATGTATGCATATACATACATACATTCTCTAACCTATGTGTTTTTACATGTGTGACTGCATGTGCTGCGCGTTTAGCTCGTACAATTGCAGTACTCAAACGTTGCAATATGGGATCAAAACAATGAATGAATGAATGAATCACACAAACATATGTAGCATAATCGAAGCTAAATACATTTCATTTCTTATATCATAGTTCTTTAATAAATAGCCATTTTACTATTGCGTTTCTAAATGTAGATGCTCTGGATTTATTTGTACAATCAAATAATACTGGCTAGTGCTGAAATGTTTGTACTGAGACTATAATATATTTATAGTATACTGTAGTTAATATCAATATTAGATACTAACGAAACACTGATCTGATTTGAGCGCAAGTCTGTTTGAAAGAAAAGAATCCACGTGATGATAGATGAGAGAATGTGTAGGGTCCACCGTTTGGGAAGCGCTACTATGTAAAGAAGCATATCGGTAGGTAGAGGAGACTAACTGAAAGATACCGAAGGTGCGATCGAGATGCGCGTATAAGAGCGAGAGATGCTGAGGAGTTAAACGCCACAGCCGGTGGACCGAACCGAAGGCTTCAGTGGTTCACCTTGAGAGACTGTGGTCCGGCCAAAGACCTGCTCCAAGTGAGTGGCGGGAATAAAAGATTCCTCTTTGCCTATCAGCTTTAATGATGAGGTAGGCCCGAGTCAGGATTATATGCATACGGGGAAACTATATCACCGCGATAGATATAGATATATATGAATAGACTCCGCATGTTAATAACTACTTTTTCCACGGTGTTTTTACAACCGTACACATACACACGTATCGTGTAACATTATATGAATTGTCGGCTTCGTCAGACTACCAGTTTGTAACTAAGTAAAGATGCTGTCTGAATTTATACGAGTTCAATAAATCAAGGTATAAAACAGTGATTTGCAAAGGTATGCGCCATCGTAGTAACACTATAACTGATGTTCCCATACTAACGTACATTTTGTTTCAACATAACTATTTACATTGTCTTTGACTTTTCTTCTGTTTTAATTATCTATCAAGTTAAAGAAAAGTACGTTTAGTATTACATACTAAATACTACACAGCATTACTTAGCATCCTGCTACAACACAGATGTAACAAAAATGTTGATTGCTGTGTCTCAGTGCCATTAACCGCATATCTTTACAGGTACGTATTCAGGGGGACAGTTAATCCGTTTTATATCGATACGTTTGCAAAAATCGATAAAAACACAAATAAAACAAAATGTAGTAGCGAATATTGATTTATGTAGGTCTAAAAATATCTATTAAAAAAAAAACTAAAAAGCAAAGCCGTGCTTTTCTTTAAATACTTTTTTACTGATACATAAACATAAGTAACTACAATCTCAGTACTCAATAAAATACTGAAGGGCCAAGACAATGAAATACGTGAAAGACATGTTCTGAAGGAGAGTGGTTTAAAGTACCGGTACTATAAGTACAGGTACATACGTATTGCTGAACGTTAGTATGTAAGTACAGAAACACACAGTATGTATATAAATACTGATACACAGGAAGTAAGAACAAGTACTTGCCCACATATTATTATACTATGCATTCCATACTTATAACTCTATTATATATATATATATATATATATATATATATATATATATATATAAAATTAAATATTTAACTATAAATTTCATTACTGGGTGGTCACAGAAAATTGTTGCACAAATTATTTGTATTATTTTCCTATTAAAAACGAATAAACAAATAGATTAGATGAATATGACAGAATTGTTGTGCACAACACATAAACAAATTCAATGATCTCATATTGGTATCGAATAAATGGAAATGTTTAGAATACATTATTCCACCGGAAACAGAAGTGGCTACTATTCCTGGTAAAATAAAACGCAACGTGACAAAAAGTGCACGAGTGAATTTATAACATGATGCGAACGACTTCCGCGTTATTCTGTGACCAACATCGGCACCGGTACATACACAAACAGTCGGTAATTGGATTATAAAAGCAGAAGGCGATATGAATAATCATTAACAGATACAGAATTAGCACGTGTATCAATCTCAGGTTGACACCGACATGCACAGTCGATTGGGCGCAGTTATTCACGCTTTGCCGAACACTGAACCCGACGCGACCAGTCAAGCACTTGTGCGTCATGGAACTTATCTGTGTTAATACACGCGCAACTCGTTCACTTCAGTTCAGCTCACAGCTCAACTCGGCTCAGCTAGCCATGGCACTCTCAGCAAGTCTGTATATACGTGCCTGCCTTTCTCCACTGGCGTTACAAACATACACACACACATATAAGCACATTTATGTACTGTGTATTTGCATCTGTGTATGTATGTACTTACAGCATTATGTACAGTGGAAGGTAAGACATCGCCTGTGGACGAATACAAAGTTTATCCGACAAAGAAATGCAGTTATTCGCATCGAACACCAGCTTTTAACACCGCGCTGCAATTGTTGCAGAACTGCTGGTACTAGAGAAATATATATATCAATATATTCGCAGTTACTACTCGAAATAAGAAGCCACTGTTTCTACAGTACTAATCATCACAACAGTGATTTCCTGTAAACCAATTTTAGTTCTCTCTAATACATAAATTAATATAAATTTTTATTTTCACAATAATTGTGTACGTTTTTTTTTCTTCGGCTACTGAGATCAAATTCGGACCAGGCAAATTATTTGATGTATTTCCGAACTCAAACCGTAACCAGTAATATATACATATAGGTATTGTTAATATATAATATACATGTACTTATTTGAAATGTGTATGTATAAGGAAGGAAGGTAACATTCATTTATGGGAATAACGAAACCCTACCACAAGACGCAAATAATACACACTATGGAATAAAATTAAACAACAAATGTTTCAAGAGAAAAACAGAATGCGCTGCAGGAAAATCAGTGTAAAATTAAAATACAACCGGCCATGCTGTGCTTAGCACAAACATAAACAAAATCATAAATATATGGTTTGAGTAAAAGGTCACGAGTCGGTAACTGTTCAGGCGATACATATATCCAGATTAGCATAAATTCTAATAAATTAGAATTCATAACCGTTGCATAAATATACTTGCCCCAGACATCGAGTTGGAACTTGTTTATCTTACACGTTTCACACAAAAACGAAAGAAAAAAAAATCAAAAACGAGGAGATTAACATACTTAAATCCTTAATAACAGGAAACGGATTGGAATTTAAAAGAATCGGAAAAAAAAGTTCGATAAATCAAGAAACGTTCGCTGCAGAACCTGTTTAATCCCGACGCGACATAACTTACGAGCTAAGGCAGTCATTTACACAACGAGCGCGCAATAGTTTCAAATGTAATGGTAAAGAAACCTAGAGTTGCAGTTCCAAGATACGTGACTAACATAACATGCTCTAATATCATATGTAAGGTATGTATACACATATATATATATATATATATATATATATATATATATATATATATATATATATATATATATATATATATAATACACACTCAGGCACACGTGTTAAGGAAGAAAGCATTATCAGTGAGTAACAAAACAGAGAACAGATGATGTCACACTAGTAATTGTACGATATTTTTATATGTTACATTTCAGGGTTAGTAAAATCACGATAGAAATCGAGAAGTACAGTCGTAGTAAATAAAATATTGCATAAATTACTAATTAATAAAACAAGAAAAACATTACGGAGTATTTACGAATCACCTTGTCCCCTTTCAGTTATAAACATTCTCATGCAAATTTCACGTATTGAACTACCTATCTATTGCTTTTAATGTTTATCTAATTAATGCCCTCACAACGTAATCCAGTCACGTTTCAAGAATAAATTATTTCGCATTTTAACGAGGCTTTTGCTTTATTTTAATGTTAAATCATTCTCTCTATCTCTGTCTCTGTCAACTCGCGTGATGCCTGTGTGCGTACGTACGTACGTATGTGTGAATATAATATTCTAGATAGATAGGTACGTATGTACATGTGTACACGCGCATACCTGTATGAATCATTACTAAGAATAGACAGACAGACGTATGTTAGACCTGAGAACCAGTGTTGGTACCACGACCGCGGCCTGATCCGGTTCTAGTTTCTGTTGTAAATGATCTTAACTAAAAATAAAAAATGAGATTATAAAACCAGAATGTCAAGTACATATTGCCTTTCGGCTTACACGTTTTTAATAACCTATAATATACGGAGTGTTCAGATAACGACGATAACCGTCTCATAGTGACATGTAACGAAGCCGGATTTACATTATACGATTTTACAGCATTGTTAAATCCTATAGAACTTATCTAAAAATTATCCAAAATCAAAACGTGAATATTTTGTGAATTTTTATTCTATACAATAAGAGCGGTATGTATATTTACTTTATGTAAGTACATATATTTTGGCTTAAAAAAAAACAACTAAATCCACTATATATTTCGTCTCTGTAAAATTCAATGGCAGATTATAAAACGTAGTTAATTCATTAGTTTCTTTGTGAGTATCAGTAGTTTATGACGGTACCCATTCTACACGAATTTATATACGTAGGTACATTATTATAAGAACATATTTTAAATTAAAGCCGGCTTAAAAAGTGGTGTATTCAAAATAGAACAGGATTATAACATAGCGTTTGAATCATTCCGTATGGGAGATTGGATTTGATTTCTTGTGCGGAGTGTACCTGACAGATGAAAAATAAATAAGTGCGCGGCACAAAGCTGTTGCACAAGAAAAGCCTGGCTCTTAGAGTTTCTCAGTTCAGAATACATACAAGAATGGTTTCGATTTCTCCGTAGACTAATGTCATTTACACATATATCTACTTGTACTGTTATTAAAGTATTTATACGAATTCTTGTGCATAAAACACATTTTGTTCTTAGCCCTACTTAATCACATTCCTAGAAAATGGTACTCTCCTTGATATACAAGTCACAGGGCCAGAATTTTGGTTAACTATAATAATAATAACTGTATTCGTAGAAAGATACACGTATATCTAGATTATACATATTTGGAAATGCTCTAGATAAGCTGAACAATCTACCGTGTAACAACATACAGAAATGCAATAAAAAGAAAGTACGTACGTTTTTCGAAAACCAATTTTCTATAAACATACGTATAGCAGATTTTTCGTTATCATTACCTATGATCACATCGCTTCCTTTTCTCTTAAAAACAATATCCATTAAAACAGCAAAAAACACGAATTTAATATCAGAACATAACCTCATCAGAACACTTCCTTTCCAGTACAAGAAGTAGTTAGCGCGAGCAGCGACCGTGTAAGCCGGAGGAAAATTGAAGAGAAGTCAAGGGATAAGAAAAAGAAGAGGTGTGGAAGAAACGTAGTGAGTTCACGCGTGGCGACGCAACAACAGAGTCGACTGGCTAGAATCGAGAGTCCGTCAGTACGGATATCGGTGGGGAAAGAAAGGTGCGAGGAAAGAGGGCATTACAGATCTGCTCCGGTTTCTACGTAAAGGAATGCGGCTTATCGTGCGCGCGCGTACACTGAACGAACGAACGAACGAACGGGTTACTCATGCGAGACAGAGGCAAACCGCCGCCGCCACTGCCGCCGTTGTGCTGTGCTGTGCTGTGCCGAGCTGCGCTGAACTGAACTGAAATGAACGATCGTGAGAGTGAGAAAGAGAGAGAATAGCTGTGCTCTGGCCGCCCGAGTTACCTGACTGCTTGCCTGCCTGTTTCTGATATCAGGTCTACTGTCAAGCCTTCGCCTGTGCCTCTACAACAGCAGTGCCTCTGCTTCTGACCTCATCTTCTCTTTCTTACAGCTCTCATATCACCAAATACCATCGCGAGATACTTCTCTTACTAATTACCTTAAGTGCTCTCTCGACCGGCGATGCTACATGTTTTATATTCAATCATATGCAGGTTTAATAAACCCGACTTCGTCATCTATCTGCTACACTTCCAACTTCGGGCCACGTATCTACATCACCGAACCTATTACGTACTACATACATAGAAAATAGTAGCAGTTTATTCTCATCAGGAGAATAACAAACCAACGAACGTTCATACTGAATGTATACAGAAATATCTTACATGTCCTCATAGAACTGCAATTTAATTACATAACCAATGCAATGTAACATATTTATAACGACGATGTATAAATAAAAATATTTACCGCCAAATGCAGGAACTAGTCTGTGAAAACTAATTAATTAATCGTATATTCATATGTAATATTTATAAGCGTTCATATTTTAGATTATAAACATACGCGTATCTTGTAACACATGATATTATCTAATAATGTTAAAGAAAATTTTAAACTCGCTTGCCGGTAATAGATCAAAGCATTTGACTTTTTATTCCAGCATGATAACATGTAAAATAAATAACGTTATACTTTACTAACAAGAAAAATTACTTTTCACGACGAGTAATTGTAAACATTAGATAAACGAGTTATCTGCATAGAAATGTTGAAGGAATACAGAGAATAAAGAACACAGAAAGTATAGTAAAGATGAAGATAAATAAAAAATACTAACCTGTGATCTCGTAGATGATCTTGTCTCCTGAAAGCTTTCCCGCAAATGTCACACGAATACGGCCTCTCGTCAGTATGTGTTCTTTCGTGAATCAACAGGTTGTACGATTTTGTAAATTGTCTATTACAAAACTTGCAGATAAACTGTTTCTTCGGTCTGGAAGCTCTTCCGGGGGCACGGAGTAATCGTCTATCAAGATGCGGATGCATTTGAGGAGGTCCGGGAGGAAATAATCCAGAACCACCTGGAAATGGAAATGATCCACTAGGAGCATTGCCCGAAGGAAGGAACCCAGAATAAGGATGTGGCTGTGTTGTGGAACCAGGTTCCAATAAGCCTGGTGGTGGTGCTGATCGATGTGGTAACAACATGGCGGCTGCATGTGCAGCGGCAACACATGCCGCTTCCTCTCGCAGTTGAAGTTCTTTTCTTTTGTCAGCCATGATTGCCATTAAATCAAAACTCGGTGTTTTTCTAACACCTGAATAAGCGACAACATTACCACCTGAAGTTGCTTCCATCTTGCCACCTTCGGGTCGTTCTCTGCCTTCGCGCATTAACTCGGCGGAGAGCAGCGGATGTATCTCGCCAGGGTACAGGACAGGATGTATGTTTCTAGAAGGAACTACAGGGACGAAAGCAGAACTTTCTCTGTGATGATGGCTTATTGTGGACGATGTGTTCAGTAAACTGACGCCACCTAAACCAGCAGCAGCAGCAGCTAAATGATGGTGATAGGCCAAACTCTGGGCCTCAAATCCGGAAGAACGATTGCCAGAAGAACTACGTACTCCAGAGCTACCAGGAGAAGGTAATGGGTATTCCCTTCTGGAAAGTTGCAAAGGTCGTTCTTCTGACGCCCTTGAAGTACTAGGCCCTTCTGTAGGCATGTTTCATCTGAAAAAGAAAATGGGTACTTTATTTATAAAATTATTATTAATCGTTCCTATTACTTTCTTGTACAAAGATATATCAAATAAATAGTAGCCAGATAATATCAAGTGATGCGGGTTTACAAAATAGAAAAATATACATAAAGTAGATTTTACCTATAATACGTTGTAATAATAATTCATAATATAACTCATCGAACAAGTTTGCAAATTATAAAATTATAATGACAGCGTTGAGTATACGTGGAATATTCATATGCATAGTATTAATTTCTAATATATTCCAAGAACAGCTGCACAAAGTGTCGTCAATGAATTAACACTGACAATGAAACAGTCTGACTTCGGCAATCAACATTTACATATATTCAAGTAGTAGTATCAAAATGACAACAACGCCATACACTTGTATTATAATTATGATGTAAATCTATGATTAGAAGTTTACAGTTAATACGAACGAACAAGGCTGGTTCGAATTCACTATACGAGTTCTGATATCATGAATCACATTATTATTTATGAGCAGCAAGCAGTATCAGCAGCAACAGTAGTGCTTTACTTCAGATGTTGTTTAAAATATCGTTGCACTTAATGAAGTACAGTAGATCGAAACGGGCAACAAAAAAAAAATTAAAAATAAAATTAAACAAAATTAATCTGGCTTCAATCAAACATCGTTAATTACAAGTCCAGTATGCTATATTACATGAAATTATCCCACACGGGAACCAGCGTGAGATCACTTATCTAAGAAATGTTATTAATTACAGTAATCAAAGAAAATAAAAAAAAGTAACACAATAAAAATAATAAACTGCAACATTACACGTATCTCTATAATGCGAGCATGTTCTGCAGACAAATTGCTGCCATTGAACACCTGCAAGTCACTAGGAACTCTGCACGTTATGTGTAGCTATATCTGCTTTGTGTGCGTTTCAACTCGACTCTGTTTCATTCCAATCCAGCACGACATTACACTGCAGACTGCACTATACTATATAGTACATAAATATATATAAATATATATATATATATATATATATATATATATATATATATATATATATATAAAATGTGCAGGTTTTTTTGTTAATTAAAACAACAGATAATTAAAACACATCGTTTCTGTTTCAATCTGTCATTAAAATGCAGTATTTCAAAACTGATTTACTCGTTACAGAAACATATATGAGTACTGAATATGGAATCATATGATGCAGTTTTAAATTCTGAACAACTTTTTTATTTCTGCTTTTTGCTCTAAAATGTATCGTTCAGAAGTAATCACAATTTTTCTATATTTACGTGTTAATTCCGTA